>CM070014.1:4245175-4403587 GCA_036247105.1 Cirrhinus mrigala
AATGAAATATTGACCTTTACTCAGCAATTAAAAGTCTAGCATCAAGTTCTGTTTGTGTAAAATAAAGGCAAAGGCACAACATTTTTTTTAAGCATGAACCGTACTACTACATCAACAATCTTGGGCTAGACAGCATAATTTGTCTGTGGGGTATAAAATAGTATTACAAGTTACTGTATACAGTAACTTTAAGCAGTCTTTACACTAACAAAGAATAAATTAATTTATCATAAATAAAAATACAAAATTAGTCTTTGGCTGAGACTAATTAAATGGTTGACAGTGCGTCTAATTAAATTGAGCAAAACAGAGTAAATGAGATCAGTCAAAAAAACTCAGTTGAATCACTGTAAGTTCACCAGCAGTGGGACACACTAGCCTGCAAAATGCAAATCATCTTTTTTACACATTAAACTTATGTTCTTGGCAGGAAGTGCAAGTATGAGGATGTCAGTCACTGTGCTTACTAGACTGATATTTTCAGTAAAGTGCCTAGTATAAACACTCTTTACCACAGTGGTAAACCGCAAAACTTCAACATTATGTAACAAAGGTCATTTCAATTCCAACATAGCAGAACATGAAACAATTCTCATGCTTTTTTCACCTTCCCCTTTCACCAGACACCATAATATATCGCTTAATTTTAACAGTTTACACTTCTCATAATACTAGAGAAGAATACTAGCACTTTTCATGGCCATTTTCAGCTAATGTAAACAAAAATGATTCACTTACCAACACAAATGGATTAACTAAACATCTATTTTACAAGTGTAGGTGGATTGGTCACAATGGAATTAGGTTGTGACAAAATATTCAACAACTGAGTGAATGACAATTTACATGTAACATGAGACACAGACACACATCTCACAGCTTTTCCCAGCATTTCACAACCTCAGTGAACTGCAAATCATTAACTTTTCTGTGATGTGCTTTGTCTTAAGCGTAAAGTGAAAATGACCAACTTTAGAGTTTTTTTATTGAGCACTTAGTTGTTCATAGTGCACAAACTCCCTTCTCATTGGCACAAAACAGAAGGTGGTTCCGTTGGAAATACATTTATGCAATGGCTCAATTACACAATTGTTTTTCTTTAGCTCTACTGATCAGAGTATAATGCTAGCAGTGAGCATGCTTATCGTTTGTTTTCCTGGAAAAAACACACATTGCACTGTAACTGCTTTGAATAAAAGCGTCTGCAAAATGCACGGCCAGTGTAAAGTGTTAATAATAACAACAACAACAACAACAACAATAATAATAATAATAATAATAACAACAACAACAATATATTATTTCTTAAAAAACACATTGTGGATCAGTCAGTCTTATTTTTGAGCAGTGTGGTGCATTCTTCATAAGAGGATAAAGTTTGATGAGTGGTCTCCTTTTCGCAACTTTCCGGTGTCTCATTAGGGACTCCAAAAAGAGCTGTATGTGTACATACAAAAAGAGCTGAATACTGTATGTGTAATCCTTCATATATTTGAGTCCATACAGGCTCATTTTTTCATGTTGCATCTTGCGCTGAAGCGGAAAAAAAGATAAAAAGTCATTGCTTCACATTTTAAAAGTAATAAAAGTAATATTATAATAATATAATAAAAGTTGATGAAATAAGTGTTGGAAAAGTAAACAATATTCACAAAAAATTTTTATTTCATCACTTAAGTAGTAAAAAGCTTACTTACTTGGAGTCTGGACGTAATCACTCTGTGATTTCCTGGAAACTGAGCCTAAATGAGAATGAAGCAGTTACACACTTATACTATAATAAAGTTTAAAACATCACTAAACTATACTTAAGAATGATTTTTTCTGTTTTCATTAAAGCAGCAAGTATTTATCGGTTCCTTTAAGAGTCTAGTTGAATATCAGATAAATTGATCATTGGTGCCTCTCTACTTAACATTTACCAGCAGATTGTCTCTTCCTCCATATGATGAGTCCAGTTATGATGCAAACACCCGCACACATGAACACCAGCACACTGAAAACTACAGATGGACTGAAGTATCCGGTGTCAGATTCACCCACATCTGAAATTAGGGTGAAGCGATTAAAAAAAAGAAAGAAAGAAAGAAAGAAAGAAATCAGTAAGCTACAAACAGATAAAGTTAGTTTTGTTGTTGTTATTAAACCTAACGTTGAATTTAAAGAGGAATTTTACTTTGTTTTCTTTACCAAATGTAATGTCCAGTTTGTTGTCCAGATTGAGGTGTTTCATTGTGCAGTTGTATTTATGTCCTTCACGTAGCTCTTCTTCACTGATTACCAAACTCTTCCTCATCTGGTAAGTCCCGTCTCCGTTGGGCAGAATCTCTCCTCCTGTGATCTGATCATCATCCACAGGCTGACCATCTCTGAACAGGGTCAGGTTAATGTGACGTGGGTAAAAACCAGTGGCCAGACAGCTGATCTGAGTCTCGTGAGAGTCTGGGAGCGTCTTCCTCATGAGTCTGACTCTGGGTTTAACTATACAGAGGAAAAACAACAAGCGTAACGGTTAAAAAAAATGTTGGGTTCATTACATAATTCATTAATTTTTCATACATTTCATATAGTATTTAGAGGCACATTATGTGTCAGCACAGCTTTCTGGTCCATATTTTTTAATATGTTTCTTTTCCTAAATTATACTGATGTCAATTAAGCAGCATCTCTCACCTTTTCTCAGCACATTGTTCTTTTCCATATTCAGGTACCTCTGCAAAGTTTTAATGCAAATAGGGTGATAAACATTTTCATACATAAAGTTTTCATGAACCCTTTTTAGTTGGTCCCATGTTATCATCCACGGCATTTTTATCTGGATAGCGTTTTTTTTCTATGTCAAAAACAAACTCCTCCATATTTTGTCCACCGAAAGCATCCCAGTAATGAATTGGACCTGGCTTATTATTGTTCAACAGTTCACATCCAACAAGTCTCTGATGAACATGAACACCTTGAAATGAATGAAAAAAGTTCAGATTATTATCCTTAAATAACATAGTACAATATAAGATGTGGTGAACTTAAAAGAATCCGAAAGAAGCAAAAAAGCTATGCGTACATAAACAGCAAACTATTCATTTAAAGCAAATAATAATAAAAACATAAAAGCTACATGCGTTGTTAAATGTTTTGTGTGGTAATACTGATATGTAGACTATATCTCTCACCATCTGTGTGATTTTGGTGCTCCTTAAGATAAAAGGCTCGATCTTTCATGTCATAATACATATCACGAAATACAACACCAGCATCACTTTGCTCTTCATCATAGTATTTTGAATCACTGTAAGAGCGATAGACAGGTATCCACGTGGTTGAGTCATAATACAATAATTGCAGATCATCCAGCATCACCACAACACTGAACTCAGGAAATGGTGTTTGACCAACTATATATGTTGCCAAAGCCATCAGTGAGTGAGAACCTGTGGATACACAAGCACAAGCATAAAATACTGGTACAGTGTCAAATTTGATCATTACTGTACATTTTTGCAAACATCTACAGCAGGGGTGCCCAAACTTGGTCCTGGAGGCCGGTGTCCTGCTGAGTTTAGCTCTAACTTGCCTCAAAACACCTGCCAGGAAGTTTCCAGTTTGCCTATAAAGAGCTTGATTAGCTGCTTCAGGCGTGTCTAATTGGGGTTGGAGCTAAACTTTGCAGGACACCGGCCCTCCAGGAGTTTGGGCACCCCTGGTCTACAGAAAGGGACACAGAGGTCAGAAACATTTAAATTTGTTTAGTGGACAAGCCAAAGATAAGCTGTTTACATTAACTGCAACTCATTTTGAACACTCAAAACTGTGGCTCCCTTCTTGGTCCTTCAAGGATACCTTTACCGATTCACAGATTTACTGGGTTAGGAGTAGGTCTAGGGGTGGGTTTTAGGGATAGGGACAAATAAGGTAACTCATGGCAACACCAATGTACTATGTTAATAAAAATGATCATATACGCTGATTATGTTGTTAATGTTACTGACTGTTTTATACTGTCTTACTGCAAATAATATTGCTTATTATCTATATGCCATTTATATATTAATATCTAAACACTATGTACAGTTACAATACCTAGTGTGCGCTATTTGCACTAAATAACATCTAATGCAAATAGCCTCTTTAGGAAGAAAAAAAAAAAACCTCATACATAATAAACAGCTATAAGATGTTTAGGTAATAGAGGGGAAAAACGTTGAGAGGACATAGACCCATTTGACATTACAATGAATTTACATTTTCTAAATATTACATCATATATGTAACCCTGGACCAGAAAACCAGTCATAAGTAAAACGGGTATATTTGTAGCAATAGCCAACAATACATTGCATGGGTTAAAATTATCGAGTTTTTTTTATGTCAAAAATCTTTAGGATATTAAGTAAAGATCATGTTCCATGAAGATATTTTGTAAATTCCCTACCGTAAATATATCAAAACTTTATATATAAACATTTTTTTGCACCCTCAGATTCCAGATTTTCAAGTAGCTGCGTCTCAGCCAAATATTGTCCTATCCTATAACAAACTATACACCAATGGAAAGCTTATTTATTCAGCTTTTCTCAGTTTCAAAAACCCTTATGACTTGTGGTCCAGGGTCACATAACAGTACATTTCAAGTGTTTGAAGCAGAATTATTATGACAGCGCCGGAACTTTTATTTTGATAGCGATAGAACACAATAATCCCCACCGCCTGAGCAGAAGCGCAGTAACAGAAGCTCATGTTATCTGTCCATCAGGTTAGGAGGCAGACATTTTAAACAAACAAATGTGTGTTAATTACAGTCAATGCTTTAACGCAAAACTAAATGATACTAAAAGTTATAGACTAACGTTACTGAATAATTAGGCAAAAAAAAAAAGTGTTTGCATGACTTTACAATTTTTCTGAATTTACACCTCTATTTAAATGCTTGTAGGCACTAAACAACATAAACCAGACCAGTATTTTCCTAAAGAAAGATTCTGAAACTCCATTATTCCTCAAAACCATAACCAGCAAAACAAAGAATTTCGTTAGCACACAGACATTCAAAAATACAGATCTGTGACTGTGCACAGCATATGTTTATAAATACTCAGGATAGCAGTACTAACTTACCTGTGTTAACGACCGGCCAAAATGCCAACATACACAGAAGAATGAGCATTTTCTCAAATAATTAACACCGGCGGCTCAGGAAACAGTGCAAGTGAGGCAAACTTTTAAAAGTGTACTCTTTTCGTGGTTGTCCCTTAACAAGAGTTAAGTTGTTTTTTGTTCTTCTTTGTTTTTGGCGTGTAACCATCCAGTTACTGCCACCTGTCGGTGTGCGTGTAATATTGTGGCTTCAGTGATACCAGTTTCACACCAACAGCATAGATTTCACAACCAAACAGACCTGATTCCACTCATCGCCATGTTAGTAGAGACTCCTAGACCTGAAACGGGTGTCAGATGTGTTTCAGGGAGACATACAAAATGTGTAATGTGTGTCTCTGGGAACAGGGTTGAGAACCACTGTCTTATATAAAATGTTGTTTTTATAACTGTTTGGGGCATTTATAGCCATTTACAGAACATCTGTGCAATCTTTGCAAGTTTAAGTGCCTGGATTAATGACAAAGTGATGACAGCTTAAGTGTATTCACATGGTTCTGCCCCCTTGCAGTCAGTGCCCCTTTTGACCTGTAAACATCACTGATATTTATATTTTATGAATATTTTCATATATTTCTCATTTACAAGACAAAGGTCTTTGCTGGTCTCTAACTTTTTAGGTGTGTTTAGGTGTGTGCCACCTAATGCCATTAGATGTGTGCTGTCAAGAATTTTGAGTCCTAAACAGTGTCATGTAGCACTATGAGTCAGTGTCCTGTTGCTGTAGGGCAGAATCTTCCATGACACTGTTCATAACATAAAAGACACAAAGTAGATGTGAATGCACTCATGAATGTCTGATGACAAGTTTTACTCAACATGCCAAATTACTTATAAAAACACATGTAAAAATCTGTAATACCATATAAAGCATACAAAACAGAATAACAGTGTCAAAATAATTCACTATTAACAAACATTGCACAACAATAAAACAGGAGATAATGCCCTTAAACAATACTATGATTTCAGGCCAGACAGATTTTTATGTTGAATACCATACACTATATGCTTTTATTCTGTGTCTATATTATATTCCTTTTTTTTTTTTTCCCCAATCAAATATAATTTGATTATCATAGTAAAATGTAAATGACATCCACCAAGCAAATGCTTAGGCTTTTTAAGTTTTTCATGTATCATCTTGAATATAATAATACTCCCATATAGACTCGCTTTATGTTTCATCTTCCATGGAAGCTGAAAAAAATAATAATAATAATAATCTTGTCATGTTCACAATTAATTCTGAATCGAAAATGTTAATTAATTCATATTACTCCTTAAAACACAGTGTACTTACATGGAGTAAGGGAGTAATCACTCTGTGATGTCTCAGATCCTTGTCCTGAATAAGAATGACACAATTAAACCAGGATAAATAAACAGTAAGACTACAGAAATGTGAAACTGCATACACTGAACTCTGAGAGAGTGTTTTTTAATTTTTACAGAACATTTACCAGCAGCACATCTCTTCCTCCATTTGAGTGCAGTTATGATGAGAACAGCCACACACATGAAGACCAGCACACTGACAACTACAGACTGACTGAAGGATCCTGGCTCAGATTCAGCCACATCTAAAATTGGGGTGAAGCAAAGAAAAAATAAAAAAAAGAATAAGAAGGAATCAGTAAGCTACAGACAGGTAAAGTTAGTTTTGTTGTTGTTGTTGTTGTTGTTGTTGTTGTTGTTGTTAAACCTGATGTTGAATTTCATTTCCAAAGGAACATTTTGCTTAATTGTTCATTTTTCCTCAACAAATGTAATGTCCAGTTTGTTGTCCAGATTGAGGTGTTTCATTGTGCAGTTGTATTTATGTTCCTCGTGTAGCTCTTCTTCACTGATCACCAAACTCTTCCTCATCTGGTAAGTTCCATCTCCGTTGGGCAGAATCTCTCCTCCTGTGATCTGATCATCATCCACAGGCTGACCATCTTTGAACAGGGTCAGGTTAATGTGACGTGGGTAAAAACCAGTGGCCAGACACTTGATCTGAGAGCCTGTGAGCATCTTCTTTATAAGTCTGACTCTGGGTTTCACTAAAGAGAAGGATGTGAAGTATTACTGTTATTGAATTGTTGGGTTCACTGCATCAGTAATAAATTTATGGTAATCGTGATTCATAAAACGTTTGAAGACATGCATATTTTTCCGTTATGTTATTTTCTGTATTTTCTATTAGTTCTAATCTTTCTATTAATTCTAGTAATTTCATTATTCTCTTACCTTTTTTCATTACATTGTTCTTTTCAATTACCAAATATCGCCGTAGAACTTTAATGCAGATAGGATGATAAACATTTTCATACATAAGCATTGAATAACTCCATTTTACTTGGCTTGCTATTACCGTCCACGGTCTTTTCTCCTGAATATTGTCTTTTTCCATGTCAAAGGTGAACTTATCAATATTTTGTCCACTGAAAGCATCCCAAAAATGAAACAGACCTGGTTTACCATCATTCCACAGTTCACATCCAGCAAGTATCTGATGAACATATATACCTTGAAATGGACAGAATCTTATTTAAGACAGCTTATTCATAGCACAACATAAAATGTAGTGAACTGAAAATTAATATACTGGACTTTTATGGTTATTCCCGCTAGTACATGTTTTACATCAAAAACTTTTATAGAAACAACAATAAACACATAAACATATGTTATTTTGTGTGATAATAATAATAATAATAATATATCCACTATGGTTCTCACCATCTGTGTAATTTTGGCGATCTTTAAGATGAAATGTTCGGAATTTCATGCCGTCATACATCTGACGAAATACAAGGCCAGCATCACTTTGCTCTTCATCAAAGTAATTTGAATCACTGTGAGAGCGATAGACAGCTTTCCATGTAACCGAGTCATAGTATCCTATTTGCAGATCATCCAACATCAGCACAACACTGAACTCAGGAAATGGTGTTTGTCCATCTATATATGTTGCCATAGCCATAAGTGAGTGGGAACCTGTGGATAAAAGCATATAATAGTAATAATAATAATTAATTAATTAATTAGTCATTTTTCCATAAGACAGATACATGAGAAAACTGAGCTGCACTCATTTCTGTTTGTGGCTTTAATTTTTACATAATTATTTCTTTTAACCCATTTAATCCCAATATTTTCTCAGACATGAAAATATCGAAATCATGTGTCATTAGTACCCCCTTGAAATAATCAATAGTACAATGGTACTGTTTATAGCATCACTGAGAAGTGGAAAGCATATGGCACCACCAACACATTGCCTAGATCAGGCCGTCTGTCCAAAGTGGATCCAATCGAAAATCTCTGGATGGATTTGAAGAGAGCAGTCCATTGCCACTCACCACAAAATTTGACTAAACTTAAGCAATTCTGCAAGGAAGAATGGGCATATATTCCCCAATCAAGGTGTGCAAAGCTAGTACAGACATATCCAAAAAGACTGATGGCTGTAATTAAAGCAAAAGTTGGCTCTATAAAGTATTAAATCAAGGGACTGGTGACTTTTCCAACCCTGCTATTCTTGTTTTTGCTTGTTGTTTTGAATATTTGTTTTTTCTTTCATTGGTTTGATGTTGCAAGACCAAAATTGTAAATAAAGTTACTTGGAATGGGGTTTGATTTTAGGCTGTATATGACAAATAAAGTAGTGAATTCATATGTTACTACTATCTTTATGTTAACATACTTTACTAGCCTTTTGTTTTGGATCTTTAATAAAGCCATCATCATCTCATGGTGCAAACAGGAAGTAAACTGCTCTGGTCATGTGACAATTTGCACTAAGCATGTAAGACGGCACGTATTTAATTGAGAACCTTTATTTTTTCCATATTTGCAGAAAATGCACTAAAACAGCAGTCAGTAATATTTTTTTTTAGAGCTTTATAAATGAAAACCTTTTTTTACAGTCACTATTGTGACAGGTGGGATTAAATGGGTTAAGTCTGACAAGCACACTTATGTGTATTCATCTATAGATCTACACAGACAGTATCTAACAATGTAACCAAATGGAACCCCAATAAAGTTTTATTCATCTGTTGTGTTATTGTCTGTCCTCCTTTCACTTTACTGCTGCAATAATTCTAATGACTAAAATACTGACCATAACTCAGTAGTTAAAAGTCCAAAAAAGAAACAGTGTTTGTGTAAAAGGGAAAACATAGGCCCCATTTATCATTAGTCTTAAGAGTTTATAAGCACAAACCTTACTATGTATCAGCAATTTTATTATAAGCAAATACATAATTTGACAGTAGGGTATGAAAACCATACTTAATACAAGATACAGTAAAATCCGAAAACATATTAAAATTGTATGCAACTTTGCTTCCCAATTTAAATTGAACCTTATTCAATATACTGATCAAGAAAATAAAATTTGCGACGCATGGAAATTCCAGCTGGCCTAAGCTGTTTCAACAGGGTTTAATATGAACACATTCAAATCATGTGACGATCCACATGGACCAATGGAATTTTTAATATGGTAAAATGAAAAAAGAAAAAAAGCAGTAAATTAACTTACCTGCATTGATGACTGTCCATAATGACAACAGATACACAAGTATTAGCATTCTCTCAGTTAATTCATCCGGTCTTCAGTACAGTCTTCACTGAACAATGTTGTTCCTTAACAACAATTCAAAGTTCATTTGGCACAGTCTCAGAAGTGAAGAAAGTGAATTGTTTGTTTTTCCACCTACTTGTGAACATTGCAGGGCGTTAGGTAGAACAGACAACAAATACACTCTTTAAATACACAACAGGTTAAAAATTTAACATCTTTTAAAGAAATTTGAAAGATTTGAAGGAAGAAGTGTAACTTCTCTGAAAAAGGGGAACAGAGATGTATTAACGAACAGACACAAACAATTGCTGCGTTTCCCCTAGTCTCTTTTTTGTTATAATACAGGTGTCTCACAACTATACAACCTTAGTATATACTCAAACTCACATGAACATTAATATTAGAAAACTGAGAGGTTTACCTGAAAAAAGGGGAAAATAGATGTGTTAACAAACAGACACGAACACTTGATGTTTCCCTCAATCTCTGTAGTGGGAGAGAAGAACTATTGCCTATTAATTCTCTCTGTTCTCCCCACCCCCTGCTGGAGTGTTTTACTACTGCATCATAACGTCACAATAACTATTAATATATTAACTTTCAAATAACACTACTAACAATAATACTTTCTATTAATAATTATACATGTTACATTACTCCCCTTACTCTCTTTACTGAGGTATTTCTTCATGTTCAGCCACTTCCCATGGTGACTGGATGTTCATGAAAATATAGTCATCTTCCTCCTCGTCTTCTGTCTCTCCATCCAACTCTCTCCTGACTTCAGTCGGTCTGACATCTTTTCTTTTTGGTTTCACAGGTGGAAAAGTGGTAAGTGGTCACATGGTAATAAGAGA
This sequence comes from Cirrhinus mrigala, assembly GCA_036247105.1. Taxonomy (NCBI): domain Eukaryota; kingdom Metazoa; phylum Chordata; class Actinopteri; order Cypriniformes; family Cyprinidae; genus Cirrhinus; species Cirrhinus mrigala. The sequence continues at coordinate 4,255,760 of CM070014.1, forward strand.
TTTCTGTGCATAATTCCTGATCTCCCCTTTCCATGTTCAGGTCTCAGTTCATAGGGATATCTTTACCCACTTGTTTGACAACAACATGGATTAAGTCCTCCAGTGGTTTCTCAATTTTCCAGGTCCTCCTCGTGGAGACACTAAGACTATCCTAACAAATCATGGAAAGCTTATTTATTCAGCTTTTCTCAGTTTCAAAAACCCTTATGACCTTATGACCAGGGTCACATAATTGTAAATTTTAAAGTGTTTGAAGCCAAATTATCATGACAGCGCTAGAACCCAATAATTCCCAGTGCCTGTGCAGACACGCAGTAACAAAAGCTCACGTTATCCGTCCATCAAGTTAGAAGGCAGACATTTTAAACAAATAAATGTGTGTTCATTACAGTCAATGTAAAATTTAATTCAACACTAAATGTTACAGCTTTATAAGCACTAAACAACCTTAACCAGTATTTTCCAAAAGAAAGATTCTGAAACTTTATTATTTCCCAAAAACATAACCAGCAAAACCAAGAATTACGTTTCTAAAACACAGATCTGTGACTGTGCACAGCATATGGTTAAAATAATCAGGATAGCAGTACTAACATACCTGTGTTAACGACCGGCCAAAATGACAACATACTGAGCATTTTCCCAAATAATTAACACAGGCGTCTCAGAAAAGGTATGAGTCGACCTTTTAAAAGTGTACTCTAATCATGGCCGTCGGTTATCAACAGTTTGTTGTTTCTTTTCTTTGTTTTTGGCATGTAACCATCCAGTTACTGCCACCTGTCGGTGTGCGTGTAATATCATGGCTTCAGTGATGTCAGTTTCACACCAACAGCACAGATTTCACAACCAAACAGACCTGATCCACTCATCAGCTTGTTAGTAGAGACTCCAAGACCTGAAATGGGTGTGTCAGATGTGGTTCAGGGAGACATACAAAATGCGTACTGTAATGCCTTGGGAACAGGGTTGGGAAAAACTGTCTTATATAAAATTGTATAACAGTTTGGGGCACTTATAGCCATTTACAGAAAATTTGTGCAATCTTTGAACAATCTTTGCAAGTTTAAGTGCCTGAATTAATGGCAAGTGATAACAGGTAAAGTGTATTCACACTACAGTTCGGCCCCCTTGCAGTCAGCACCCCCTTTGACCTGTAAACATCACTGCTATTGATATATTTCATGAATATTTTCATATATTTCTCATTTACAAGACAAAGGTCTTTGCTGGTCTCATTCTAAAAACGTTTCCATGTTTAAGTGTGCGTCATCTCAATAGGAAAAGTGAAAACAATAAATGTGAGGAACACTGAGTCCAAAGCAGTGTCATATAGCATTAGATGTGTCAGGTGTCCTGTTGCTGTAGGGCAGAATCTGCCATGACACTGTTCATAACATAAAAGACACATAACATAATGACACAAGTTTTATTCAACATGTCAAATTACTTCTAAAAATCATGTATATATCTGTAATACCATATAAAGCATACAAAACAGAATAACAGTATCAAAATAATTCACTATTATACAAAAATTGCACAACAATACAGCAGGAGATAATGCTCTTAACAAATATTATGATTTCAGGCCAAACAGGCTCAAATCTTTGTTGCATACCATACACTATGCTTTTATTCTGTATTTTCCTTTTTATCACATATAATTTGATTGTCATTATTATAACAAAACATAAATGACATCCACCAAGTAAATGCTTTGGCTTTTTAAGTTTTTCCATGGATTATCTTGAATATACTAATAAGCCCACGTAGACTGACTTTTTATGTTTCATCGTGCATGGAAGCTGAAAAATAAATAAATAAATAAGTCTGAATTGAAAATGTTGATTAATTAATATTACTCCATAAAACACAGTGCACTTACATGGAGTAAGGGAGTAATCACTCGGTGATGTCTCAGATCCTTGTCCTGAATAAGAATGACACAATTAAACCAGGATGAATAAACACTACAGATACATGCAGCTGCGTACACTGATTCATTTTTTATCAAGTTTACAGAACATTTACCAGTAGCACATCTCTTCCTCCTTATGATGAATGCAGTTATGATGAGAACAGCCACACACATGAACACCAGCACAATGAAAACTACAGACAGACTGAAGGATCCTGGGTCAGATTCAGCCACATCTAATATTGGGGTGAAGTGAAGAAAAAAAAAGAATAAGAAGGAATCAGTAAACTACAGACAGATGAAGTTAGTTTTGTTGTTGTTGTTAATCCTGATGTTGAATTTATTTTCCAAAGAGTCATTTTACTTAATTGTTAATATTTCCTTACCAAATGTAATGTCCAGTTTGTTGTCCAGATTGAGGCGCTTCATTGTGCAGTTGTATTTATGTCCTTCACGTAGCTCTTCTTCACTGATCACCAAACTCTTCCTCATCTGGTAAGTTCCGTCTCCGTTGGGCAGAATCTCTCCTCCTGTGATCTGATTATCATACACAGGCTGACCATCTCTGAACAGGGTCAGGTTAATGTGACGAGGGTAAAAACCAGTGGCCAGACAGCTGATCTGAAGCTCTGGAGAGTCTCTGAGTGTCTTCCTCATGAGTCTGACTCTGGGTTTTACTAAATAAAAGAATGAGAAGTGTTAGTTATTAAATTGTTCTGTTCATTGCATCAGTAATAAATTTATGGTAATCATGATTCATAAAGCATTTAAAGACATGCATATTTGTCAGTTTTGTTATTTTCTGTATTTCCTTTTAATTCTAGTATTTCTATTAATTCTAATAATTCTGTTATTCTCTTACCTATTCTCATCACATTGTTCTTTTTCATTAACAAATATCGCCGCAGAACTTTAATGCAGATAGGATGATAAACATTTTCATACATAGACATTAAATCAAGCCATTTTATTTGGCTCCCTGTTAACGTCCACAGCATTTTCTTCTGGATATTGTGTTTCTCCATGTCAACGGTGAACTTATCAATATTTTGTCCACTGAAAGCATCCCAAAAATGAAACAGACCTGGTTTACCATCATTCAACAGTTCACATCCAGCAAGTGTCTGATGAATATATACACCTTCAAATGAACAGAAGCTTATTTAAAACACATACCACAACATAAAATGTAGTGAACTGAAAATGAATATACTAGACTTTTTATGGTTATTCCCTCTAGTACATGTAACATTCTTGCTTCTACATCAAAAAAATTATATAGAAACAACAATAAACACATTAACATATGTTATCACATGTTTTGTGTGATAATAATAATAATAATAATAATATATACATTACGGTTCTCACCATCTGTGTGATTTAGGTGATCTTTGAGATAAAATGTTCGTAATTTTATGATGTTATACATATAGCGAAATATAGTGTCAGCATCCTTTTGCTCTTCGTCATAATATTTTGATTCACTGTGAGAGCGATAGACAGCTTTCCATGTGGTTGAGTCATAATATAGTACTTGTACATCATCCAACATCAGCACAACACTGAACTCAAGAAATGGTGTTTGTCCATTTATATATGTTGCCAAAGCCATCAGTGAGTGAGAACCTGTGGACAACAAGGACAAGCATATAATAATATTTCACTTGATTGTCGAGTTTTGATGATGAACCCAAGTGCAGTTTATTTAAACAAGCTGAAATCCAAAATCCAAACATCCAAACAAACGAAGAAATACTTGACTTGGCATGAGCAGACTTTACAGAAACAGACTTGACTTGGCATGAGTAGTCTTGGCTTAGCATGGACAAACCTGGCCAACACATTCTCACTCCCAAGTCATCACATATTGACGATTGGTCAGGACCCCTTGGCGTCGCTTTTTGACGCCCAAGGTACCCTTCAGCGTTATTTTTCGACGCGCAGGGTCCTCCATTGTTTTCAGTTGTTTGTCTTAATTTAATGGTTTGCATGCATTTGTAAAAATAGAAATTATTTTATATAAACATATACGTTCATTGGAGCACCTAACCCCACCCCTACCCTAAACCTACCCACTTCTGAACAATATGAAACACGCAACAGCCAAATATCAGTACAGTCAGGTATTTATTGCAAAAACTGACCATAAACAAGCAGTATAAAAGCATTACAAACAAGTCCTGTTGCATTCCGAGTCTTCTGAAGCCGTACGATATCCTTATGCGAATAACAGAAGGTTTTAATCGATGAAAATGATCCCGCTCCGTTAACGCGCTCACATCTCATTCAAGAAGATACACCCGAGCATTAGCATGACGCAATCGGTCACGAGACACCCAAGAGCCAACAGCATTTCACAACCAAGGCTTGCTTCTTTTGGCAGCATTTTTTGAATACAAGCACAGACAGACTGCAGTGCAGCACACAGAACGGCGGACGGAGACGGCGATCGCGTCTATTCTTCTCACAAATCAATCGTTTTGCTTCGGAACCATTGGAATATTAATACTTTTTGAATAAATTATGAATATAGTTGTAATTGCCTGTTATATCTTGTGTTTTGTTGACAAATGGTTAGGTTTAGGGGCAGAGGTTGGGTTCAATGTGTAAATAGTGTAATATAAACTGTTTTGACTGTTCGCATTGAAAAAAAAAATTACACCCCAACATATATGTAATAATAGCAATATTATTACCCAATATATAATTTAATCATGACGATAAAATTTCCCCTGCCTTTCGCGTCAGCACTTTGACGCCAAGGGTTTCTTATAAGTACTGGAGGACCCTGCACATTGAAAAATGATGCTAAAGGGGTACCCTGAGCGTCCAGAAGTGGGCCCTGCCCAATCGTCAATATGTGATGAGTTAGGAGTGAGAACGTGTTGACCTGGCCTAGGCATAAAACAGAACTAGACCCGAACAGAAACAGAGACACGACTCAGCAGGTTACAATATAAAGCTAGATAAAGAACAATGGCAACATTGCATAGAGGGTTATTGCTGCATTCAGCCATATCGTAATTACCGTAACTTCAAGGTTGACAACATGTGACGTTCTACTCTGAGCTGTTCTATGGCAACACTATCAATGCCTAAACAGAGCCTATGTTGGTCAGGTGGTACAGCGGTCATGTGGTACAAGTCGTAGCTCTCAGAAGACTCCCAGTTCACAAGTTGTAATTACGATTTCTACGAGGACATGAATGCTTTTTACAAGTTGGAATCTCGTAATTAGTTTATTGATACTATTAGGTAGTATCAATATAACAACAATTAATTGGTAGACTCAATATAACATTGCAACTACAGTAAAAAGCTTTTACTGTTCAAAAAACACAGATTTGTGAACATTATCGGACTTGAGGATGTTAAAAAATCTGAAACACACATGACCATTATCATGTGGTGAATCTGGCCAATCGTAAAACAGCTGTCATCATCAAAGTTCCTGCAGCCACTCTGGAGAAACTGCGGCGACTGAGTTAGCCGGCTGCTCTCGAATCGCTATTGCGGTACTTTGATGCCACATCTGGCAGTCATGTGCCGTCAGCGCCATCTCAAGTCAGACAAAATTTCTAATTGGCATGTACTGCTTCAAGTCAGAATTTGATCAATCTGCACAGCACTGCGTTAAATCAAACACACCTACAGACAAGGGTAGCACATGACATGATCACATGAGGCGCAAGGAACACATGACAAAACAGGAACTATAACTATGACAAAATAAAAGATATGAGAACAGTGAACATGACCCAAAACCCACATTGCGCCCCTAAAACATAAAACATTGTTTTATTCATCTATTGTGTATAAGTTATTACCTGACCTACTTTCACTTTTCTGCTGCAAAAAATTCTAGTGACTAAAATATTGACCTTTACTCAGTTGAAAGCTCAAAAAAGTAATTGTGTTCATGTAAGAGAAAAACTTGATGATATACCAGGCAACTTTTTTGAGCAATGTTACTTGGGCACTTTTACCACCGAGAAAGGGTAACAAATTTCCATCTGGATACTTTAGATCAGTCTTGGGCCCTTTGTCTCACCTGGTTGCCTGTTGATGGCAACACTGCCCAAAGTTGTCAAGCAACACTGCTCAAAAGTTGCTCCATGTATTATCAGTTTATAAGCACATACCTTACTACATATCAGCAATTTTATGGTAAAAGTACAAATACATAATTTACCAGTGAGGTATAAAAACTTGGTACAAGATACAGCAAAACATAATACAAGATACAGTAAAATCAAAAAAAAAAAAAAAAAAAAAAAAAAACATTTTAAGATTGCATACAAGTTTGCTTCTCAAGTAAATTTAACCTTATTTAAAATACTGATTAAGACAATTATATTCACAATACATGGAAATTCCAGCTGGCCTAAGCTGTTTCAACCAGGTTCAGTATGAACACATTCAACATTATTTGTGAGAGTCCATATGGACCAATGGAATATTTAATAAAATGAAAAAAGAAAAGGCAAGCAGTAAATAATCTTACCTGCATTAATGACTGTCCATAATGACAGAAGATACACAAGTATTAGCATTCTCTCAGTTAATTAATCCGGTCTTTAGAACAGTCTTCGCTGAACAATATTGTTCCTCAACAACAATTCAAAGTTCATTTAACACATTCTTAGAAGGGAAGAAAGTGAATTGTTTGTTTTTCCACCTACTTGCAGACAATGAGATAAAAAGGACAACAAATACACCCTATAAATACACAATAGGTTAAAAATTTAACATCTTACTTTTTAAGAAATACTATTTGAAAGGTTTGAAGGAAGAAGTGTAATCTCACAGAAAAAGGGAAACAGATGTGTTAATGAACAGACACAAAGACTCGCTGCGTTTCACTCAATCTCTTTTTTCTTATAATACAGGTATATCACAACTATACAACCATCGTACACAGTAGTCAGCGTTTGAAGTGGATCAAAACCTTTCATTAAATTTGTCCTAAAACCAAAAAGAATACCTGTTCTTGTCTTAGGACAACTTTGATGAACTTTTTTTGATCCACTGCAAATGTTGACTCAAACTCACATGAACACTAATATATGAAAATTGTGGGTTTTACCTGAAAAAAGGGGAACGTAGATGTGTTAACGAACAGACACGAACACTTGCTGTGTTTCCCTCAATCTCTGTATTATTAGAGTGGGGGAGAGGAACTTGTGTGCCTCTTAATTCTCGATGTTCTCCCCGGTGTTTCAGTACTGCATCATAACGTTGCAAAAACGAATAACATATTAACTTTGAAATAACACTACTAACAACAATACTTTCTAATAAACATTCTGAGACTCAAATGAATCCTCAGCAGAATTGCCAGTGACCATGACCACATGGCATTTCCTATGTGTAGTCATCCAGTGGTGTCTCTATATCTAACGGCATTCTGGATAGAAAGTCAGCGTCTATGTTTTGCTTGTGGTACGTAATAGTAAAGTTAAAGTCAGCTAATTCAGCCACCCATCTACTCCCTGCCTTTAACTTAGCAGTAGACAGAACATATGTTGATGGATTATTGTTGCTGTAGACTGTGTAGAAGGGTCCATAATAAAGGTAGTAGTGCAACCTCTCAGTTTTTAAGAGCAAGGAATTCTAATTTAACTGAGTGGTGGTAATAGTTTTCTCAGATTTTGACAATGACCGTGATCCATATGTAATTACATGGAGCTTCTTCTTCTTTATCTTGTTGCTGATATAATACAGCTCCAAGTCCCATGTTAGAAGTGTGTGGGCGTCTGGGAATGCAAGAATTGGGGGTTGAACCAGGCAATCTATCAGTTTCTCGAGAAATTGTTAATGGGTATAAGTCCATTCAATGTGTGCATGCGATGACATTACTCTTGCATTTGTCTTTCTGTTGGATGTCCTCCCTTTTTTAGTGTAGTTTTCTCCTCTGGTGCTACAGCAGGCCCTTTAGTTAGATCATACAGAGAACCCGTGATGTGGGAAAAGTCTTTCACACAGTGACAATAGTAACTTAATAACCCCATCACCTGTCTTAACTCACCGACCATACTCTCTCCTCTCTTTCAGAATCCTGATGGCAGCAGTGTCGGCGGGGTTCATTTTGTTGCCCTCAGCAGACATTATCCTTCCAAGGTAACGAATCTCAGTTCTGAATAGCTCACATTTACTTGGTTTTAAATCGATCCCATACTGTCTCAGTCTCTGTAGCACTTTCTGGACAGCTTCGACATGACTCTCAAACGTTCTACTACATACTAGAGTGTCATCTAGGTATGGAACACAGATCTTATCATGGAGGCCCTCGAGACACTCCTCCATACAGCTCTGAAAAGTGGCCGGCGCATTCATAAGCCCAAAGGGTATCCTAGCCCATTCATACAATGCCCAGGGGGTCACAAAGATTGTAAAATGTGTTCTGTCCTTTGCCATGAACCCCTAGTGGTAGGATTTTCCTTGATCTAATAACGAAAACTAAGTATTACCTTCCAGGCCATCCATCCAATCCTGGACTCTAGGGATTGTTTGCCTGTCAGGATTTGTAATCGATACACAGACGGAGAGATCCACATTTTTTTCTCACACACACTACTGGGGAAGCATACGCATATTGGGATTTCTCTATCCACACTTGTGCTATTAAATCAAGCAAGTGGTCTTTCATTTCCTCATATAGAGGCTTGGGGACTGACATGTAGGTCCAGGCCACTAGTTCTTGGTCATTCAAGGAAATCTTGAGCTGAAACTTTTCAATACAGCCTTTTTACTATCACATCAAGAAAAACAGCCTAACTCTTCCTGCAGCATCTCACAAACCATCTGTCTCTTGTCTTCTTCTAGAGATCTATTGTTTTCACTAGATATTCACTAGCCCGTTCAACACTCACTGCCTTAATGAATGCTCTCTGGCCATTTTTTTTCCCTGCAAGTTAGGAAAGCCTTAGTATTTTTCATCCTTGATAGTTCCTTCATTTGTTTGACTGTCAGTCACAACATGCTCAATCACAGTGAAGCAGATGACTGGGCGAGGCTGTCATTTGCCCTTCATGACAAGCATAGGAGCTTGAAATTCTGCAGCACTGCCGATTAATCTAATGGTCACTTCTACCCAACCAACATATGGCATCTCTGTGATTTGTTATGGCAGATACTTCAGACTATGAGATTCCATACATTAACTGAGAGAAATGTTCATGGATAGATGTAGAGTGTTTTTCTTTATTTATTTATTTGTTTATTTGCTATGCAAAGGTCATTGCACACTGAGTCAGAAATTTCAGTTTCCTTCTGCTGGACTGCCAGTTTTAAGCTCCCCAATTTACTAATTTGTCCTGCTCATCATTCACTTTACCTTCTTTCCTTTTGATATTTGCACAAACAACAGGCATGCCTTCAATAATATCCAGTAAGCTTAACAGCTCTGCCATGCCCTTATCTTCAAGTTCAATTGCCTCATGGTCAACATACTGACTGATGTACAAAACTTGAAAGCTTTTACCGGCAATCTTTTCCTGGTTAACCTGCATCAACTGTTCAATGGTGAGTTGGAATAACAATCCCTTAATAATAATACCATCCCTACAATGAAGCATGGTGGTGGCAGCAGCATGCTGTGGAGATGTTTTTCAAAGAAGAATGGAAGAAACTGCTCAAAAATAGGTGAGCCAAGCTTGTGGCATCATACTCAAAAAGACTTGAGGCTGTAATTGGTGCCAGAGGTGCTTCAACAAAGTATTGAGCAAAGGCTGTGAACACTTACATACATGTGATTTTTTTCATTTTAAATTTTTAGTAAATTTGCAAAGATTTGAAACAAACTTCTTTCACGTTGTCATTATGGGGTACTGTTTGTAGAATTGAAGAAAATAATGAATTTAATCCATTTTGGAATAAGGCTGTAACATAACAAAATGTAGAAAAAGTAAAGTGCTGTGATGCACTGTAAATGTTCTAATATTAATTGTTTGTCTTTTTGAAATAAGTGTAGGAAAAGTAAACATACAAATATGAAAATAAATAAATAAAGACAAATTAAGCTTACTCACTTCGAGTGCAGATGTATATAAAGTGCAATATAAAGTTCAGAACATCTCTAAACTACAATTTAGACTTAAATATGGTGTACACTGATTTATTTTCCTTTTTTACTAAGGAACAAAATATTTTTCTATTGCTTTACCAGTATACTTGAATATCAGAAAAAATGTATCTTTGTTGCCTTTCTATTTAACATTTACCAGCAGCATGTCTCTTCCTCCATATGATGAGTGCAGTTATGATGAGAACAGCCAGCACACTGAAAACTACAGACAGACTGAAGGATCCTGGGTCAGCCACATCTGAAGCTGGGGTGAAAAAAACAAAATATATAGTTACTTTCGTTTTCTCAAACTCTTTCTCATCTGGTAAGTCCCGTCTCCATTGGGTAGAATCTCTCCTCCTGTAATTTAATGGTCATCCACAGGCTGACCATCTCTGACCAGGGCAAAGTTAATGTGATGGGGGTAAAAACCAGCGGCCAGACAGCTGATCTGAAGCTCTTTAAATCACTCAGACTGCGAGATAAAGCACTCCATATTGAGTCATAATATAGTATTTGCATCACCACAACACTGAACTGAGGAAATGGTGTTTGTCTGACTATATATGTTACCAAAGCCATCAGTGAGTGAGAACCAGTGGATACACAAGCTCAAGTATATAATACTAGTACAGTGTCAAATGTGATCATTGCTGTACACACTTTACATTCTTGGAAACTTCTACAGAAAGGGACACAGAGGTCAGAAACAGCTAAGTTATTTTTATTTGTTAAGTGGACCTAAGACTAAGGCAAGCTTTTGCAGCTCGTTTTAAACACTCAAAAACCATGATTTCCTTTCTTGGACCTTCAAGGATACCTTTACTGATTCACAGGTTCAGTATGGTTAGGATTAGGTCTAGGGGTGGGTTTTAGAGATAGGGACAAATAAGGTACCTGCATGGGAGCATCAATGTATTATATTAATAAAAATGATCACAGATTATGTTGTTATTATTACTTACTGTTTTAGAATGTACTGAGTATACATAGCATCTAAACTAACAAATTTATACTCAACGTAAATACAATTTATCACTATTTACACTTAGTGTGCACTATTTGCTCTTATCTAATGCAAACAGCAAACAGAAAAACTCAAACATAAAAAACAGCTATAATATGTTTAGGCAGTAGAGGGGAAAAACGTTGAGAGGACATATAGGGTTAAAATATACAGGATAGCTGCAGTACTAACCTACCTGTGTTAACGACGAGCCAAAATGACAACATACACACAAGAATGAGCGTTTTCTCAAATAATTAACACCAGCAGCTCAGAAAAAGGTATAGACTAAAAGGTTTAGACTAGTTTTAAAAGTTAGTCATCTATTTTTTTTTTTTCTTAAGACTTTAAGACAAAATTTGTAAATTTCGGTTACATAAAAACTTAGATTAGTCTGAGTTGAATCCAAAATATAAGACTGATTATCCTTTGCTTAACTGTTTGTCAAACTAGGTCTTAAGACATTGTCTTAACACAGAGGCTAATTTTATGCAACTAGCCCGAGGTGTATTTTTAAAGTGTATTCTTATCGTGGTTTTCCGTTATCAGCAGTTTGTTGTTGTTCTTCTTCTCAGTCTTGGCGTGTAACCAACCAGTGTCACGGTTCATGGGTTCACGGACTCAGTCTTGCTCTCTCTGTGTGTGTGTGTGTGTGTGCGTGGGCGTGGCAGCGTTACCTTGATTGTACGCCAGCTGTTGCTTGTTGAGGCTCTGTATTTAACGCCTGTGTTTCCGTCCTGTGTTGTCAGATCGTTGTCTTCCGTCTTGTGTGAGGATTGTGTTCCAGTACTCTGCTTTCGGCTACCTTCGCTTGGGTCCTGTTCCGGTTCGCTCCGGTTTCCTGGATCTTCCTTCCCCGGAGGCTCGGCTGCCCATTCGCGTCCCTGTGTCACCTGGAGCTTCGTGCACTTCACGCTTCACTTCTTCTTGTATTTACCACTATTGTCAATAAACTGTTTACGTACTCGCACACTGAATCCAGTTCGACTTATTCCTAACAGAACGATCTGACCACACTATGGATTCCGCGAGTACACCGACCGTCCAGGAGCTTTTATCGGTCAACAACGCTCGTATGGACCAACAGGAGGAACATTTGCTCAACACGGGTCGTGCCGTGCAGGCTCTGGTGGCACAGGTGTCCGAGCTCACCTCGCAGCTGCAACAACTACGGTCGCCCGCTGCGCCACCCACACCGCTGTCTCCTCCCCCGCTCACGAACACGGAACATCTTCCGGAGCCACGCCTACCCACGCCTGAGCTATATGCCGGTGAGCCTAAACTGTGTAGAGCATTTTTAACTAAATGCTCCATGTTTTTCTCATTGCAACCTAGAACTTTTGCTACAGAGTCTTCTAAAGTGGCGTTGGTATTAACACTACTGTCCGGACGTGCAGCACTTTGGGGCACGGCGGTGTGGGAGAATCAACATCCCTGCTGTTCCTCGTTCCTTGCACTCTCCGAGGAGATGAAACGCGTCTTTGATCGTGCGGTGGTGGGCCGTGAGGCGGCGCGAATGCTCACTGATCTTCGCCAAGGAAACAGATCGGTGTCGGACTATTCGATCGAGTTTCGCACGTTGGCGGCAGAGTGCAGCTGGGACGAGCAGGCGCAGTGGGACGTCTTCCTGCATGGGTTGGCTGATCGTATTCAAAGGGAAATATTCACTCTGGATCTACCCTCTGATTTGGATGGACTCATTGATTTGGCGCTCCGAGTTGACGCCAGGTTACAGCAACGTGATCAGTTTTGCTCGAACACCCTGGCACCTGATTTCTTTGCCAGTTCAGTATCTGCCTCCACGAATACGGTCAGCCCCGTCTTCGACCAAGAACCCATGCAGGTGGGTAGAGCTCGGCTTTCCCGGGAGGAGAGAGAGCGTCGGAGGGCTAGAGGACTTTGTATTTACTGTGGTGCGGCCGGCCATTTTCTCTTGAACTGTCCGGTAAAAGGAACAGCCCGACAGTAGACTCGAGGTTACTGTCGGGCGGAGTATTACTGGAAAAGTCCTCGTCTACGACTCTCCTCCCGGTTAGACTGCAATGGGCAGCCGCTTTCCACAACTGTCTGGCCCTGGTGGATTCTGGAGCGGAAGGTAAATTCATGGACTTTGATTTCGCTCATCACCTTCACATTCCGGTTGTTCCCCTCACTCACAAGATTACTGTTAATGCACTTAATGGACAAGCGCTCCCCGATATCACCCACACTACAGGACCGGTTACCCTCGTCACATCTGGTAACCATTTGGAAAGTATCACCCTGCTGCTCACTCTATCTCCACTGGCACCAATCGTCCTTGGCCATCCCTGGCTGGTCCAGCACAATCCCAGGGTGGACCGGGGTCACGACTCGGTGTCCGCTTGGAGTGACTCCTGTTATGCCTCTTGTCTTGTGTCTGCTTGTTCGTCTGTGTCTTGTTCTCTGTTGCAGAATGAGTCGGTGAACCTGTCTAACGTGCCTAAGGAGTACCGTGACCTGAAGGAAGTGTTCAGTAAGTCCAGGGCTGCTTCTCTTCCTCCACATCGTCCCTATGACTGTGCTATAGATTTAGTGCCAGGTACGTCTCCGCCGAAAGGCAAATTATACTCTTTGTCTGCTCCTGAGAGGGAGGCCATGGAGAAATATATTTCTGATTCTCTAGCAGCGGGGTTCATCCGTCCTTCCTCTTCTCCCGCCGGGGCAGGGTTTTTTTTCGTGGGTAAGAAGGATGGCTCCTTGCGACCCTGCATTGACTACCGAGGGCTGAACAACATCACGGTAAAGAATACCTATCCTTTGCCGTTGATGTCTTCAGCCTTCGAGCGGTTGCAGGGTGCTTCCGTTTTTACCAAGTTGGATCTACGCAACGCCTACCATTTGGTCCGCATCAGGAAGGGGGATGAATGGAAGACCGCATTTAATACCCCCAGGGGGCACTTTGAGTATCAGGTCATGCCTTTCGGGCTGTCCAACTCCCCCGCGGTTTTTCAGGCACTCGTTAATGACGTGCTGAGAGATATGGTTGATCAGTTTATATATATCTCTACCTGGATGACATATTGATATTTTCTTCTTCTCTCCAGGAACATGTTCAGCACGTCAGGCGGGTGCTCCAGAGGCTGCTAGAGAATGGGCTTTTTGTCAAGGCGGAGAAGTGCGTCTTCCATGCACAGTCTGTTCCGTTTTTGGGGTACATCATCTCGTCCGAGGGGGTGCGCATGGATCCCGACAAGATTAAGGCTGTGGTAGATTGGCCAACTCCAGAGTCTCGCAAGGCCCTGCAGAGGTTTCTGGGGTTCGCCAATTTTTACCGACGTTTCATTCGCAATTTCAGCCAACTAGCCACGCCTCTGACCGCCTTGACCTCTGCCAGAACGACGTTCAGGTGGTCTAGCGCAGCCGAGGCTGCGTTTACCAAACTCAAGAGCCGCTTCGTTTCGGCTCCCATCCTCGTGGCCCCTGACCCGACACGTCAGTTTGTGGTGGAGGTCGACGCGTCGGAGATGGGGGTAGGTGCGGTTCTTTCCCAGCGTTCGGCCTCGGATGACAGGATGCACCCCTGCGCCTTTTTCTCTCGTCGTTTGTCTCCCGCTGAACGCAATTACGACATTGGTAACAGGGAGTTGCTGGCGGTCAAATTAGCGTTGGAGGAGTGGCGTCATTGGTTAGAGGGTTCGGGGGTACCCTTTATCGTTTGGACCGATCACAAGAACTTAGAGTACATTAGATCCGTTAAACGACTCAACTCCAGGCAGGCTCGGTGGGCACTTTTTTTTGGCCGCTTTGATTTTTCTATTTCTTACCGCCCAGGGTCTAAGAACATCAAGCCCAATGCGTTGTCCCGCATTTTTGACCATTCCGAACAACCACCCTCTCCCGAGAGCATTATACCGGGGAGACTGGTGGTCTCCACACTCTCGTGGGAGATCGAGTCGAAGGTCCGCACGGCCTTAGAAGGGGTAACGCCTCCGCCCGGGTGCCCACCGGGTCGATTATTCGTGCCGGAGGGAGTACGGTCTGACGTCATTCGGTGGGGTCACTGTTCCAACGTGGCTTGTCATCCAGGAGTCAATCGTACTAGTTTTCTAGTTAAGCAGCGATTCTGGTGGCGCTCTATGGCTCGTGACATCCGGGATTTTGTCTTGGCCTGTTCGGCTTGTGCCCGTGGTAAGACTTCCAATCGACCTCCAGAGGGGCTACTTCAACCGCTGTCAGTCCCTTCGAGACCCTGGTCCCACATCGCGCTCGATTTCATTACTGCCCTTCCACTCTCCCAAGGTAACACGGTTGTTTTAACCGTAGTGGACCGGTTCTCGAAGGCGGCTCATTTCATTCCCTTACCTAAATTACCCTCTGCTAAGGAGACAGCGGTTACTGTCGTTGATCACGTCTTTCGCATTCATGGCCTCCCGAATGACGTGGTCTCCGACAGGGGACCCCAGTTCATTTCCAGATTCTGGAAAGAGTTTTGTCGGTTACTGGGGGCGACTGTCAGTCTATCCTCTGGTTTCCACCCACAGAGCAACGGTCAAACCGAGCGGGCCAATCAGGACCTCGAGAGAGTGTTACGATGTCTGGTTACGCAGAATCCGTCCTCCTGGAGCCAGCAACTCCCATGGGTGGAGTACGCACACAACTCGTTACCAGTATCGTCCACGGGCCTTTCTCCGTTTGAGTGCAGCTTAGGTTACCAGCCACCTATTTTCCCTAGTCTGGAGGCCGAAGTCGCGGTCCCCTCTGCTCATGCCTTCGTCCAGAGGTGCCGTCGCACCTGGAGAAGAGCTCGAGAGACTCTCCTCCGGGTGAGGGCGCGCACTAAGGCTCAGGCCGATCGCCACCGGTCCAAGCCTCCCATCTACGTCGTGGGTCAAAAAGTGTGGCTTTCTTCCAAGGACATTCCGCTCCGCTCCGTTTCTAACAAGTTAGCGCCTAAATTCATTGGCCCGTTTACTGTCACCAAGATCATTAGCCCGGTGGCAGTCCGCCTCAAACTCCCTCCAGCGTACAGGAGAATTCATTCCGTTTTCCATGTTTCCAAATTAAAACCTGTTTTTCACTCACCTATTAACCCGCCAGCTCCAGTTCCCCCACCGCCGCGTCTCGTAGATGGGGAACCCACCTATTCGGTAAATCGTATTCTGGACGCCAGGCGGAGGGGACGCGGCTTCCAGTACTTGGTGGACTGGGAAGGTTACGGTCCGGAATAGAGAAGTTGGGTTCCGGCTAGGGACATCCTGGATCACTCCCTTATTGATGATTACAATCAACGGGTAGGCTCGCCTGGGAGCGCCAGGAGGCGGTTCATGGGTTCACGGACTCAGTCTTGCTCTCTCTGTGTGTGTGTGTGTGTGTGCGTGGGCGTGGCAGCGTTACCTTGATTGTACGCCAGCTGTTGCTTGTTGAGGCTCTGTATTTAACGCCTGTGTTTCCGTCCTGTGTTGTCAGATCGTTGTCTTCCGTCTTGTGTGAGGATTGTGTTCCAGTACTCTGCTTTCGGCTACCTTCGCTTGGGTCCTGTTCCGGTTCGCTCCGGTTTCCTGGATCTTCCTTCCCCGGAGGCTCGGCTGCCCATTCGCGTCCCTGTGTCACCTGGAGCTTCGTGCACTTCACGCTTCACTTCTTCTTGTATTTACCACTATTGTCAATAAACTGTTTACGTACTCGCACACTGAATCCAGTTCGACTTATTCCTAACAACCAGTTACTGCCATCTGTCGGTGTGCGTGTAGTGTTATGTCTTTAGTCCCGTCGTTAGTGGGGGGAAAAGGGTGACAGTACATAGGGCCAGAGGCATTTTTATGTATTTTTTCCTAAGCTGATGCACTAGGGCCCTTTTATGTTCTTCTCCTCTTCTATGCCATTTTAATACAGATGGTTTGCCTTTTTTTTTTTTTTTTTGTGGTGCTAATACAATTATTAAAGGCAGATTTTGCATTCAGACACTGCATTTTCTAAAACCAGTCTTCAACTTTTTTACCAGCCCAAGAGCAAACAAAGGCAGAAAGCAGGAGATGAAGTGATTAGATTTTATAGAATAATAGTTGTCTTTCTTAATATTTATTCTTGATTTGTTTGACCACATTATATTACTATTATTAGCCTATACCAAAGCAAGGGCTATAGAAAATCACTGCTTCACAACTTTACCCTATGACATTAAAAACGTAGAGATCGAGACTTTAGTTTTATCTCTAACTTGTGACGAAAACAAAGCACACAATAAAATATTCTGATCCCTTGAAACCATATACACATAGGTTGTTATTAAGAACCCTTAGCTTCTTCACCGTGTTATACCATGCCTCCATTCCAGATAATTAATATCCAGCCCCAGATGCCAGATCCTGTCAGAAAATATCTGTTTTGTCTGATAACAGAACAACTATTCAGCAAAATTTCCTAATACCGAAAACCTGTTAACAGCAAGTCTTGTCTACCCAAAATACCTGAAACTCTATTAAAAGTCTTCTATAAGCCAAGAAGTTGACTGAGTAAAGCCAGTGAAGAACAGAAGCAGGAGACAAATTGATGATGGTAAAAAAGAAACAGCATTTATTGAATAATCTTAGTTGCATATGTCTCAATGCTCAGACTTTGTCTGACCTTGAATTTCTATAAACATTCCCTCTTATCTCTTATTCATGAAGACAAACAGCCCTTAAAACAGACAGTCATGAGACTAAACAACAATGGAAAAACAAAAAACAACAATATAATGTAATATAAATGACTAATCGATTAATGAATAAATTAAATTAGTATATATAAATGGTTAAAATGATTATTATACATGATTATATGATTAAATGGAATCATTAAATGATTAAATGATAAATGATTATAAATGAATGAATGAAAATAATATAGCTGTTCTCTTGAAGCATCTTTGAGCATCCTTAGATCAACAGCAGGGCACATTGTGAAATATACAATACATTCAAGTTACATTTTCCGGGATTTCCAGTGGCCAGTTTCCAATGGCCCATTATCAAATGCAGTTTGGTGCCATTTTCCAATCAAAACAAAAATAATTACCCTGTACCAGCAAGAAATACAGCTCCAACAATATGTTATTCTTGTGTACCTATTCCTTCATTTTCCATCTTTTTACTAGTCATCATAACATAACCCAAATGGCATCCATTAAGCAAATGCTAAGATATTTTAGGTTTTGCATGCATTGTTTTGACCTAATTTGTTACCTAACATAGGCTCACTTTTCATCAGAGGCAGAAGCTGAAAAAAAGAAAATCCTTTAGTTTCAAGTTTCTCAAATTAAATTGAACATGTTGCTGAATGCCTATTATTTGTAGTTGTAAATATTTCAGTATTTTAAGACACAGTGTACTGACATGGAGTAGGAGAGTATTTACTCTGTGATGTCTCAGATCTTCGCCCTGAAGAAGAATGACACAGTTTAAGTAAACACTACAGAAAGACAAAACTGTGTATGTGAACGTTTAAACAGCATTAAATGTAATGAACTGGGCTATACAGAACACTTGCCAGCAGCTTGTCTCTTTCTCCATATGATGAGTGCAGTTATGATGAGAACAGCCACACACGTGAACACCAGCACACTGACATATACAGACTGAGCAGATGATCCTGAGTCAGATTCAGCCACATCTGAAATAAAGTAAGATGAATGAAACTGGAGACTAAAATGAAGGATTTTTACTTCATTCAATCAAACAGGTAAACCTGTTTTCATTCACCATGTTTTAATTACTAAATGTACTGTTTGATTTGGTGTTAATGTACTCAAAAGCTGCTTTGTTTAAATGTTTGTTAGTTTATCTTTACCAAATGTAATGTCCAGTTTGTTGTCTAGATTGAGGCGCTTCATTGAGCAGTTGTATTTATGTTCCTTATGTAGCTCTTCTTCACTGATCAGCAAACTCTTCCTCATCTGGTAAGTTCCGTCTCCGTTGGGCAGAATCTCTCCTCCTGTCATCTGATCATCATCCACAGGCTGACCATCTCTGAACAGGGTCAGGTTAATGTGACGCGGGTAAAAACCAGTGGCCAGACAGCTGATCTGAAACCCTTGAGAGTTTGGGAGCGTCTTCCTCATGAGTCTGACTCTGGGTTTCACTACAGAGAAGGATGAGAAATGTTAATGTTATTAAACTGTTGGGTTCATTGCATTAGTCATTAATTTATGGTAATTATGATTCATAAAGCATCCAAAGGCAAAGGTATTTCCATACTGAGGTTAATCAGGATAAGTCACTCACCTTTTCTCATGACATTGTTCTTTTCCATGTTCAGGTACCTCCTCAAGGTTTTAATGCAAATAGGTTGATAAACATTTTGAAGAATGAACTTTGTATGAAGCTGTTTTCCTTGGTCCCATGCTGTTCCCCATTGCATTGTGTTCTGGATTTCTTTTTTTTTCCGTGTCAAATGTAAGATCCCCACTATTTTGTCCATCAAAAGCATCCCAAGACTTAAATAAACCTGGTTTATCATTGCTCAGTAATTCACATCCAGCAACTCTCTGAGTAACATGTACACCTGTAGACAAATGGAAAGAAATTGAATTAAAATATTGGCCTTGACTGATAACACAATATAAGATGTCAGAGTGGTTGTGGCGGTGGTGTTGCAACAATATATAGTAATATTGGAGAAAATGGAGAAAAACTAAATTGGAAGTTTTTAGAATTGCATGGAAAAACAGTATGTCCAGATACAGACAGGCTTTAAAAACTGCCAGGGCCGAGCATATCCGCAAACTCATAGAAAATAACCAAAACAATCCAAGGTGTTTATTTAGCACAGTGGCTAGATTAACAAATAACCAGACGCCACCCGATCTAAATATTCCCTTACGGTTATTAAGCCTCTTATTAAGAAACCACAACTAGACCCTAATGAACTGGCAAATTACAGACCCATTTCTAATTTTCCGTTTATGTCTAAAATTTTAGAGAAAGTTGTATCTGCTCAACTGTGCTCCTTCTTGCAGAAAAATGATATCTATGAAGAATTTCAGTCAGGTTTCAGGCCCCATCATAACACAGAAACTGCACTTATTAAAAACACTAATGACTTGCTTCTTGCGTCAGACCATGGCTGCATCTCATTGCTAGTTTTACTTTATCTTAGTGCTGTGTTCAGATCAGGGGTGCCCAACCCTGTTCCCGGAGATCAACTTTCCTGCAGAGTTTAGTTTAGACCCTAATCAAACACACCTGTCTGTAATTATCAAGTGCTCCTTGAGATCCTAATTAGCTGGTTCAGGTGTGTTTGGTCAGGGTTTAAGCTGAACTCTGCAGGAAAGTCGATCTCCAGGACCAGGGTTGAGCACCCCTGCTATAGATCATGACATACTGATAGATCAACTACAAAACTATGCAGGTATCCAAGGGCAGGCTTTAAGATGGTTTAGATCCTACCTGTCCGATCGCTACCACTTTGTTTATTTAAGTGGGGAGTCATCTCAGTTATCACCAGTAAAGTATGGAGTGCCACAAGGATCTGCCCTAGGTCCGTCTGCTATTTTCAATATACATGCTGCCCCTTGGTAATATTATTAGAAAATATGGGATTAGTTCCCATTGTTATGCTGATGATACTCAACTATATATCTCAACAAGACCAGATGAAACTTCGGAATTATCGAAGTTAACAGAGTGTGTTAAAAATGTAAAAGATTGGATGAACAATAATTTTCCAATATTACTTATTGGACCAAAAAACAGTACACAAAATCTCTTGGCTTACAATCTACAACTAGATGGATGTACTGTTACTTTCACTACAGTCAGAAGTCTGGGTGTTATATTAGACAGCAGCTTGTCTAAGTCATATTTCTCATGTTACAAAGACAGTATTCTTCCATCTTAGAAACATTGCCAAGCTATGAAACATGTTACCTGTTTCTGACGCAGAAAAGCTAGTTCATGCATTCATGACCTCTAGACTGGACTATTGTAATGCACTACTAGGTGGTTGTCCTGCATCTTCAGTAAACAAGCTACAGTCCAAAATGCAGCTGCTAGAGTCCTTACCAGGTCAAAAAAAATATGATCATATTACCCCAATTTTAAAGTCTCTGCACTGGCTACCTATTAGGTTCCGCATCAGCTACAAAATATTACATCTTACCTATAAAGCCCTTAACAGTTTAGCTCCTGCGTACCTAACTAGTCTTCTACCACGCTACAATCCATCATGCTCCCTAAGGTCGCAAAACTCTGGACATTTGGTAGTTCCTAGGATAGCAAAGTCCACTAAAGGGGGTAGAGCTTTGTCACATTTGGCTCCCAAACTCTGGAACTTTGGTTTGAACAGCAGCTACGCTAATTATGTTCCTATTTGTTCTTTGTTTCTGCCATGGGATTGACATCCTGTGGTAACTAGGAATTCACAAGCTTCAGTCTGAATCCAGAACACTTAAGATGAGATGATGCCAACCCCTCAGAGGACTTCAGATGATGCCAACCCAGAAACAACATACAGCACTACCAAATTTTGCTACTAATTTATAGTGTTATTTGTCTGTTTGATTATGTCATCAATTGATCTTTACCATACATCTCTGCCATATGTAGATCAACTTGACATAGTCACCACTAGTAAGCAACTACTAAATATATTGTTAAAACTTTAATTTGCTGTAAAGTTGCTTTGCAATGATATGTATCGTAAAAAGCGCTATACAAATAAATTTGAATTGAAGATGTGGTGAACATATTTTGTGTTTTGTGGTATTAATTAATTGTTGCTTAGACTAACCTGTGTGATCTGTGCGATTTAATCGATCCCTAAAATGTAATTCCCAGTGTTTTAGGTTGTGATAAATATATTTAAATGCAACACCAGCATCGCTTTGCTCTTCATCATAGTATCTTGAGTCACTGTGAGAGCGATAGACAGGTTTCCATGTGGTTGAGTCATAATACATTATTTGCACGTCATCCAACATAAGCACAAGACTGAACTCAGGAAATGGTGTTTGTCCATCTATATATGTTGCAAAGGCCATCAGTGAGTGAGAACCTGTGAATACATAAGGACAAGTATTCAATATTAGTGTGACCTTAATTTATACCATTAGATATGTACATTTCTGATCAAATGGGGATCAAATAGTAATACAATAAATAGATGAGCCATTTTTTAAATTGTATAGTGCTTTTTACAATCCATGTTTCTTCAAAACGGTTTCGCAGGACCCCCAGAAAATTTCTGGATTCCAGTGTAATAGCTGTGCGCATTTTACATTGTCAAATACAGTAGTTTTAAGTATAGAAGTTAGATGTTTTCACTTAATACAGGACATGAAAATCCATGGTGGCATAAGCTGTCAACATGATTTAAAATGCAGACATTCAAAATGATTTGTGACCAAAAGGTAGCAGAAAGTAAACTAACTTACCTGCACTGACGAATGTCAAGCATGACAACAAATACACAAGAATGAACATTTTGTCAATAAATAATCATGTGTTGGCTCCGATATTCCCCTATCCTTGTTTCTTCTGCTTTTACTTTTACATTTACTTCTTCTTCTACTTGCCCACATTGCATGCTGTGTCCATATCGCCATCTACTTCTGTTGTGTTTTATTTAAGATCAATTTCTTATTTCCTCTAATGATGACTAGATAATAATGGTAAAACAAGCAGATTCAGAACACACCACTGTTCTCTCTGGTCTTATTTCCTCTACCCACATATCAAACATACTATAGTGACCATTTCAATTTTGATAACAATTTTAATATTGATAATTCAGATGTTAATTTTATATTTACAGATATATGCAGATCTGGAAAATACATACCCGCTCCTGTGACCCCTGTATTTGGGTCTTGTGATCCATTTTCATATATTTAAGTACTTACATAGAATCTTTTCTGATATGCATTCAGGTAAAGCTCTACATTCTTTTTTCTGCAATATGGATTCCAGCGTGACTCAGATGTCTCAGATATTTTTAAATTAATGTCTGTTTGCTATAAGACTTGCATTCCATTTCAATACACTTCACACCATCAGGCTAATCAGATGTTTGAGAAAAATCTGTTGTTACTAGTTAAGTAAGTGCATGTGTCATAACTTCCAGAAATCCCAATGCAGCATTTTGAATTGCTTTGATCCTAATTTTATTTAATTCATTATAGAATAATTGCTTCTTTCCTGCTTCAGCATAACAGACTTTGTGTTGAACCTTGTATCCTTGTTGTTTATTCCTGTGTATCCCAAAGCCTAGCAAATTACTTCTCTTTTGATATTTCATTATTGTAATGACTTTGTTGCCACAACTTTGTAATAGGAGCTTTTACTAGTGATTTACCTTCACTTTTACCATATGGGATTTCATATATATTACAACCTTCTATTTTAGGACTGTTTAGTTATCTGCTCTTTTATTTTCTGCTATTGAGCTGATAAGTCTAATAGAAATGTTGATTAATTCAATATAAGCCTATTATAACTTCATATATTTCTCATTTACAAGACAAAGGTCTTTGTTGGTCTCTTTCTAATAACTTTTCCATGCTAGGCGTGTGCTGTCTCAACAAGAAAGTGAAAACAATAAACTTCAAGAATATTGAGTCCTAAGCAGTGTCATATAGCATTAGATGTGTCAGGTGTCTTGTTCATGTAGGACAGAATCTTCCATGACACTGTTCATAACATAAAAGACACAAAGTAGATGACTCGTGCATGCACGATGACTCAAAATTTTATTCAACATGCCAAATTGCTTCTAAACCATGTGAATATCTATAATACATGTAATAACAGTGTCAAAATAATTCACTGTTAAACAAACATTGCACAACAATACAGCAAATGATAATGTTCTTAAACAATATTATGATTTCACTCCAAACAGGCTCAGATTTTTATATTGCATATACTATACACTATTGTTCTGTGTCTATGTTACATTCTTTTGTTATTTTTTTTAATAAAATCATTTGACAGTCATTACCATGCTGGGTAACACTTTAGAATACTGTTCCATCATTAATGAATAACTACACAGGAACAAATGACTAATGCACTATTAACATTCTAGTAACTACTATTAAATAACAAGAAACTCTGATTAATGAATCAGTAAGTCATAGCACTCATTGAACATGGTAGTTCACTATTAGCTAACCGGTAACTATTTTTTTTTAAATCTCCCAGAGAACTACTAAGAAATACTATATGTTCAGAATTAATGTGAATAATGCAAAATGTATAATTCTGAAGTGAAGATCATGGTAACCCACTAGTAATGACTCTGGTGTTACCAAATACTTCAGAAGGAATTACTAATTATTTGGACCTGTATTCTAAAGTGAAGATCATGATAACTTCCTAGTTATGACTAAAGTCATTAAAAACTATTGAGGTTTTTGTAAGGTTCTGAATAGTAATACTTCCGATGGCTTTAGCAACACTTGAGTTGTTACTAGTGGGTTTCCATGATCTTAACTTTAGAATACAGATCCAAATAATTAGTAATTCATTTAGAAGGATGTAGTAACACTTGAGTCATTGCTATCCAAAATCGTACATATACCTCAGTAACCTACAATGATTTCAGTCATTACTAGAGAGTTATCATGATCTTCACTTACGGATCCAAAAAAATTGTAATTCCTTCTGAAGTATTTGGTATTACCTGAGTCATCAATAGTAGGCTACCATGATCTTTACTTTAGAATTAATTATACATTTTGCATCATTCACATTAATTATGAACCTGTATAGAGTAGTTCTTAGTAGTTCATTGGGAAATATGAAACAATAGTAGTTACTGATTAGCTAATAGTGAACTGCCACTTTCAGCTGAGCACTATTATTACTGATTCGTTAATCAGAATTTCTTGCTAGTCAATAATAGTTACTAGAATGTTAATAGTGCATTAGTGATTTGTTTTCTGTGTAGTTATTCATTAATGACAGAACAGTATTCTAAAGTGTTACCGCATACGGTAACACAAGTCTTTCACGTATTATCTTCAGTATAACACATGCCCATGCAGACTCACTTGCACAGAAGCTGAAAGAAAAAAATCTTCATCTTGTAATGTTCAAAATTAAGCCTGAAATGAAAATAATTGAAAGTTGAATAATTCCTATTAACACAGTGTACTTACATGAAGTAAGGGAGTAATCACTCTTTGACATCTCAGATCCTTGTCCTAAATAAGAATGACACAATTACTCCAGGATGAATAATAAGTAACACTACAGAAACATGAAACTGCACACACTGAATTCTGAAAAAAAGAAAAAAAAAAGTAAGCTACAGGTAGATAGTTCGTTTTGTTGTTGTTGTTATTAAACCTAATGTCATATTGTATTTCTATAGGGGCATTTTACTTAGTTTTGCTTTACCAAATGTAATGTCCAGTTTGTTGTCCAGATTAAGGTGTGTAATTGTGCAGTTGTATCTATGTTCCTCACGTAGCTCTTCTTCACTGATCACCAAACTCTTCCTTATCTGGTAAGTCCCGTCTCCACTGGGCAAAATCTCTCCTCCTGTGATCTGATCATCATCCACAGGCTGACCATCTCTGAACAGGGTCAGGTTAATGTGACGAGGGTAAAAACCAGTGCCCAGACAGCTGATCTGAAGCCCTTGAGAGTCTGGGAGCATCTTCCTTATGAGCCTGACTCTGGGTTTCACTACAGAGAAGGTATTACTTTTGCTAAACTGTTGGGTTCATTACATCAGTCATTCATTTATGTTTAGTATAGTATTTAAAGGCACATTCTCCATCAGTACAGCGATATTTTTGATTATATTCTATTTTATACTAAAGTTATTCAGCTTGATTCTCTCACCTTTTCTCATCACATTGTTCTTTTCCACATCCAGGTACCTCCGCAAGGTTTTAATGCAAATAGGATGATAAACATTTTGATGCATGAACTTTGAATGAAGCTGTGATGCTTGGTCCCATGTTATCATAAATTACATTTTATTCTTGAAGTCATTTTTTTCCATGTCAAAGGTGAACTCCGACGTATTTTGTAGATCAAAAGCATCCCATGATTTAAGCAGACCTGGTTTTATCATTCAACAATTCACATCCAACAAGTCTCTTGTACACCTGTAAATGAATGGAAAGAAATTTAATTAATACATTTTAGTCTTCACTGACATACTGTATCAGAATATAAAATTGGTGAACTGAAAAATTATATTTTTGTATAATTTCTGCCTCTAGCACATGTAGCTTGCCGAAAGCTTTATATTTGCATAAACATAAAAGTTATTCAGTGTATTGTGTGCTGTTATCAATTTGTTGGTTGGACTAACCTGTTTGATTTAAGTGATCTTTCAAGTACAATGTCTCATGTTTCAGGTTGTTATATATATATATATATATATATATATATATATATATATATATATATATATATATATATATATATATATATATATATATTGAAATACAACACCCGCATCACTTTGCTCTTCATCATAGTATTTTGATTCACCACAAGTGCAATAGAAAACTTTCCAAGTGGTTGAGTCATAATATATTATTTGCACATCATCCAACATCAGCACAACACTGGATTCAGGAAATGGTGTTTGTCCAACTATATATGTTG
This sequence comes from Cirrhinus mrigala, assembly GCA_036247105.1. Classification (NCBI taxonomy): domain Eukaryota; kingdom Metazoa; phylum Chordata; class Actinopteri; order Cypriniformes; family Cyprinidae; genus Cirrhinus; species Cirrhinus mrigala. The sequence continues at coordinate 4,282,321 of CM070014.1, forward strand.
CAAAAGCCATCAGTGAGTGAAAACCTGTGGATACAGAAGGACAAGCATTCAGTATTACCATGACCTCAAATTATACCATTACATAATCATAATCACATCTTTAACAAATAGATAGATAGAAACAAAAAAAAAAAAATCACAAACAAAGATCAAACAGAAATACCATAAATAGATAAATCTGTTTTAATTGTATAGTGCTTTCACAATCCACATTGTTTCAAAACAGTTTTGCAGGACCCACAGACAGTGATCTCTGCAGGTTGATTCATGTGTGCATCTGTGGTTTGTATTTCTGGATTCTTGTGCAATAGCTGTATACATTTTACAGCGTCACATAGTTTTAAGTTTAAAGCCATTTGTGAGCATAGACATCAAATGGTTAAAAACTATTTGACAGTAAACTAACTTACCTCCACTGATGAATGTCAAGCATGACAACAAATACACAAGAACGAACATTTTAATTAATCTTGTGTTGTGTCTGAATCCCACCCCTCCCCCCTCCTTGTTTCTTCTGGTTTTACTTCTACATTTACTTTTCTTCTTCTTCTACTTAGGTTGCCTACATTGCATCATGTGCCCATATCGCCATCTACTTTTGTTGTTATGGATGGTTTATTTAAGATATATATTTACAGCCACATACAACAGAACCATAGGCTTGTAATAGTAAAATACTACCATAAGGAATTTCTTTTTTCCAGTAAATAATGTTCTAAATCGTAATTTAAAAAAAAAAAAAAAAAATTCCTGACCGTTTGCTAAAGACTTGCATTTTATTGCAATACGCCTATCACCATCAGGTTAATCAGGTATTTGAGAAACATCTATTGTTACTAAGTCTTATGTGTCATAAATTCCAGAAATCCCTAAAAATTCTAATGCAGCTTCTTGATTATTTTTTTTTTTTTTTTTGGATTATTAAAGCATTGTATTTAAGGGCGCATTTATGATTATCTTCCATCTTATTTGTAATTTCTTTTTCATGATCCTTGTTGTGTCTTGCTTGCTCTTAACTATTGTTTCTTCCCTGCTTCAGCATAACAAACCTTGTGTTAAACCTTGTATCTCTTGATGAAGAATAACGTGTTGTTTATTCCTGTGTATCCCAAAGTCTAGCAAATTACTTCTTTTCTGATGTTTCACTAGGGTACTGACTTTGTTGATCATATACATTTATTTTCCCATGACTTTATAATAAGAGCTTTTATTACTGATATACCTTCATTTTTACCATATGGGATTTTATATATATTACAATCTTCTATTCTAGGACTGTTTAGTTGTCTGCTATTTTATTTTCTGCTATTGAGCTAATATGTCTAATAGAAATGTTGATTAATTTAAAGTCTATGTCAGTTTAAAATATTGTACATTTCTTATAACGCCATTTGGAATTCTTTTAAGATTGCTCTTCCTCTATCTTGTTAAAAGACATAAAGTAGATGACTCATATATGCACAATGATTCAAGCTTTTATTCAACATATTACCTTTTACAACATATTACTCATATTACAAATTACTTTACTAAAAAACATGTAAATACCTATAATACCATACAAAGCTAAAACCATCAAACAGAATAACACTGAACAAAATAATTCACTGTTACACAAATATTTCACAACAGTACAGCATGAGATAATGTTCTTAAACAATGATTTTAGGTCAAACAGGCTCAATTTTTTTTATGTTGCATACTTTACACTATATGCTATTATTATGTGTCTATATTGTTCTTTTTAGTCAAATATCATTTGATTGTCTTTAGCATAACAAAATGTAAATGGCATCCAACAAGCAAATGCTTAGGCTTTCAAGTTTTTTTGAATGTATTATTTTGAATATAATATACTGTAGGCCCATGTAGACTCACTTTTTATGTTTCATCTTGCAAAGAAGCTGAAAGAAAAATACAAATGTTAATCTTGTCATGTTGAAAATTAAGCCTGAAAATGTTGATAAATTTATATTACTCCATAAAACACAGTTACTTACATGAAGTAAGGGAGTAATCACTTTTTGAAGTCTCAAATCCTTGTCCTGAATAAGAATGACACAATTAAACCATGAATAAACAAAAACACTACAGAAACATTAAACTGCATACACTGTATATAAAAAAAGTTGTTTTAACTTAAAATAATTTGTTATCCTGCTGACTTAAAATTTTTAGTTTAGTCAACTAAAATATTTCAGTTTCACTTAAATTAACATTAAGTAACTTAAAATTTCAAGTTGACTAAACTAAAAATTTTAAGTCAGTGGGGTAACTATTTATATTAAGTTGGAACAACTTTTTGAAAGATTTTTTTTTTACAGTGTACACTGAACTGACACTGAGAGTGTCTTCTCTTTTTTACAGAACATTTACCAGCCGCATGTTTCTTTCTCCATATGATGAGTGCAGTTATGATGAGAACAGCCACACACGTGAACGCCAGCACACTAAAAACTACAGACAGACTGAAGGATCCTGGCTCATATTCAGAAACATCTGAAATTGGGGTGAAATGATGAAATCAGTAATCTACAGACAGATAGTTTGTTTTGTTGTTGCTGTTGTTATTAAACATAATGTCGAATTTTATTTCTACAGGGCCATTTTACTTAGTTTTTTCTTTACCAAACGTAATGTCCAGTTTGTTGTCCAGATTGAGGTGTTTCATTGTGCAGTTGTATTTATGTCCCTCACGTAGCTCTTCTTCACTGATCACCAAACTCTTCCTCATCTGGTAAGTTCCGTCTCCGTTGGGCAGAATCTCTCCTCCTGTCATCTGATCATCATCCACAGGCTGACCATCTCTGAACAGGGTCAGGTTAATGTGTCGAGGGTAAAAACCAGTGGCCAGACAGCTGATCTGAAGCCCTTGAGAGTCTGGGAGTGTTTTCCTCATGAGTCTGACTCTGGGTTTCACTACAGAGAAGGATGAGATATGTTACTGTTGTGTTCAACTGTTGGGTTCATTGCTTAAGTCATTAATTTGTGATTCATAAAGCAATCGAAAGCAGATGTATTTTCTGTCAGCACTTCTGCCTGGGTCATTTATCTTAATTATATTGAACTTAATCGATTCACCTTTTCTCATCACATTGTTCTTTTCCATATTCAGGTATCTCCTTATTGTTTTAATGCAAATGGGTTGATAAATATATTCATGCAAAAACTTTTTATTATGCCATTCTTGTTGGCTCCACGACATCCACGGCTTTTTCACTTGCATGTCATTTTTTTCTGCATTAAAGGCAAACTCCTCTGTATTTAGTTGATTAAAAGCATCCCATGACTTAAGTAGACCTGGTTTATCATTATTTAACAATTCACATCCAACAAGTCTCTGATGAACATGTACACCTGTAGAATAATGGGAAAGAAAAGTAAGTAATTTAATTAAGACCTATTAGTCTTCACTGAAAATGAATATTTGTTTTATCATTACTGTCTCTAGCTTTCTTCTATATTCTACATGCTGTGTGCATAGACAAATAAAAATTTTATGATTGATATATGTATTGTGTGGTATTACAAATTTGTTGCATGAACTAACCTTTGTGATCTGTGTGATTTAGGTGATCCTTAAGATAAGATGCTTGCTGTTTCAGGTTGTTATATATATACTGAAATATAACACCACCATCACTTTGTTCTTCATCATAGTATTGTGAATCACTGTGAGAGCGATAGACAACTTTCCATGTGACGGAGTCATAATACACGATTTGCACATCATCCAACATCACCACAACACTGAACTCAGGAAATGGTGTTTGTCCATCTATATATGTTGCAAAGGCCATTAGTGAATGAGAACCTGTGGATACACCTGGAAAAGCATGCAATATTAGAGTGGTCATAAACTATACCATTGCATAAGACTATACATTCCAGCATACAACTACAGAAAGGTCAGAAAGAAATACTACAAATAGTTTTATTTGTATGGCTTTGGCTACCCCCCAGCCGATTCTAAAGTTTTTATTTTTATTTTTAATTTTTTTTTTTTTTTATTGCAAGACAAAAACAACAACAACAATTTTTATAATCTGCATTGAAATACAATAACATACAGGAAAAGAAGGAAGGAAAAAGCAAAACAAAACAAAAAAAAAATGACAGCTCAATTAGTAAGAAAAATATTGTCAAAAGCCTTAAGAAACTTGTTATTCTTATTGATATCAATGAGTTTAAGAGATTAAACAATAAGCAAAATCTCTGCAAGAAAGACATCAAATCTAGGTAACATATTGAGAAAATTGTTCAGGGAGTAACCATACTTTCTTCCAATGAATACTGTCAAAAAAAAAAAAAAAAAAAAAAAAAAAAAAACTGGTCCAGAAATATTTACATCTAGGGGATATACAGTATATACTGAATAATGTAACATTCGCTTTATGTATCTACTGTTACACTTTTATCGAGAAGACAAACTCCATCCAATAAAAGTTTGGGCATAATTGTTTTCCTCTCATTAAAGCAAAGGTATGTTTTAAAGAAATGGATAAATAAAAAAAAAATAACATAACTTGGAGACAAACTTTTGATGATGGAACTTAAAGATCTAGCTGGCAAAGGAAGACTACACAAAGCCATAAATTATTCATGCTCCAGTATAGATTCTAATGTTTTTATTGGTTGACAATCATAGAGCTGATTACACAACGCTAAAAAGCCCTAAACCATAACAATAACCTCATTGTAGCATTGGTAGCATAATACTGAGAGACAGTATCACTTGTCGCAACTGGATTCCATTTTTTTATTTTTATTTTTTTTTAACTCTGAATATATTGTAGATGACTAGGTATATTTTCAATTTAGCTGGGATTATTCAGCAGGATACGTTTTTTTTTTTTTTCGTAATTGCTTACACAACTGAAACCCATTCTGCTGGCAAAATATCCCAATATTTTCATAAAGAAAGAATAGATTTTTTTTAAAACTTCGTTGGTTGGTGCTCTTAAAACCAAGAAAACTAACAATCAAAAACTTAGCTGATCTTTTGTAGCAGGAGTTACAAGGCACACACAAATAAACAAACAAAGAATAGACATTCAAAGCTACAGATTTATGACCATGCATATAGTTCAAAGAATATATAGGCAAGAAGTAGGCTAACTTACCTGCATTAACGACTGTCCAAACTAACAACATATACACAAAAAATAGCATTTCCTCAAACAAATAATTTAGGTGCTTCAGAAAACAGTGCAGGTGTGTTTTCTACAGCGTCCTTGTATCGTTTGTCTTTCAAGGTGCATTTGTCACATTCTCAACAAGGAAGAGACTGTAAAATCTTTTATTGTCTGTATTTTTTTTTTTTCTTCTTCAAACTGAAAGTGAGATAGAAATCATTAAGGTGTGGGACAGGGGTGGAGTTTAGTGATCATCACAGGGTGTAGACAACTTATGATATGCAATCCAGTTAGTTAGGTTAGGATATATTAAGGATGTGTTTAAGGAAGCTATCCTACTGTACGTTGCAACTTAGGCTCATTGGAAATACATGCCTGGGTTGATATGTTCATATATGGTCTTTCCTGTGTTTGTGAAGTTTTGTGTAAAAGTGATAGTAGTGATTGAAGTGACGTGAGCTCTTCATTAGAGCTAATGAACATGTTGGTCAAGATATGACTAGATCGATTTTAAAGCATGCTCTTATGATGATGATTATGTGTGTTGACTTTATGTCGGGCCTGATCTGGGTGGCAGCTGCTTACTGTCTGGAGCTCGCTACATCTACATGCCAGCAGCTGGCTGTGGCCCATTGTCCCGGGTTCGTCGCAGTGGAGTCACTTAAAATCTTTGCTCTTTGATTACAATCTCTGTTCCCGCCAGCACTGTACTGCCTCTAATTCTAATACTAATTCTTGTATGACATCCAAGTCCCGCAAGAGCAATTCAAAAGCATGGGCGTCTGCTCTGCTCTCTACAGCTCTTGCGGTACTTTGATGCAGCGCAAACAACCAGCACCTGGTTATTTTAGGCAAGTTAGAAATCCTGTGCTGAACATGGTGAGTGGCACGTCTGGTCACCCTACAATAGAACATTTGTTTGTTTGTTTGTTTTCATTCATTCATTAATTCTCTCTACCCAGGATTTGATTTTTATGTTTATTTTAACAAGGTCAGCCTCTGTCCCTGGAGCCATTATTACCAAAACTGAGCTATAAGCAAAAAAAATCATTATGGTTCTAAAGTTTCTCTCTTATCTCTATTTATTGTTTCTTATTATTAAACACTTTATTATTTATTAATAAATGTCTTTGGGTCACTGATTAGTGTTGCAGAAATTAGGCAGTCTCAATTTATTTTTTTCTATTTGTCCAGGACTCTTGTTTTGTCTCAAAAGGAAAGTGAAACTAACATATTTCAGAGACACATAATTGTTTTATATTTTTGTCATAAATTCACAGATTTGTCAGGCTTGTCCCCAATAAAGTCTTAATAACAAGCATAAACAGATGGCTTTTGGAAAGTTTTATTCAACATGTTTTATACATGTTTTATAATACTGAACATTCATATTGTGGGTTATATTTTGCACAGAGCTCACACACTTACAGTGAAGACACATTATAAGTCAGGGAAACTTAAAGGGTTAGTTCACCCAAAAATGAAAAATTAACCCATTATTTACCCTCCAGGCATCCTAGGTGTATATGACTTTCATCTTTTATATGAATCCAATTAGAGTTATATTAAGAATGGCATTGACGGGTGCTCCGGGGGTGAATAAAGGCCTTCTGTAGCAATTTGATGCATTTTTGTAAGAAAATGCTCAACGCCAATGTCTTACATTATCCACCCGGGGCTGCTTCTGTGTACAACAGTGAGCGCAAGCTAGATTAAAGTGATTCTTACGTTTTAAATATGGATATTTTTCTTACAAAGAGGCCATGTGAGGCACTTTTTATTATGGATGGATGCACTTTACTGGACTTGTTTTAGACTGATGAAGAGAAACACCCATCTATGCAATTCTAAAGCTTGGAAGTGCCTGGATAATTTTTAAGATAACTCCGATTGGATTCATCTGAAAGAAGGAAGTCATATACAGCTATGCCTGGACGGTGAGTAAATAATAGGCCAATTTTCATTTTTGGGTGAACTATCCCTTTAAAATTTCATTTCAGAGAATACATTTCGTAAAATAATTACGCAAATAAATTCAATTTAAAAATGCATTTTTACTGTGTGAACTATTGGGAGAGACCTAGGGCAAACGAATACGAGTAGAAAATAAATACACGTAAAAAATGTACAATAGTAGAGTGAAAATATGCACATAGTACAAAAAAAAAAAAAGAATGTGACAGACAAACATTAGAACGTTTGTGCATTATCTAAATTTTTTCTGTACAATCTGAAAAAAAGTGTCATTGCGGTTTATCTAGTGTTATCCACTTTGTCCATTTTTATCCAGTAGTCCAGCGATGTGTCATGTAGCGGGTTCATTCTCCATTAATATATAAAACAGTTTGATAAGTGTTCACATTTATCTACAGAGACTTTAATAAGAGATCCAATTAACCAGGTGAGACATTTATTGTATACTACTCCAGAATACGTATTATCATCCAGGCTCATTTATCATGTTTCATCTTGCACTGAAGCTAAAAAAAAAAAAAATTATATTTGCATCTCATTTGAAAAGATTAATTATAAAGCTGCATTTATCAATTTAATGAAAATATTTATTAAACAACTTGATATTGATATTAAATGTTTGTGTAATTAAGAAGTTGGATATAAACAATCTACAGATGATACTTTATTACTTGTAAACATTTTTCAGTAAAAAATCAAGTAGAAAGCACTCACTTGGAGTTGAGATGTATTGTGATGTTGTGGAACCCAAACCTAAATGATAATGTCACAGTTATACAAAGAATCACTAAGCTACACTAAAATCGTATGATGAGTTTTCCCACTTTCACTGAAGTATGGAATATTTTGTTGTTTTTTAAACAATAAACTTAAATGCAGATTTGATATCTTGGAACATGTTTTTCTCAATTTCCTTACCTGCAGCACATCTCTTCCAGCATATGATGACTGGAATTGTGATGATGAGAACACACCCCACCAAACTGGAAACTACAGACAGAACTAAAGTAAGAAATCCTGGGTCAGAATCAGGTTCATACACATCTGAAATTGGAATGAGTTGAAAAAAGTGAGATAAACAAAGAACTCACTATAAGCTACATTTTACATTCAGTAAGATACCGTTTTATGTGCTAGTTTTTCTTTACCAGATTTAATATCCAGTTTGTTGTCCAGACTGAGGCGCTTCATTGTGCAGTTGTATTTATGTCCCTCACGTAGCTCTTCTTCACTGATCACCAAACTCTTCCTCATCTGGTAAGTTCCGTCTCCGTTGGGCAGAATCTCTCCTCCTGTGATCCAATCATCATCCACAGGCTGACCATCTCTGAACAGGGTCAGGTTAATGTGACGAGGGTAAAAACCAGTGGCCAGACAGCTGATCTGAAGACCTTGAGAGTCTGTGAGCGTCTTCCTCATGAGTCTGACTCTGGGTTTCACTACAGAGAAGGATGAAAAGTGTTACTGTTATTAAACTGTTGAACATGTACGCCTTCAAAAAAAATGAATAAATAAATAAATAAATAATGAAGACTTGTTATTTTTTACTGACATACATGTAGTTTTCTTGCTCCTGCATCAAAAATACATGTTATAAAATGTTCTGTTTGTTAATACTGATAAGTAGGCTATATCTCTCACCATCTGTGTGATTTAGGTGTGCCTTAAGATAATCTGCTCGATCTTTCATGCTGTCATACATTTCACGAAATACGTGAACAGCATCAGTTTTCTCTTCATTATCGTACTTGGAATCACTCAGACTGCGATGTAAAACAGTCCATGTGATCGAGTCATAATATCCTATTTGCACATCATCCAACATCACCACAACACTAAACTCAGGAAATGATGTTTGTCCACCTATATATGTCACAAAAGCCATCAGTGAGTGAGAACCTGTGGATAAACAGAAGCATATATTAATATGCCATCAAATCAGACCATTAAATACAGTATGACAATGCATTCCTGCACAAAGAGAGATACATAGGGCAGAATAGTAAAGTATTAATTAATTAATTTTTTTTTGTTATTATTATTAATAATAATTTTTTTCTTTTTTTTTTTTAAGAAAAAAACTCTATAAGATGTTTCGGTAGTGAAGGGACACAAACTCAGCTACCTCTGGGATAACAATGAATGTACATATACTAAATTATTATGCACAAAGTAAGACAATCAAAGTTTTAGAGTAGGTTTAGAGTTGACAAACCAAAGAAATTCAACCTGGTTTAACTCAGATTCAGGTGTTTCACAATGCTCATTATAAACATTATCTAACTCAGGGGCTGCATCCAAAAGCTAAAAAATCTTGCTTCCGCTGCCAGAATATGGAAGTAGGAAGGAGACAAAGCACGTTAAAATCCAATAATCATGTCACAATCCTGTCTACTGAGATAACTTCATCTGATCTGTTTTTGAAGGTAGCATAGATGTGTCGATTCTGTGAGTTGAGCTAAAACAAATAAAAGTTCCGTCAGGTGGTCAGTTTAAATGTATTTTTTTTTATTTTTTTTTTTTAATGTAGTTTCTTTTTCTTTTCTTTTCTTTTTTAGATCTATTTTTTTGGCATTTTTTTGCCTTTATTGTGACACGACAGGTCAGAATTGACATGAAGCGATGTGGGAGACAGAGAGGGGGGTGGTGTCGGGAAAGGTCCTTGAGTCAGGATTCAAACACGGGACACCCGGAGCGCAACGGCGTTATATGTCGGCTATCGGCACCGACTTTTGATGTAATTTCTGAATGGTAAATTAGAACAGGCTGTGCAAAGGTGGAACGATTTAGTACTCAGTTAAAAACCTCACACAAAGTACAAGGGGTATGGAGCTCAACAGTCCCCATTTCTGTTTACTTTGGTTGTATGGATAGGTAACGATTTGTGGGTAAGTAAATGATGACAGACGGTTAAACTATCCCAGAAGATTCAGTTAAGCCTACAGTGCTTAATAGTGAGTCATGTATTTTTGGGCTGCTTCAAAAACTCTGCATACATAATTGTATGACCCTTCCGTTCATTTACTTATTTTGCAATTCTTCAATCATGTGAATTGATTTGGACTAAACTTTAGCTGTAATTTATCGACCATTTTGGAATTTACGCCAATGTTTGAATGGAAACAAATGATGCTGCATCATTTCAATTTCAGTTCTGATTGGTTGGTTGACCTCCTCGTTCAATCAGTGATCAAAACACATCTGTTAGAAAGTGGAGTTTAAAAAAAAAAAGTAAAAATAAATTAGAATTATGTTTTACATTACATGCATCTGTGTTATGCAAATTATTCAAAATGAATGACAAAATGATTAAGAAGTTAACAATCTCTTTTACGTTTAGTATGAAAATTCATTCTCACGTCGAAAATTCGTGTCTCACTGTCTGCCTTTCAAAAAAAAAATCCCACCCATTTCTTATTTCAGAAACACAATTTGATAAATTGGATCTAAACAATAACATACAAGATGTTACTGTTTATCAATATTAAATATCTAAGCATTTGCAATGCTACTCTCAGTGTTTACACAACTGCTGCCAAAATTTCTGAAATACCATTAAGCAGTCAAAAATGAAATTCAAAATGACGTACCTGCTGTGGCAACTGCTAAACATGACCATACATACACAAGAAAGAACATTGCTCTCAGTAAAAAGGTCCCTGTGATTCAGAATACAAGTGTTGCGTATTTTCTCTTCTTGCAGATCTCAGTACTATGTTTCAGCGTCCTGAAGGAAGCCGTTTGAGCTGAACCTGATTTACTGGTTTGAGGTTTACACAGCTCTGTTAGGCAGTTACTTAAAGGGATAGTTCATCCAAAACATAAATTTATCTTACTTGATCATTTAATCATGTATGTTCAGAAGAAGTGGAGAAGTGTGTCATATTCACACATTGTGATGTGCAACATAAGTCAAACTCATGTAAGAAATGCAGAAGACTATTACTTCTGAGCCACTTTCAGGTTTTCTGTGTGTGTCTTTTGGAGTATTAATATTTGGCATCCCTTCAGGATTTTTTTGCTTATGCATATGGGCGTCGCTACCAGCGGGGAATTATGGAACAATTTTGAATAAGCCTGTTTGCTTTAAATGGCACCATTCATTTACCCCAAAACATGCAGACCTTATATTTAATTAGCACTCTTTTTGCACTTTAATATTCATAAACACTAATCCACATTGCAATTTTGTTAAGTAAATCATATTGCATGGACCCCCTGCTTTAACAGACCTGTGTTAAATTGGTTGATTATCTGAACGCTGAACATGCTCCTCCTGAACTTTGTTAATAAAACATAATTTAAAATTTATTCAACAGAATAATTTTCAAGTCATCTTTAATTTGATGTATGAAAATGTACAGCAGATACATTCTTCAGAAAAGAATACAGTTTGTTCTCCTATGCACCTGTCGCACCAGAGACTCCAATAAGAGAGTCATCCATTCAGATGAGATGACCAAATAATGGGATTTTATAGAATACAAAATACTGTGTATAATACTTTGGAATTTGGACCAGTGCAAGCTCATTTATCATCTTGAACTGAAACTGACAAAAATGAGTTTTAATGATTTTAAAAATCTGTAAATGATATATTATTAAATGTTTTTGTTGTTGAAATAAATAAATGTTGAAAAAGTTAAGTAGCAGCTTTCTCCCTGCTTGTCCCAGTCTCTGAGATCTGGTCTGCATCTCTTCTAGAGCTGCTATCTGTCTTGTAAAATACAGGATTGTCCCATATTTAAAGATTAAATGATGCACAATTAGTCCCGTATTTTTATATATCTGTGAAATCGTCTATGAACACCCTCTCCTGTTGTTAAGATTGAACGGCAAGAAAGCCTTGCAAAAGGCTTATTTCCTGGTATGTATTTTATAAGCATTTAATAACCATACGCTCACATAAAATCCTGTGCCAACCTCACTAGTGTCACAGGGTATGTGAGAGGGGTGTTACTTCCTGTCTGACTTTTTTTTATTTTTTTGTTTAATGTTTATTCCTGCAAAATGCTAACAGATTTTTATAAATTTGTGTCTTCCAGAAAATTATTTAGAGTGAACTGAGGCACTCTAAATAACAGACAAGTTCAGTTTCAGTATCAGAAAAATGGTCATTATCATAAAACCTAAATGGCATCCACCAAGCAAATTAAAAAGTTTTACATGCATTATCTTGAACAAATATACATTTTTCATGTTTCATGTTGTATGGAAGCTGAAATAAAGAAATAATATTTTGGTTATCATTTCTAGAATGTTCTAAATTAACATTAAAATGATGCTACATCTATATGATGTCATAAAACACAGTGTAATCACATGAAGTAGAGAAGTATTTACACTGTGATGTCTCAGAGCCTCGTCCTGAATAAGAACGAGGAAGTTAAACCAGTATAAGTAGAGAGTAACATCAACATGAAACTGAATATGGTGTTTGAAGAAGTGTCTCTGAATGAAATGATGTTTGTTTCCTAACTGAGCATTAGATGTAATGAACTAAACTTAACGGAACATTTACCAGCAGCACGTCTCTTCCTCCATATAATGAGTGCAGTTATGATGAGAACAGCCACACACATGAGCACCAGCACAATGAAAACTATAGACTGACTGAAGAATCCTGGGTCAGATTCAGCCACATCTGAAACTGGGGTTAAATAAAGAAATAAATCAGCTTTGTTATCAAACCTGTGGATAAAGATCAGTTTCCGTCTCCTACCTTTTCTCATTACATTGTTCTTTTTCATTTGCAGGTAACTCTGCAAAACTTTAATGCAAACAGGATGATATACATTCTTATATAAAAATTTCATATGAACGAACTGTAAATTGTCCCACTTTATCCATGGCAATTAAATCTGGAAATGATTTTTCTCCACGTTGAAAATGAACTCCTCCTTACGTTGTTGATCAAAAGCATCCCATGTCTGAAGTGGACCTGGTTTATCATCGTTCAACAGTTCACATCCAGCAAGTCTCTGGTGAACATGTAGACCTTTAAAAGGATGAAAATAGCCCAGAACACTTATTGAGAGCTCTATACAGTGTATTGGTATTAGTAAACGTGACTTACATTGCTATCAGAATTGATGCATGCTATAGTGTTCACATTACTGTCTGTTTGATTTAGATGCTCCTTAAGATAAAATGCTCGAGTTTTCATGTCGTTGTACATATCACGAAATATAACACCAGCATCACCTTTCTCTTTATCGTAGTGTGCTGAATCATTATAAGAGCGGTGGACAGCTTGCCGTGTTATTGAGTCATAGTACATCACTTGAAGATCATCCAGCATCACTACAGCACTGAACTCAGGAAACGGTGTCTGACCGATTCTATATGTTGCAAACGCCATCAGCGAGTGAGAACCTTTGTAAGTAGTAATAAAAGTATGGTGTCATATGAGACATTTTGTATTAAAGAACCTTACTCATTCTCAGCACGAGAATGCACTCAGCAAGGTTGTTTTGTTTAGCTAAACAAAACGGCAAAGTGAGAAGAGATCATTTTAAACACATCTTGCTGCCAAGTAGCACTATACTGTTATGAAATGCTTCTTAACGCTTTAAATATAGGCTTCAATTAGCTACGGTGTGTTTTCGGCAAGGGGGTAAGACCCCCTTTTCTGAGCTCTTCAGTAACGCCTGACTGGACTTTCCCTGTTGACCACTGGGGGCACGTTGTCTACTTGTACAGAAACTCAGCAATTCTACGCATGCTGAGATTTAGGATTGGTCTCAATGTATTTTTATTTCACAATATTTAGCACTCAGTGCAAAAAGCAATTGCCGAACCTCATTTAAATTTTAACAGCAGTTTTCATTGTTCTCACTTGTGTCATGTTTGCAGTTCCCACTAATAGCCTATATATAGTCTATTAATTTTTAACCATTGTTCCAAAGTCTTGCAAGTTTATGACTGAAATTCCAAGTCTTGTTTATGTTAAACTTGACATTTTCTGATTTGCCAGATGAGTCCATACATACAGATTTGATTATTCTGATCAAATATCAGAAAGAAAGGTAGAAAAGACAGCACATTGAAAAAAGGTACAATATGAATAGTAGTATACATATGCATAAAGAGTAAAAAATACAACAGTATATAAAAAATTCTGATGGAAGAAAAACATTTAGACAGGATGAAAAGATGAAAAAGATTTTTCATCATTGACATATAGAGTTACCTGGCTAGTTCAGTTCAACACTATTTATTGTAGCACCAAGTGTTTACAAAGATGACAAGAAGATGCAAAAATAATGTGGGAAAGGAATTTTCCACAAAATCTGACTCGACAGTGCATAATTTGAATTAATATTATATGCTCACCACAGTAATTTAGGATAAGGCATGAAGATGAGTTTGGACACTTATTTTTAAATACTTGCTCAATTTTCTTCATTTGAACAAAACAAAAAATACACATTATAAGTGTCTGTGTTTGAAATTCACTCATGAGTACCAATAGCAGCTATAAATTGAGGTGGGGCAAATCTGGGTTGTAGCACAGCATATACTACATATTTAAAAGATAATTGTGATTAAACCTGAATGCACGTTTTACATTTTAATCGCTGAACACACAAAGACACACTTTTAAAAGAGGTTTAGTGTCCTTGTGTAATTCAGCCTGAAGGTGGCACTGTAATGTTGTTTGACAAACTATATAGCCATGCATAAAATGTTACATGTGACCCTGGAACACAAAACCAGTCCGTTTTGAGGCGCAGCAAGCGGTTAAAACGCGAGCCCTACTTGGGGCGGCCGGGGCGCATAAACAGCGCGCCTAACACTCACTGCCAATAGAAAACAACAATAACAATAATAATAAAAAGGCGCCTCTCACTGCAAAAACGCATTCTGTCTGATCAGACCCTAAAATAGCACAGGTGTTTTTGTAGCAATAGGCAAAAATACATTGTATGGGTCAAAATGATCGATTTTTCTTTTATGCCAAAAATCATTAGGGTATATAGTAAAGATCATGTTCCATTAAGATATTTTGTAAATGTCCTACCGTAAATATATTAAAACTTAATTTTTGTTTAGTAATACGCATTGCTAAGAACTTCATCCGGACAACAGATTTTCAAATAGTTGTATCTCGGCTAAATATTGTCCTATCCTAACAAAGTATCAGTGTTGTGCAAGTTACTTCCAAAATGTAACGCATTATATATTACTAGTTACTGTCTTTTAAAAGTAATGTTACGTTACAATATTACTGTCTCTAAACTGAAATTCGTTACACTACTTTTAAGTTACTTTTACCAAAATATCCACAGAAGTATGACTTAGCATTATAAAATACCAAAATGTAGTTTATTGCTGCTCATTATACATCCAGCGGAGGGTAATGAGGTAGGTCAATAGCATAAAATTATAAAATCATATTTAGATATCGGCTACCGGTATGTAAGTCTACATTAACATTACTTGTAGTTTAGGTTAAACACAGATAAGCACAAAATTATTACATTTATAAATAACACTGGTAAATAAAGCGAAATGTTATAATGTACAAACAATAAACACAATACTTAGCCTATAGACTATTGGACGGTTTTCGGAACAAAACAAGAATGAAATATATTGCTAAACAAGCCAAAACTAATTAGGCTAATTTAAAGGGAAACTGAAAGCAAAGGTAGCCTACCTCTCTCATTCGGCATGAATCCAATTAAATGTGTCCATATTCGCGATGTATCTGAATGCTAAACTTGTATTTATTAGTAAACCAGGCTTTGTACTTAACGCGAGTAAAAACATCCTCACATGAGCAAATATGTGTTTGGCCTGGCTGAACCTCAGGCTGAACGGCACGGATTGTATATGTTTGACTGTATTTTATTCTGATAATGAACAGGCTGCAACGTTTGCAATGCAGTATGAGTGTGCGTGAAGCGCCGGCGCGATCGAACAGCGGAAACCAACAAACAAACAAAAAAAAAAAAAAAAAAAAAAAAGTTTTATTTCTGTCATCTTGTTTTTCTTTCCGTAAACTTTCGACGAGCGCCGCGCCACACAAACATGAACCAAACTCAGCAGCATAAGTCACTAAGTCTTTTCCTTTCGTTTTGTTAATTAGACTATTTAAGTTAAATATATTTCGCATATTCATTCATTTTATATATATACTATGATTTGATAAAAACAGATTTTGTTATTTTTAGTTTAACTTAATTTTTGTTGCTTGTCTAAGCCCGTCCGCCGCATTCTTTCTCTTCTCCGGCCCCAAAGCTCTCTCTCTGTTAGCTTAGTGTCAGTGGCACCAGTCCAGGTGTTTCCAGGAGTTATTCGTGCTATTTCTCCTTGTTGAGAGTTTGGCATAGCACATAGATTACACCTGATTATGCATTCTTATTCTTTTCTCTGATGGAATTAATCATCGAATTTGAGCAACAGTAAATAGACAAACTATTTTACACGCGGATTTTTTTCTCTGGTGCTGTTTTGCGGTGTTGGTAAATACACTACTTAATTTTGAGTTAAAATATGTTGTTGTAACGAGTAATATTATTACCCAAATTATTACCCAAATTTGATTAGTAATGCGTTATATTACTGCCTTACAGCAAAAAGTAATATACTACTGTAATATTATTACTTCTGTAATGCGTTACTCCCAACACTGCAAACCATACATCAATGGAAAGTCTATTTATGCAGCTTTCCGGTTTAAAAAAATGTCCTTTATGACTGGTTTTGTTGTCCAGGTTCACATATGTGTTTGAATGTTGAATTGTAGAAATTCAGGAGAGGAAAATGAACCCATGTCGGCTCAACAAATACAAAACAAACACAACAGAATGGTTTGCTCTGCTGAAAAAATTAAAAAGAAAGAAAGAAAGAATCACAGAATTTGTAATGGTTTTACTCTTTATAATGGGGAATTGCATTGGTTTTACTGGAAACTAAAAGGCCTTGTGGGTCTACTTGTAATTTGAAAAAAGAGCAACAGAGGTGTTCACAACCTGACTTACTAGTTGCTAAACTGATGCAGACTAAACTAAATCATGTGTAATGACATAAGGATGAGTAAATGATGACAGAATTTTCAATTTTGGGTCTAAATTAAATAAATGCAATTATTAACAAGAAAAATATACTCAAAAAGTTTTGCCAACCGGCCTGTTTAACTAAAATCTAAAATATATGCAGTAAATGCAGTCCCTGTCCATCTACTGCAAAAAAGGCCCAGCAGAGGTTGTAAAATATTTCCTTCACCAGCTGAGGAAGTTCAGTATGACACAGGAGATGCTCACCCAGTTCTACGCTGCCATGTGTCCTTGAGTGTGTCCTTTGTTCATCTAAAACTGTCTGCTTTGGTTCACCTACCAAATCAGACATCAAGAGACTACAACAGACTTAGGATTGCTGAGAGGATTATTGGTTCCCTCCTGCTTCCTCCAAGAACTTTACACCTCCAGAGTGAGGAAGAGGGCTAGGAAAATCCTTCTGGACCCCTCACCCAGCCCACTTCCTTTTTGAACTGTTGCCCTCTCGTCCCGCTATAGAGCACTGAAAAGTACATAATACAAAATACATAAGCACATTTAGACTCTTAAGATCCAAAAGATCTCTTAAGATCCAAAAGATCCAAAAGAGTGTTTTTGCAGTGATGTCATAGAAGAACCATTTTTGGTTCCCCAAAGAGCCTTTCAGTGAATTGTTCTTAAAAGAACCAATTTGAAGAACATTTCAAAAATCCTAAAGAACCTTTTTTGACTATTAAGAACCTTTTCTGCATTTGAAAGTTTCCATGGATGTTCAAGGTTTTTCATGGCACCATCAATGTCAATAAAAAACCTTTATTTTTAAAAGTGTACACATTCATAATTCTGTCTATTGGTATTTTTTTCTCTATATTTTTATTGCCACAGTTAAAGTTGCGGCTGTTCCATAAGCGCCACCTGCTGTCAGAGAGTGAATTTGCCATTTTTACACTTTCACAGTGTTAAAGACCATTCTGTTTGCATTAAATCTTGAAATTTTAGTCTAATTTTAATAAAAACTGCTCACCCCCCTTTGTTCGGAATGTGATTAAAATGCAATGGTTGCCTCTAATTTTAAATGGCTACAGATGTTTTGTTTTGTTTTTTGTTTGTTTGTTTGTTTTTATGGCCAGTTCAGCCTGTAGTTGAGCAAATAAACATCTAGTTCATGTAAAAGAAATGGTTAAGGCTAAAGAAAAAATAATAGGTAATCGGTATCAGAACCAGCCTATTTGCAAAAAAAAATTGGACTGGTATAAACAGTAATTATACACACAAAAATACAGTGTTAGGTGTTAGTTTGTGGGTGTGTGTGTGTATATACAGATAGATAGATAGATAGATAGATAGATAGATAGATAGATAGATAGAAGCTACTTTGTGTGTGGGCCCGCATCTAACTCCAGACGTCTAATATTCAGATATGTACTCACTCTCTTTTCATGTTTCATCTTGCACAGAAGCTGAAATAAAGAAAATAATATTTTTGTTGTAATTTCTATAAAGTTTTAATATTTGTCTTAAAATGAATATGTTGCTGAATTCATATTTCATAAAATAGAATTTACTCACATGGAGTAGAGGAGTATTTACTCTGTGACACCTCAGATCCTTGTCCTGAATAAGAATGACACAATTAAATCAGGCTAAACAGAGAATCTCTAAGAGTCTCTAACTGATGTGTGTATTTTTCTAATCAAGCATTAGATGTAATGAACTGAACTGTACAGAACATTTACCAGCAGCGCGTCTCTTCCTCCATATGATGAGTGCAGTTATGATGAGAACAGCCCCACACATAAACACCAGCACGCTGACAACTATAGACTGACTGAAGGATCCTGGGCCAGATTCAGCGACATCTGAAAATGTTGTGGAAAAACAAAACAAAGAAACAAAAAAGAACTGTGAGATTAACAACAGGAAAAGAAATCTATAATTGTATCCCCAGGTAAAAATAAAATATATTTGAATGCACTAAAAAGACTTTTAGTTTGTGCTTAATAAAATTGTAAAAGTTATACACTATAAATACACTAATTGAAAGTATATTTCTACTTCAGTGCACTTGAAAAAGTATACTAAATACCACTAATACTTAAATAGATTTTTAATGCACTGAAATAAAGCATACTATCGCAAAAAAAAAAAAAAAAAAAAAAAAAAAAAGATTAGTGTACTTCTTAAAAGTGTGCTTTGAATGCTTTAGAAATTAGTTAAATCTTAGTAGACTTTTATATCCGAACTTTAAATTAGTCAGTGTAGTGTAGTCAGATATGGTACACCAAATATACAGAAGTGTTTTGTAAGTGCATTAATTATAAGTGTGCTTTATCTGTCCTGCATAGTTTTATCTTCAAATTTTATTGTCTTAGGGCACTCTGTACTTGTTGGACTTGTGTGTTGTGTGAAAGGATTGTAAATGTACGTCACAAAAAAAATTGTGTTTTGACAAAAGAGATATGTTTTGTTTGTTTGTACATTACATACAATACCATACCATACCATACCATACCATAATTCAATCAAATGTATTATTTCTAACATTCAAATAGTTCATTTATTAATGATGAAAAACAACTGCTTCATGAAGTGACTACACAACAGTTATAATTTTAGAATGTGTTAAACTTTTTTGGTGGCAAACATGCAGGGTAAATGTCTACTAAAATTCACAATTTAACAGTAAGTATATTTTGCTATTTTTTAATGTGGAATATAGTTGCAATATGTTTGAAGGAAATTATTTAATGTATAAAAATATGTGGCCAATGCATTATATTATTCTTTTATGTTAAATAATTCATAAGTAGGACTTTTAAAGCGTATGAAAGTTAAGTTAAAGTGTACAAGTGGTAACTGAATAAATACATTAATATATTGAGCACATTATGGAAGTGTATTAAGTGTACTGAAATAAAGTGTATTTTAGTGCACTTTTTTTCGCATGGGTCTGCAAAGAGATATAGGAATGGTGACAATAGATTTGCAACAAAAAGTTATTCAACCAAAAAATGTAATCTAGTATTTTTTTTTTTTTTCCTGAGTTGCTACTAAATTTCATTGCATTGTACACAATGACAAAGTATTTAATATATGAATATAATGTCTACCTTGTTATTCAGTACTGTTCATTGTTTGTAAGTTTTTCTTTACCAAATGTAATGTCCAGTTTGTTGTCCAGATTGAGGCGCTTCATTGTGCAGTTGTATTTATGTTTCTCATGTAGCTCTTCTTTACTGATCAACAAACTCTTCCTCATCTGGTAAGTTCCGTCTCCGTTGGGCAGAATCTCTCCTCCTGTGATCTGATCATCATCCACAGGCTGACCATCTCTGAACAGGGTCAGGTTAATGTGACGAGGGTAAAAACCAGTGGCCAGACAACTGATCTGAAGCCCTTGAGAGTCTGAGAGCGTCTTCCTCATGAGTCTGACTCTGGGTTTCACTACAGAGAAGGATGAGAAGTGCTAATGTTGGAGAAGTGTTGGGTTTGTTCAGTCATTAATTCATGACTCATAAAGCATTCAGATGCAGATGTTTTTGTGTGTGTGTGTTTTTTTTTTTTTTTTGGTTAGTGCAGCTGTCTGGGTCAATTATGATCTTTTCTAATCTTATTTATACTGATTTTCTCACCTTTTTTCATCACATTGTTCTTTTCTATATTCAGGTACCTCTGCAAAGTTTTAATGCAAACAGGATGATAAACATTTTCATACAGAAACTTTACATGAAGTTTTTTTACTTGGTCCCATGTTGTAATCCATGGCTTTTTTATCTGGATCTCTTTTTTTTCTATGTCAAATGTGTACTCCTCCATATTTTGTCCATCAAAGGCATCCCATGTTTGCAGCAGACCTGGTTTATCATTTTTCAACAATTCACATCCAGCAAGTCTTTGATGAACATGCACACCTTCAAATGAAAGAAGAAATTTAATAAATTTAAAGACTTATTATTCCTCACTGACATACTACAACCTAAAATAGTGAACCGGAAATGAATATTAGACTTCTATGATTACTCTCTCTTACATCAAAATATTTTAAGGAGATATTAAACACATGAAAACTACATGTTTTGTGTGTTAATACAGATATGTAGACTATAGCTCTCACCATCTGTATGATTTAGGTGATTCTTAAGATAAAATGCTCGATTTCTCATGCTGCTAAACATATCATCAAATACAGCACCAACATCTCTTTTCTCTTCATCATAGTATTTTGATTCACTGGGAGAGCGATAGGCAACTTTCCATGTGGCTGAGTCATAATACATTAATTGCAGATCATCCAACATCAGCACAACACTGAACTCAGGAAATGGTGTTTGTCCATCTATATATGTTGCCAAAGCCATCAGTGAGTGAGAACCTGTGGATACACAAGGGCAAGCATATCATATTAGTACAGTGTCAAATTATAGACCTATACTAAAATTAATTTCTGTACAGCGCACACAGCTATAGATTAGATACTGCAGATCATTAAATACTGTAATTATTACAGTTTTTTATTGGTTTGATACTATTTTCGTAAGCAATGTGTCCATTTTCAAAATTCTTAGTAAACTTTAAAGGAATCGTTTGTAAGAAATTTATTTCAGTTAATCATAAAATGGCCCTGACATGTCACTAGACATTAAGAAATCATGTTCATTTCAAATACTTATATCACTGATAACATTGGTCCGGCCAGGATATTGTCATTTAAAAGTGAAAGTTGCAGCCCTCAACTGATGTAGATGTTGTCATGTTGTGTTTTGGTCTGAGGCGCCACCCTCCAGCTATCTACCAATCGCGAAGTCAGTAGAGTTTCGTCATTCGGGTTGCCAGCTCTGCTCTAGTTACAGCTGCACCAACGAACGTGTCGGATAAAACATGTATAAAGTTACGAAACCTAAAAGACCTCGTTATGAATCCGGAGCTTCCGTACACAGTGGATTTTCCACGGTTGCCCGTGCTAAATGCGTTCATAAAAAGCTTTATATCGCACCACTAGCACGGTATGAAAACAATCTATGTTCCGACTGAAATGTGGTATTACAGTACATCTTTACGAAATATTTGGCTAATCGCCTTTAGTAAATTTTTGCGACACATAATTACTTCGCAAAACATCTCTCATGAAGCATAAACATAAGTAACAGAAGAAAAAAAAAACTTATTGTGTAGGACTCGTCACTTGCCATTGGAAGCTCCTTGTAGCAGCCTACATTCCTGCGGAATCCTGCAGCTTAGCTGGCAACCTCGAGTCCGGGGGGGGGGGGGGGGGGGGATACGCCGTTCTACAGTATTTTGAAAGTGATTGCAGTACCAGTTTTGGCCACAATCCTACATACGGTTCCTTTAAACTGATCACACTTGCAGCACAACTAATCATTCTTTCAAAACCTTCAGTTTGAATGCGAATTTGTCTATTATTTAATCTAACTCATCTTATAGATATAGATTTTACTAATATGTAGTTTCTATACAACTTGATTGCAATTTATGGAAAACCAAATAAAATATGTTTACACTAAATGTGATTTATGAAAGAAGACCAAAAATGTCTGTGTGTGTGTGTGTGTGTGTACCTGGTATTTCTCACGTTATGGGGACAAAATCAATAAAAAAAAAAAAAAAAAAAAAAACGGTATTCTATATGGTGATAATGGCTATGTCGATTATCACTGCATTTTAAATATACTTTATTCTTATAAAAATATCCGAGATGGCTTGAAGATAATCATTATCATTGATTACTGCCTTCATGTTTCATCAATAAAACATCTATCTGCATGTTATTCAGCTACTACATCTACAGCAAAAGCTGAATGTCTTTATAAGGGATTTACTGGAATGTCATTTGTTGTGTTACTTCAGTGAGTTTCACTTGTGAAGTTTTTGCTCTCCAAGCTACGAAGGAGCTCTCCAGCTACGAGTATGAATGAAAAAGAAATTACAATACAGTTTTTTGTAAATGCTTACACACAGTTTTTGAAACCATGGCTCCATTTCTTAAAAGTCTACACAACCACAAAACATCACAAACATCTTGCAAAAGCAAACACTTCTTTCAAACTCTTTTAAAAGTTTTTGCATAGTAACTCTACAAACAAATAATAATTAATAATTTGCCACTTAAAATAATCTACACACAGATGTAAAAAAAAATGTAGTGCAGTGAGTGTGTCGCCTGTCTGGACAGCGCCCATGCAGAGACTGCGTGCTCACTGAGACGGAATGCTTTCCCCTTTTGGCTTGGAAAGCCATCCCCGGCGTGTTAAGCTGGATTCGAAAAATTTGAGAACGAGTTTAGTCGCTCCAGTCTGCTCGCAAGCCGCCTCGTTTCAGACGTGTGATTTAGAATTTGGCACGGGACAATGAAGTTTATGTTCTTCGAAGTATAAACACTGCATGAAAAGGTGGCATAGAAATGTCCCTTTAGCAAACAGTGAGTCAGGTTCTTACAGCTGCTACTTCCTCGTTCCCAAGAAAGTTTGTGGGCTCAGACCAGTTCTTGATTTCAGACACCTAAATTGTTATCGATTATGCTGAAGACTTCTAAATGGCGGTATCATTCCAATTGGGGACTGTGCGTCCCCTCAGGGTATTTCAGAGGATACTCAGCCTCATGGCTGCTGCCTCCTCAGTTATTTCCCTGGGCCTGCTACACATGCGGCTCCTCCAGTACTGGCTAAAAGCTTGTGTCCCATCCCATGCCTAGCACCTGGGCCGATAAAATTTCAGGGTAAACCATCGCTGCGTCGAAGCTGTGGCCAATTGGGCAACTCCTCACCAGTTTTTATTAGGCATACAACTGGGAACGACCTCCAGGAGGAACGTAGTCACAACGGATGCTTCCAGCTCGGGCTGGAGCTCTCTGTATGAAGGTGTTCGGCTTCTGGTCAATCCACGAGCAGGGCCTACACATCAACTGCCTTGAAATGATGGCTGTTTGTCTGGCCCTAAAAACCTTCCTGCCAGCCTTGGGGCACCACGTCTTGGTCTGTTTGAACACACTGTGGTAGCCTATATCAATCACCAAGGCTGCCTCAGGTCACATTCCTTTTATAGGATCACTCGTCGTCTTCTACTTTGGGCACAGAGCAAACTCCTCTCACTACAATGAGTAGTGCCCAATGTGCTGGGCAAACTGAACCAGGGAGCGGATGTACTGTCCAAAGACAAAGTAGCTCCAGGAAAATGGAGGCTACATCAGTTGTCGGCAAGGCAGAGGTGGACCTCTCCCCTACAAAGACAACTGTCACTGCACAATCTTTTCTAATCTACTCTATGTCTCAAGACAGCGGGATGCTCTTCCCTCTGAACGCCCTGCAGTCTCGAGTTATCAGAAGAGTCAAAATGTTCTCTCCTCCCTGTGGCCCCACTCATGGGTCATGACACTCAAAACTGCTCTGCTTTTGTCCCTATCAAATGAAGTGACTTGTAAGCACTGTCCGTCAGCGCTTCCTGTCTTGAGTTTGGGCCCAACGACTGTAAAGCCATTCTCCAACTGTGTAGTGGTAACATACCTAAGGTGCTCTTAACTCAGAGCCCAGGCTGTTTCCCTGCTGGCCCTCCCTATGGTGGATGGTGAGCAGGGTCCAAGCTTACTGTGCCCAGTTCGGGCACTCAGAGTGTACGTTGTTGTTCAGACAAATGAAGCAGCTCTTTTTGTGCTGGAGGCTGCTCTAAAGGACTGCCAGTTACAAAGCAAAGACTATCTCAATGGATATTAAATACTATAGCCCTGGCTTACGCCATCATCGCTATCCACATTTGCCAGATTTTTTCTACCCAAGGGTGGAAATAGTTGAATCTGTAATCCTCATTTCTGGCTTGGGACTCAGTTTAGCTCATGTTCTTTAGGGGCCCTTAAGTTAAGTGCTCCAAGACTGGGCTTGCAGAGCAGGTGACCCTGGAGGACACCACTGTATAAAAAAGTAAGACTGGAGTTTCCCAAAACTTATGTGATACAACCACAATCCTTCTGGGAGAACGTACTGTGGTCACATGAGACAAAAGCAGAGCTTTTTGTTAAAGGACGTCATGGCGCTGTTTACAGAAAAAGAAATGAGGCCTTCAAAGAGAAGAACACAGTCCCTACAGTCAAACATGATGGAGGTTCAAAGGTGTTTTGCGGTTGCTTTGCTGCTGTGTGACTGTGTGAACAGTATCATGAAATCTGATGATTAACAAATAATTTTGTGGTGCAACATAGTGGAGAGTTTTAGAAGGCTGCGTCTCCACCAGAGGTCATGACGTCCTTCAAATCTGAATGACCTGGAGCAGTTTGCAAAAGAAGAGTGGTCCAAAATTCCAGTAGAGAGGTGTAAAAAACACATTCATGGTTACAGGAAGCGACTGACTTCAGTTATTTTATCCAAAGGGGGTGCTACCAAATATTAAGTTAAGGGTGCCAATAATTTTGTCCAGTGCATTTTTGGGGTTCTGTGTGGAATTGTATCACATTCGACTTTTCTTCTCTTTTTTTTTTTTTTTGTGTGTGTGTGTGTGTGTGTGTGTTGTTTCAATGCAAACAAAAAACAAATAAATAAACATGTGAGTACCAAAACATTTGCAACTGCAACAATTTTCTGAGAGAAGGGTTGCATTTTCTGACAGAATTGCAAGGGTGCCGATATTTTTGGCCATGACTGTACATACAGAATATGCATACAAGCCAATTTATAAAGTCAAATTTATTTCTTAATGTGTTTTATACAATAATATAGATTGTTTTACTGCAGCTTCACAATAGAATCAAATTCACATTCTGTTGTAACAAGTCAATTATGTCATTCATTATACAGCTCAAGTCAGTTCAGTATTGATTCAGTTCAGTTGCATAACTGTGTGAAATACATCAGTTGTACATACTGTATATACTGTGTATATGTGCATATGAATGTATGTAAAAGAGCTATGACAAACTCCTGTGCACTCCACTGCACTCTGAACAAGCAAAAGACAAGAATAGTGTTTTACATTTTTCACATCTGTGCGTAGTTTGGCGTGTACTGTATGTGGCTAATTATTTTATGTTTGTGTGTAGAGTTACTATGCAAAAATACAATTTTTAGAACACTTCAAATAGTTTTGAAAGAAGTGTTTTTAAGATGTGTGTGATGTTTGGCATGTTGTGTGTGTGTTTTGTGGTTTTGTGTGAGTTGAGAAATGGAGCCATAGTTTTAAAAACTGAGTAAGCATTCTGAAAAAAGAAAAGAAAAAAAAAAACTGAGTTTAGGATAGCTTTAGTCTAAGTCAGTAACTAAAAAAACAAGTACGGGTTCTAATTTTTCTTAACAATAAAAGTATAATTAAATACTAGTCACGTCTCTTGATTTTTATCTTAACTGGCTTTTCTTTTCTCAGTCAACTTCTTGGCTGACAGATGACTGTTAATATAGTTTTGCTTACCAGACAAACACTGGTTTTGAGTTTGGGAATTAGACAATTTTACTATTGTTCTGTTACCCGACAAAGCGAATATTTTCTGACAGGACCTGGCGTCTAGGGCTGTATCTGACATTTCTGGCGTGGAGGCATGATCTAACAGTGTAAATAGACACTCGTAAAAGGTAGCCTATAGAAAAGATTAACTTACCTGAACTGACGACTGTCAAGAATGGCAGCAGATACACAAGCATGAACATTCTCTTAATTAATGAATCCAGGTCTACAAAAAGAAAACAGGTGTCTTTTATCGTCCATTGTGCATTCTCATCAGGGAATGCAGTGAAGTGTTGTTTCGTTTGTGTTAGATACGACGTGGTTTTTGTTCTATTTTTCTCTTTCACTTTTGCAGGAACCAGCTGCGTGTGTCAATCCTTGACAGGATATACATAGGCTATATTTGACAGCATTATTTAAAACTATCCACCTTTTCGCTTAGAACCGATGAGCGCCGCTATGATGGATTTAACTTTCAGTTTGGATGAGAATGAGGTAAAGTCCTGGGCAAAGCTACTGGAAGCAACACACAGCCAAAAAAGCATGGCTAATGGCTAGTGCTTACGCTTATTTAGACTACTCTATTTTAGAAAGAACTGTCTATCGTTTTATTGCTAACAGACACGTATCTCTGTTTAGTGATTGTTATTATTATTAAACACTTACTTTATTTTTATTAATGAATGTGATTTATTAATGAATGTCTTTGGGTCACTGATTAGTGTTGCAGGCATTAGTCCGTTAGCTTCCCTTAACTGTAAACTTAAGTTCGTGAATCTGTTTTATCTTCTTGTTCACACTGTTTCTTTCTTTATTTGTCCTGTTTTGCCTCAAAAGAAAAGTGAAACTAACACATTTCAGAGCCACATAATTGTTTTATATCTTTGTCAAAAATTCATAGATTTGCCAGGCTTGTCTTCAGGAAAGTCTTAATAACAAGCATAAATAGATGGCTCTTGGAAAGTTTTATTCAACATGTTTTAAAAAATGTTTTATAATACTGAACATTCATATTAAGGGTTAAATTTTGCACAAAGCTCACACACTTAAAGTGATGACACATTATAAGTCAGGGCAACTTAAAGGGATAGTTCACCCAAAAATATAAATTAGCCCATTATTTACTCACCCTCCAGGCATCCTAGGTGTATATGACTTCCTTTTTTCAGACGGATCCAATCAGAGTTATATTAAAATTCATCCTGGCACTTCCAAGCTTCAGAATGGCATAGATGGGTGTTTTTCTTCATCAGTCCAAAACAAGTGCAGCATCCATCCATGATAATAATAATAAAAAAAAAAAGTGAATAAAGGCCTTCAGTAGCAATTCGATGCAGTTTTGTAAGAAAATACTCAGTGCCAATGCCTTATGTTATCCACCCAGAGCTGCTTCTGTGTACAACAGTGAGTGCAAGCTAGATTAAAGTGATTATTACATTTTAGATATGTATATATATATATTTTTCTTACAAAAACGCAGCAATTCACCACAAGAGCCCTGGAGCTGTGTGAGGCACTTTTTGTTATAGATGGATGCACTTTATCTGACTTGTTTTAGACTGATGAAGAGAAACACTCACCTTTGCCATTCTAAAGCTTGGAAGTGCCTGGAAAGTTTTTAAGATAACTCCGATTAGATTCATCTGAAAGAAGGAAGTCATATACACCTAGGATGCCTGGAGGGTGAGTAAATAATGGGATTTTCATTTTTGGGTGAACCAACTCTTTTAAAAAATAATTTTAGTGAATACATTTCGTAAAATAATTACACAAGTAAATTACATTTAAAAACACATATTTAATGTGTGAACTATAGGGAGAGGCCTTGGGCAAACAGAATATGAGTAGAAAATAAATACACTTCAAAAATGTACAATAGTAAAGTGAACATATGAAAAAACAAAACAAAAACAAAAAAAAAAACAAAAAAAAAAAACAATGTGACAAAGAACATTTGTGCATTATCTAAGCTTTTTCTGTACAATCTGGAAAAAAAAGTGTCATTGCGGTTTATAGTCTTGTCCACTTTGTCCATTTTTATCCAGTAGTCCAGCGATGTGTCATGTAGAGGGTTCATTCTCTATTATATAATACAGTTTGATGAGTATTCACATTGCTAAAATTATCTACAGAGACTTCAGAGATAATTAACCAGATGAGACATTTACTGTACACTACTCTAAAATAACTATCATCCAGGCTCATTCATCATTTTGCATTTTACACCGAAGCTGAAAAAAAGAAAAATATTTTGCTCTGCAATTGAAAAGATTAATTTTAAAGCTTCGTTTAATAATTCGTTGAAAATATTCATTTAATAATTTGTTAAATGTTACATTATTAAATGTTTGTGTTATTAAGGTAAGCATGGGATTATAAACCTTTTTTTTTTTTTTTTTTTCATTTAAAAATTCAAAAAGAAGCCACCCACTTGGAATTGAGATGTATTAAATCTGTAATGTTCTGGAACCCCAACCTAAACTACACTAAAACCAAAACGTATGGAATATTTTG
The DNA here is from genome assembly GCA_036247105.1 of Cirrhinus mrigala. Lineage (NCBI taxonomy): Eukaryota > Metazoa > Chordata > Actinopteri > Cypriniformes > Cyprinidae > Cirrhinus > Cirrhinus mrigala. The sequence goes on from CM070014.1 coordinate 4,311,386, forward strand.
TTGTTTCTTAAACAGTAAACATGAATGCAGATACAATATCTTGGAGCAGGTTGCTTTTCTCAATTTCCTTACCAGCAGCACAAGTCTTCCAGCATTTGATGAGTGCAGTTATGATGAGAGAAGCCACAATCATGAATACCAGCACACACAAAAATACATACAGACTAAAGAATCCTGGGCCAAGTTCAAAACAAAGAAATGAGCAAGCTACAGATCCATTATTTTGGTTATCAAACCAGATGTCTACCATCTTATCCCATCCATTGTTAGGGGAATTTTATTTATTAGTTTTTCTTTACCAGATGCAATGTCCAGTTTGTTTTCCAGACTGAGGCGCTTCATTGTGCAGTTGTATTTATGTCCCTTATGTAGCTCTTCTTCACTAATCATCAAACTCTTCCTCATCTGGTAAGTTCCATCTCCGTTGGGCAGGATCTCTCCTCCTGTGATCTGATCATCATCCAGAGGCTGATCATCTCTGAACAGGGTCAGGTTAATGTGACGAGGGTAAAAACCAGTCGCCAGACAGCTGATCTGAAGCCCTTGAGAGTCTGTGAACGTCTTCTTCATGAGTCTGACTCTGGGTTTCACTAAAGAGAAGGATGATAGAACAATACAGTTACTGTCACACCAAGCCAAACCAAAGCTTTGTGTATTAAGATTAGTTTCCTTCTCCTACCTTTTCTCATCACATTGTTATTTTTCATTTGCAGGTAACTCTGCAAAACAGGATGATATACATTCTTATATAAAAATTTCATATGAACAAACTGTACATTACCCATGGTAATTCAATCTGGAAATGATTTTTCTCCTTGTTGATGAACTCCTCGTTGATCCCATGTCTAAAGTGGTCCTGGTTTATCATCATTCAACAATTCACATCCAGCAAGTCTCTGGTGAACATGTAGACCTTTAAAAGGATGAAAACCGCCCACAACACTTATTAAGAGTTATATACTTGCTTTTTAAAAAACAAAACATGCCAATACAGCGTACTAGTAAACGTGACCTATATTGCTATCAAAATTGACATGCGTGCAAATGTTTACATTACCGTCTCTGTGTGATTTAGATGCTCCTTAAGATAAAATGCTCGAGTTTTCATGTCGTTGAACATATCACGAAATATAACACCAGCATCACTTTTCTCTTCATCGGAGTGTAATGGACAGCTCGCCGTGTGATCGAGTCATAGTACATCACTTGAAGATCATCCAGCATCATTACAGCACTGAACTCAGGAAATGGTGTCTGTCCGATTATATATGTTGCAAACGCCATCAGCGAGTGAGAACCTTTGCAAAGTAGTAATAAAAGTACATATTATGGTGTTATATGAGACATTTGAAATAAACAACGTTATCCATTCTCAGCACGAGAATGCACTCAGCAAAGCAACTTTCGCTTGTACGTATATTTTCACTTTGGAAAATGTTGTTTAGCTAAACAAAACGGCAAAATGAGAAGAGATCATCTTAAACATCTTGCTGCCAAGTAGCACTATACTGTTACGAAATGCTTCTTAACGCTTCCTACTTTTAATAATGCCACACTACATAGGCTACAATTAGCTACGGTGTGTTTTCGGCATCACATACTGCGAATGGTTGAAAGGACATCTGTAATTTGACTTACCTGCTCCGACTGCTGACAAATATGATAGTAGATATACATAAACGAGCATTAATGTCTATGTACAGTAATATTTTCTCGAGCCTCTTCGAACCGCCAAGACCCCCTTTTCTGAACTTTTCAGGAACGCCTGACTGAACTTTCCCTGTTGACCACTGGGGGCATGTTGTCTACTGATCTCAGCAATTCTACACATGCTGAGATTTAGGATTGGTCTCAATGTATTTTTATTTTATAATATTTAACACTCAGTGCAAATAGCAATTGCCAAACCTCACTTAAATTTTAACGGCAGTTTTCATTGTTCTCACTTGTGTCATGTTTGCAGTTCCCACTAATATATATATATATATATATATATATATATATATATATATATATATATATATATATATATATATATATAGCCTATATATAGTCTATTAATTTTTAACCATTGTTCCAAAGTCTTGCAAGTTTATGACTGAAATTCCAAGTCATTTTTATTTTAAACTTGACATTTTCAGATTTGCCAGATGAGTCCATACATATAGATTTGATTATTCTGATCAAATATCAGAAAGAAAGGTAGAAAAGGCAGCACACTGAAAAAGGTACAATATGAATAGTAGTATACATATGCATAAATAGTAAAAAATAGAGTACATGAAAAATTCTGATGGTAGAAAAACATTTAGACAGGATGAAAAGCATGAAAAAGTTTTTTTTTTTCTTTCTTTCATCATTCACGTATAGAGTTACCTGGCTAGTTCAGTTCAACACTATTTATTGTAGCACCATGCATCACACACATAATAACTGGACAAGTGTTTACAAAGATGACGAGAAGATGCAATAATGTGGGAAAGGAATTTTCCACAAAATCTGACTCTACAGTGCAACTTGAATTAATATTATATGCTCACCACAGTGAATTGGGATAAGGCATGAAGATGAGTTTGGACACTTATTTTTATGTACTTGCTCAATTTTCTTCATTTTAACAAAACAAAAAAATGCACATGTTATGTGTCTGTATTTGAAATTCACTCATGAGTACCAATAGCAGCTGTAAATTAAGGTGGGCACAGCATATACTACATATTTAATAGATAATTGTGATTAACCACTTTTTACTTTGTAATCGCTGAACTCACAGACACAATTTTGGAAGAGGTCAAGTGTCCTTATGTAATTCAGCCTGAAGGTGTCACTGTCATGTTGTTTGACAAGCTATATACCCATGCAAAAAGTGCTATATGTGACCCTGGACCACAACACCAGTCTTAAGTAGCACAGGTGTAGTTGTAGCAATAGCCAAAAATACATATGGGTCAAAATTATCGATTTTTCTTTTATGTTAAAAATCTTTAGGATATTAAGTAAAGATCATGTTCCATTCAGATATTTTGTAAATGTCCTACCGTAAATATATCCAAACTTAATTTTTGATTAGTATTATGCATTGCTAAAAACTTAAATTTGTCCTTTATGACTGGTTTTGTTGTCCAGGTTCACATATGTGTTTGAATGTTGAATTGTAGAAATTCAGGAGAGGAAAATGAAGCCATGTCAGCTCAACAAATACAAAACAAACACAACAGAATAGTTTGGTCTGCTGAAAAAAACAAAAAAAACAAAACAATAGAAACTATCACATAATTTGTAATGGTTTTACTGTTTATAATGGGGAATTGCATTGGTTTTAATGGAAACTGTAAAAGGCCTTGTGGGTCTACTGGTAATTTGGCACCTTCTATTGGTGGCTTGTTATGAAGTTCTAATAGAATATATCCTAAAACCCACTACAGGAAACCATTTTAATGTTAATGTTTTTTATGGTTAAACCTTAAAATTTCTGTGATGGTTTCTATGATTTTTTTATTTATTTATTTATTTATTTTCAGCAGGGTCCAGGCTATTCACACGAGCAAGTTTAAACAAAAGGATTTAGAGTCATTAATCTGGTACGCTACTCTGCACATTCTCCTGCCCACTATTAAAGAGCAACAGATGTGTTCACAACCTGATTTACTAGTTGCTAAACTGATACAGACTAAACTAAATCATATGTAAGATTTTAATATGTGACCCTGGACCACGAAACCAGGCGTAAGTAGCACGGGTGTATTTGAAGAGTTCCAGTGCAAAAGCCTCTAAAAGCCACCTTGGTCAAAAATGAGATAACGATACTGAGTGACTCCTCTCCACACATGGTATATGTTCATCAAGTACTTTCACGTCAAATGTGCTAAATCCCAGACTTAACCCATTTAGAAGTACCAGTACTTACAAAGAAACCTATACATAGCCAAAAAGAAATGCTATTTTTAAAGAAAAATGTCAGACGTACTTAGAAGCTTTTGCATATGAACTCTTCATTTGTAGCAATAACCAACAATACACTGTATGGGTCAAAATGATCGATTTTTCTTTTATGCCAAAAATCATTAGGATATTAAGTAAAGGTTATGTTCAATTCAGATATTTTGTTAATTTCCAACCTTAAATATATCAAAACTTAAATTTTGATTAGTAAAATGCATTGCCAAGAACTTCAACTTTAAAGGCGATTTTCTCAATATTTTGAATTTTTTTGCACCCTCAGATTCCAGATTTTCTAATAGTTGTATCTTAGCCAAATATCCTCAATTTTTTTTTTTTTTTTAAATTGACCCTTAAGACTGGTTTTGTGGTCCAGGGTCACATATTATCCAACTCACTTTAAGACTGTAGTCTAGAAAGTATAAAATATATTGGTTGTAGAATGCTACTGAAAGAAATTTACGAGTTAAATGTAGGATTGAATGTTTATATAAAAAGTCTACTTTATGAAGTGGATTAATATTTTGGTGGGGCATTGCCCCACCTGCCCCTACAGACGAGTAAAACTTAAAAATAAAAAACAGTGATACAGTATCTCCTCCATCCCCAGTTATAACCCCAAAACCCAGAAATGTCTACCCATGACACTTTGTAGCTCCAAAACATGACACTAAACTGATCAAGATCAGCAACTTTAACACAGCTAAGGCGCCATCATGAGACCGCTACTAAAATCACTTTTTACAGTGTCAGGTTTTTCTCTAGCGTGGATTTGTTGCTTTTGTTTCAAGTAGGTTGTTTTGGAAATAGGTTTTACACGACTATGAAATCTCTTGTGCGATCTTAAATTGCAGAGCCATTTAAATTTCTTTCTGCACAAAGAACACATATAGGGTCTCTTATCTGCATGACTTTTCAGGTGTATCTCTAAGTGTGATGGCAAATGAAATTTTTTATTACATCGATCGCAATTAAACGGCCTCAGTCCAGAATGAATGCGCAGATGATTTTTAAAATTGCTTGTCTTTGCGAACTTCTTGCCACATTCAGAACACTGCGATTTCTCTCCAAAATGAGTCTGCAAATGACTTTTCAGCTGTCGTAGATAGGCGAAACTCTTCTCACACTGAACACACATGTAAGGCCTGTCTCCAGTGTGAAGTCTCATGTGAGCCGTAAGATTTCCTTTAAGTGCGAAACTTTTACCACAAGGACAAGAGAACGGCTTTTCTCCAGTGTGAATTCGCATGTGAATCTGAAGTTTTGATTTGCTTTCGCAAATCCTTCCACAGTGATGGCACGTAAAAGGCTTCTCGTTGGTGTGAACACTTCTCATGTGACCATTAAGAAGACCTTTGTATCTAAAACTCATTCCACACTGATGGCAGCTAAAAGGCTTTTCTCCAGTGTGAAGCCTCATGTGATAATTCAGGAGTCCTTTATGTATGAAACGCTTTCCACACTGAGGGCAGGAGAATGGCTTTTCTCCTGTGTGAACTTGTATGTGAATCTTAAGGTTTGATTTGCTTTCACAAATCCTTCCACAGTAATTGCACACGAAAGGCTTCTCCTCGGTGTGAATATATCTTATGTGACGACTAAGTTGTCCTTCAAGAATGAAACTCTTTCCACATTGAAGGCAGGTGAAAGGCCTTTCTCCAGTGTGAAGTCTCATGTGGTAATTAAGGGATGTTTCGTGTTTTAGACACTTTCCACATTGATTGCACTTGAATGGCTTTTCCTCGATGTGGCATCTCATATGTGCCTTTAGGTTGTTTTTTATTTGGAACCCCTTTCCACATTGGTGGCATTTGAAGGGCTTCTCTCCGGAGTGAATTATCACATGCCTGTTAAGGCGTTCAATGTCTCTGAAACTCTTTCCACACTGATGACATATAAAATGGCTCTCTCGCAAGTGAATTCTCTTGTGTAAATTAAGGGTTACTTTGTGCATGAAACTCTTTCCGCATTGATCACATTTGAAAGGCCTTTCTCCAGTGTGAATCCTCATGTGATCCTTTAAGGTCTTGCTTCGTATGTAACTCTTTCCACACTGATCACACTTAAAAGGTCTTTCTCCAGTGTGAATCCTCATGTGATCCTTTAAGGTCTTGCTTCGTGTGTAACTCTTTCCGCATTGATCACACGTGAAAGGCTTCTCTCCGGTGTGAATTCTCATGTGGTTTTTAAGGCTTCCTTTTGTAGTGAAAATGTTCCCACACTGCTGGCAGGTGAAAGGGCACTGTACATTGTGCATTAACTCATGTTTTTTAAGGCTTTTTTCGTAAGTGAAATTCCTGCCACATTGAGGGCAGGCATAACAGTTTTTGAAACTTTTCTTTCGAGCTCTTTTTTGAGAAGACTCCTTTTCAGTCTGCAAGCAAAGATTGTCTCCATGACGTTTCTCATATGGATCTTTCTCCTCTGGTTCATACAATTCTTGACTCTCGACTTTCATCACTACCAGGTCTATGGTTAAAAAAAAATGCGAAAATACAAGTTAACCCAGGCACAAAGTAACCAACATCAAACTGCTATTTTTATTCAGTGTACTCAAAGGATAATTATTCTCAATAATAAGCAAGGAAAATATTTTAGCATTTTTCTGCATATAGTGGATGTCTATGGTGCCCCGAGTTTGAACTTCCAAAATGCAGTTTAAATGCGGTTTCAAACGATCCCAAATGCAGTTGTAAATGATCCCAGCCGAAGAAGAAGGGTCTTAGAGAAATAATTGGTTATTTTCATAAAAATAATACAATTTATATACTTTTTAATATCAAACGCTCGTCTTGTCTTACTCTGCCTTAACTTTTTTTTTTTTTCCGGGTCATGAAAGTTAGGGTATGTCGAAAAACTCTCATCTCATGTTCTCCCTCAACTTCAAAATTGTCCTATATCGCTGTTTTACCTTTTTTGTTAGGGGTGTTTGATCTTCTTTGCATGATCACTTTGCAAAGACTGGGTCAGTACTTCTGCAGTGATGTAGGATGATTTTTAAATGATTTCTGAAGTTGAGGGAGAAAATACGATTGGAGCTTTTCGACATACCATAACTGTCTTGAACTAGAATACACACAGTTCAGGTAGAGCAAGACAAGACGAGCGTTTGAGATTAAAAAGCATTTAAATTGTATTTTTTAAATGAAAATAACCAATCGTTTCGCTAGATAAGACCCTTCTTCCTTAGCTGGGATTGTTTACCACTGCATTTGGGATCGTTTGAAGCCGCATTTAAACTGCATCTTGCAAGTTCAAACTCGGGGCACCATAGCAGTCTATTATATGAAGAAAAATGCTGAAATGTTTTCTTCAAAAAACATAATTTCTTTACAACTGAAGAAAGAAAGACATGAACATTTTGGATGATAAGGGGGTGGGTACATTATCTGTAAATTTTTGTTCTGGAAGTGGATTTCTCCTTTAAGCCTAAAATATGTTTTAAGGTCACTACTGATGAGTACTGTATAACCTTTAAATAATATCGGTCTTTAAATGCAAAATAGTTAAAGTGTATCTAAAGTATACTTGCAATGGTTCCACTTTAGCACAATAAAATATACTTAAGTTTATCTTTAGTAGGACTTCAGCACAACGTCCAGACAATTAAAATGCATTAAGTACAAAATTCGTTTTTTCCAATTTAGCAGACTTTAAATATACCAGTTTAGTATACTAAAAGTACAACTGCAGGGTATTTTTATTAAGTATAAAATATGTAAACGTATTTGTAGTATACTTAGCATGAAATAAATGTATTTTAAGTACATTTTAACATATTTATTTTTCAGTAGGTTTAGATCACCAATGACAGGATTTTTGGACTATACATAAATTGATATTACATGTATGTATAATATGCTGTAATAACATAATTAAATAAATGTTTCATTATAAAGTGGTTTACAGCATATTAATTTACATATCTCTTTAACATCATGTATGCAACCCCATATTGCACAATATCTATGTTGACTGATACGATCCTCCTTATTCCTGTTAATAATATTAACACTTCAATGTTGTAATTAGTTGATGACAAACCAGTTTAACCTGCAAGGCATAATAGTTAATTCTGCACAATGTGTGCAGTATGACAACACATTACCTAAGCCATGCACTCTTAAGAATAATGGTAAATTATTCTAAAGAGTGCCAGATTAATGCTCTGCATCTTGCAAAAACATATCAGAACACTTGTTATAAGGTTCCATAAAGAACCATAATAGTTTAGTTTTATTAATATTAGTTTTTATTTATTAGTATAATGTGTTGTTTTACTCCTCCATCTGCCTGGTCTAGTTTTTATTTATTAATATTATGTGTGTATTTGTTTTGTTTTTTGTTTGTTCATTTGTTTTACTCCTCTACCTGACTGGTTTTATAAACTGCAACCTCTTATGTTGAAAAAAAAAAAAGACAGCAAGTTTTGTCAATTATGTTTTTTTTTTTATTGACATGTGAAATTGTAGCAAAAATGAAAGTGCTCTGACAACAGTCGTTAGCTGAATGTGTAAAAAACGACACTTGACATTGGAAAATAAACAAATACATAAATGAATGAAATAAATAATAGAACAAATAGAAATACAAATAAATACAAACAGAAACGAAATTGATATAATAGCAGACCAAGCTCCAATTAAACATCTTTCCAGTCCCCTGTGATGTCTTTACGTCCATCATTATGTGTATTATTGTAAAAAGGAGTGGCAGTTGGTCCTGTTAGATGATGAGGCTGTGGGGTGTGACAGCATCTGTCTGGGTACAAATACACAATCAAGTTTAGAATCACACTGCTGTTTAAGTAAAAGAAATTATGTTTTTGAAGCCATTATGAATGGACGGTTTGTGAGTCTTTTAAAAATGTGAAAAATTATTAAAAGCCGTTAGATAGCTTTAATGTGTTTGTAATTGAGCGTTTTTAATTATAAACTCAAGTAACAACTGAAAACTCACAAACCAAATAGACCATCAATTCTGTATCTATGTCACTTACTTGCTTAAAGAAAAAGAGGAGACAAGTGTCATCAACTGAACAGCTTGTTACATTTAGATGTGCTGTTAAAAAAGGAAAAAAGGAAAGAAAAAAGAACAGTATGATGAAATAAGTTGCAATTTCAAAATTAACATTTAAAGAAATTTTGAAAAGGATATAAGGTACCTGTGTTGGACTAGTTAGATGCCTCAACTCCAGAAACTCGAAAAGGGGGTGACTTTGAAAGAATTTTCTGACAGTTAAAAGGGACCTTTAAAGAACCATCTTTTTAGGAGTATTAATATAAAACATTATATGCTAATGACATACTATTGATATAGGAATAAAAGTTGGTCTAGTTTTTTTCATTTTCCTGTCATCTCTTATGTTAGAAACTGGCCTAACAAATGTTGAGTTAGCAGTGTAGAGTAGACACAACTGTAACATCAGTAATTTATTTAGTGGTTTGTCATGCCTCTACACAAATGAAGCTGAAGTACCATCAAACTGTATTATTATTTTTAAAAAAATTATATATATATATATTTGCCTTTATGACAATTTAAATGACTGCAACATTTTTTATTATTCATTTGTTTATAGGTCAGCTTTTTAAAAAAAACTATGACAAATAAACCAGTGACTAATAAACCAACCTGTATCATCCTCAGCATCTTCACTTTTCACTGTGCATGATTCTGAAATGCTCACGTCTTCACTCTCCTCTTTAATAAATGCCATCTTGATAATAGTATGTCACATGGATCTCAGATGTTCTCAGTTTCTTGTTCCTGTAGGTTTGGACATTTTGGTCGAAAACAATTAACAGAAGGAATACAAATCCGATTCTAATTTGTTATTTACATATGAATGAACGCGCTTTGTTTAAACAAATAACATTCATAAATGTTGGGCCATTTACGAGACAAACCGTGAGGCTTCGTGTAAAGCCTTATAGTTCAGTTTCCAGACACAAAAACAGAAAAATGAAAAGGCTGTAATGTAATCCAGTAAATGTTAAGATTTATAAAATTTTAATTGAATGGCAGGAGAGAAAACGGCATTTGCCTATTAAGTGGAAACGTAACTGTAAGGCGTTACAGGACACCTCACATAATCTCTTCATTTCACATTACTTGAAAATACCACGAATCGACTGATCGATTCGTATCGATTTCAACACCTCAAATACTTAAGCGTGATAAAACTCAAACCTTTGTTGAGCCAGAGGAGAGCGGTCCAGCCATGTGATGTCACAGACAGATCAAAATAAAAGTCCCGTTCACACACTGCCTAAAATCGCAGACAGTGCATGTACATGCATTTAAAAAAAACCTACATACAAATAAAATATGTCAAAGAAATTTAGAGAGAAAAATACAAAGTGTGTATTTTAGCAAGTGCTTGGTAAAACATATTTTGAAACATGTTATCCACTAATGTGCTGAAAATACAAAAAGTACCAATAAAAGTGTGAGTACCATATCTGAAATTCAAGATTCTCTCTAAATGCAAAATATTGATATTTAGGTTCAGTAACCATATAAACACTCCTTATCAATGAATTATCTTCATGCTGTGATTCAGGATTGGTCTGGAACTTGGAACTTAAAGGCAAAAGAATACATTTTTATGTCACATTGTGCCATGATTGCAGTTTCCCCTAACTATTACCCCATTGACATGAATTCTAAGTCTTGTTTATTTTAAAGTTATGATCTTTTTCTGACTGTCCAGATAAGTTCACATACATACAGTTTTCATTATTTTGGTAAGCTCTCTTAAAGAAATGTGACAAAGAAAAGGCAGCGCATTGAAAAATGTAGATTATGAATAGCAGCCTCACACACATACACAATATAGCAGCCAAATATTCTTCTGTAAATAATAAAGCAAATAATTTAAGCACAGAGTTTCCTGGAAAAATAGTTTAGTTTAATATTTATCACAGTGACTTGGGACAAGAGACAAAGAGCAGCAGCTTTGTTTAACACAATCATCACATGACATTCACAAAAGTCACTTTTCATCATGTTGAAACCTTGCAGGTTTTTTTCCAGTATGGATCTGTAGCTTTTTTTTTCCAAGTAACTTGATCTGGTCAAAGGTTTCCCACGAATGGTCAAAGGTCTGGTCAAAGGTCTGGTCAAAGGTTTCCCAGAATGAACTGATTTTTAAAAAGTGCGGTAATTAAAGGATACTAAACGTTTTAAACACTTTCCACATTGATGGCACCTAAAAAGCTTCTCCTCAGTAGGAGTTATCATGTGTCTCGTGAGGTGCTTATTTATCTGGAACCCCTTTCAACATTGGTGACACTTGAAGGGCTTTTCTTCTGAGTGGATTATCACATGCTTATTAAGGTTGTCTAAAGACGTGAAACTTTTTCCACACTGATGACATATAAAACGGTTTTCTCTTGAGTGAATACTCGTGTAAATTAAAGGTGTCTTTACGTATGAAACTGATCACAATCGAATGGCCTTTCTCCAATGTGAATCCCCATGTGATCCATTAAGGTTTTGCTTCGTGTGTAACTCTTTCCACACAGATTACATGTGAAAGGCTTCTCTCTGGTGTGAATTCTCATGTGGATTTTAAGGTTTCCTGCAGTATGGAAAACATTTCCACATTCTTGGCAGGTCAAAGCACTTCTAGGTTCTGTCTCCTGGGCTATTTTTTGTGACTTTTCAGTCTATAAGCGAAGTTTTTCACCAGTTATGAAATCATGTTTCTCGTACTGCTCTCTCTTCTCCATTTCATTCAGTTCTTGACTCTCCTCTTTAAGTGTCATCAGGTCTAAAGTGAAAAAAGCAAACCCATTTAGACACAAATCATCAAGAATAAAGGATTCTTTTTAACAAAGCATTTTAGAAGTGTTGAACATTACAGCCAAAGACTATATAAATAATATATATATATATATATATATATATATATATATATATATTTCTTTTTTTTTTTCTTTTTTTTTTTCATTTTTGCATTCATACAAGTAATGAACCCGCTCACATACCAACCCAGCGTTGGGTCAGTGTAACCCAATGTGCCAAACCAATTAAAACTGGATACATTTGTCAATGGTCATTCTATGTTCGCTGCTGATAAAAAAACTTGACTGATGGGAAACTTCCTGAATAAAACTAAAGTTTGCATTACATTGTATTCCTGTCAATTACTATATAAATAGGAAAATGATCATAGTCTCACATCTAATGTATTTTGTTTACATGTACGTTGAAGCTAACGTCTGCTTGGAACGCGAGCCTACACCGGATCTATGTTGCCACCATGGTAATTTCACCTCCACCAAACAAATGCGCGCCCAGGGCTGAAACATGACGGCACATTTCTGTTATATGCAGCAAAGTTTCCATCCGCTCCACAGACCACAATAGAGTGTTTTTTTACAGCATCATTTTTTTTTTGTTCTATTGTTATCATTGACTTTTCACATTAGCTGCATGCTAATGTTTTAATGTATTATTTATTCATTTAAATTAGCATTAAAAAATACTACTTTTATTTATTAAAATAATTTTATTAAAATAATTAATATTATTAATATTTTTTTCAATTTATGTTACAAATATGTTTATTAATATTTATATTTTCTATATTTTATATTTATTCATATTAATATTAAAAAAATACAGTGTAAGAATTCCAGTAGTTATTGTTATGAACTAAAACTGGTAATGAGAACAGTTTTACTGGTATTACCAACAACTTAAATTTGGTGTTGTGACAACACAATCTTGCAAACAGACATATCACTTAAAAATTATGTATGTAACCCTGTATTCCTCAGTGTCTATGGTGACATGACAATAGCATTATTGCGCTATTATTATTATTATTATTATTATTATTGACATGAATTCTAAGTCTTGTTTATTTTAAAGTTATGATCTTTTATTATATTTATTAATTTGTTTTAGCTAATTATCTGTAAATGACCATTTTTACATAAATATGACCAACATTTTTCAAAATTCTCATTTGTTCTGATGACATTTTGGAACAACATATTTGTTTAAATTTTAAGAAAATTCACATTTGAGAGCCAACTTGTTTGTTCCTCAGTATCTTCAAGTTTCACTCCAAATGGCTCTGAAATGCTCGTCTTCACTTTCTGCTTTAATAAACGCCATCTTAACGACAGATGGCAGCTTTTTCCCTGTATGTTTGGACATTGTGTCATGTTTAATATGAGGAAAACAACTAATAGAAAGGAATATAAATCCAGACAATTAAATTGCATACAAATAACACGCATAAATCTTAAGAGATAAACGATCAGGGTTCATGTAACACTTATAGTATAATTTTTAGACCATATCAATACAAATGCAAAAACATCTTTTATGTTCCACAGAATAAATAAAGTCATACATGTTTGTAAAGACGCGATTATGAGTAAATGATGACATAATTTTTATTGTTGAGTCCAAATGAAAATCGCACTTGCAAAAAAAAAAAAAAAGGTTTGGTTTCATTTTTGCCTTTGTATTGATACGGTCTGAAAATGAACTGTAAAGCAGCACACGGACAAGCACTTAACATAACAATTAACTGATTCATTTCATATTACTTGTAAAAAGTGATTTAAACACCTTTAATACATAAACGTCCAAAAACACAAACCTCTGTTGAGCCAGATGAATGGCGCAGCCTTATGACGTCTTAACGTAAGGCCAAAATAAAAGTCCTGTGCACACACGGTGGTTGGTTCGAAAGGCTGTTTATATATATATATATATATATATATGTCTATGCCATATGCCTAAAGAAATGTTTATATATATATATATATATATAAATTTCTTTAGGCATATGCATACGGCGCATACATAGGCATATATATACCAATGACAACAGTCATTTGAACAGACATTTACAGAAATTGACTTAATTGTATAGTGTTTCCTCGCACATTTATGGTATGGTTATTTTTTAAACTATAGTCCCCTTTCTGTTTTTCTGCTTTTTGTGGCATTTTAACAATGAAATGTGTGCAAGAAACAGGCAGAGAATAACAATTAAGTAAATATAATGGCATAAATAATATAATATAATATATACAACATAGGCTACACATATAATACAATATATAAACTTTTTTTTTTTTTTTTTTTTTTTTTTGAAAGATCTGAAAATTGTAACACATTGTGCAGCTAAGATATTGTTAATTTAGTGGCAATAATTACCATATTAATTAAAAGTTTGAAAATATGCAGCTTTGTCATTTCAGCAAAACCAGAGGACCTTTGAACCACTGCAACAGTTTCAACTGGCATGGAGCTATAAAAAAAAATTAACATGTTGCTGAATTCACATCACATAACATACTCATCTTAGCAAGGGGAGTGTTTGCTGCCACCTCAGAGCCCTGTGTTTAGTAAGAATGAGACTGTTAAACCATGATAAAAATAGTGAGACAGAAACATATACTGCATATGGTGAATTTTGATCGAGTGTCTCTAAAGGATCTAATGTTTGGTTTCTTTACAGATCATTTACCAGCAGCACATCTCTTCCTGCATATGATGAGTGCAGTTATGATAAGAACAGCCACACACATGAACATCAGCACACTGACAACTACAGACTGAGTAGATGATACTGTGTCACATTCATCCACATCTGAAACTGTGGTGGGAAAAAGAACAGTGAGATAAACAACGGGAAAACATCTATAAATAACAGACAAATATTAGACAGATTTAAATTTTATTGTAATGTTCACAGTGACAATAAAGTAAATTGATTCTAATGCCTACTGTCATGAATCAGGCCTCTGTGGTTCCCTCCGATTGCCACTGGAGGGCACCCTCACTCCTTGCAAAGTCTTGTTTTGTTATGGCTACATTTCTGAGTGTTTACCTTGATGTTGGATTATCTGTGTTTGATCTTGGACTGTTTATCGACTGCTGATTCCTTGCCACCCGCCCTTTGACTTTATTGCTTTGGATTACTCTCGTTTGCTCTGCCAGCCGCCTGCCCCGACTCTCGTCTGTCTACTGTTTGCTCTTTTGGATTGTCTCTGATATCCCCGACACTGTTTCTGATCCCTGCCTGTCTGACCTTGAGATTGTTTAATAAAGCTGCAAATGGATCCACATGCCTCTGACCCTTCATTACAGAAGACTTTGCCAACTTGCGATTCAGCAGCTATGTATCATTTCTCCACCGAGGTATCAGCACAAGCCACCATGCTCGCTTCCCACCAGCAACAATTATAGGGACTTGCCTCGCTCACGGAGGAGCTTGTTAAAACATTGCAGTCTCTCTGCATCACCGAAGCCAGTGCGAGACCAGCCGATCCACCACAACTTCTCTCCAGTCTAAACCATGCTACCACCAGCCCTCACCTGTCATTTTCGGAGAAATTTGACGGCTCGCCGGAGAAATGTAAGGGATTTCTCATGCAATGTTCTGTGTTTGTCAGTCAACAACCACTGTTGTATTCCACTGATGATAGTCGCATTTCTTTTGTCTGCTCTCTGCTGATGGGGCAAGCTTTGGACTGGGCCACCACTGTCTGGGAGGGTGAGCGCATGTCTTTCCCGTCTTTCGCCAGCTTTCTACAACACTTTCAGGAAGAGTTTAAGCACTCGGCATATGGAAGGGAGGCTGGGGAGTAACTTCTTGTGCCGCATCAGGGACGTAATACCGCTGCAGATTATGCTCTCACATTTCGCACACTTGCGTCTCTTCGCCATCTAATTGCCTCTAAACTCCATAATCCTGGGTCTGCCCTCGCTTGAGAAACCCAACCCCCATATCTCCTGGACGTCTAGGCAAATTCTACAGTGGTCAGACTACTGTCATCAGGAATGTCTGTTCTCCAGTTCACCCATGCCCGCTCCCAGACTCGACAGGGTAACAGAAACTTTAACCATCTCTGGATTACCTCCTGTATACCTCGACATGGCCGAGGCCTTCAGTAGGGCCAAAGCTTCCGAGCTAATGACTGTGCCATCGACCTCATTCCAGGCTCGGTTCCACCAAGAAAAAGGATTTTCCCTCTGTCGCAGCCAGAAGGCCTACATTGAGGAGGAACTGGCAAAGGGCTTCATCAGACCATCCACCTCACCAGCCTCAGCCAGATTCTTCTTTGTCAAAAAGTAGGACGGAGGACTCCGACCATGCATTGACTACCGCAGCCTTAACAATATCACCGTCAAGTTCCACTACCCCCTACCTTTGGTCCCGGCAGCCCTGGAACAACTTTGTTCAGCCCGATTCTTTACCAAACTTGATCTTCACAATGCCTACAATCTCATCTGCATCCATGAGGGTGACGAATGGAAAACGGCCTTCCCTACAACAACTGGACACTATGAATACTTCGTTATGCCCTTCGGACTGGTCAATAGTCCTTCTGTGTTTCAGGCCTTCGTTAATGACATCTTTCGGGACACGCTCAACCGTTCCTGATCTTTTCAGACACCATGGATTTACACGTGCAGCATGTGGGGGCGGATCTCCAGAAACTCATCAACAACCAATTATGTGCCAAGATCGAGAAGTGTGAGTTTCATCAGACAGTCTCTTCCTTCCTGGGCTATGTCACCGTGCTGAGGGGGTAGCAATGGATAAGAAGGTTAACGGCGTACTTAAGTGGCCCCAACCTACCACCGTTAAGTGCAGTTTTCAACCACCCCTCTTCCCCTGATCAGGGGAACCCTCAGAACTACCCGCTGTCAATGACTGGTTACAGAGGTATCTAATGTCTGTATTTAAAAAAAATAGTTCACTCAAAAATTAACATTCTGTCATGATTTACTCACCCATGTATTTTTATTTATTTTTGATTATTATGCAGGTTTAAAATGGCAATGATAATGAGAAAATTATGACATTCAGAAGGTTTTTACCCTGCATATGTGTGATCGCTTATAGGCCAAATATATCAAACACCTTTAACCTCTAAAACAAGATTTGTTTGCTGACAAATTATAAACTACTGATCCTACCAGTGTTAAAGGATTAGTTCACTTCCAGAATAAAAAAAATCCTTATTTACTCATCCTTATGTCATCCAATGTCTTCTTTCATTTGAAATTAAATTAAGGTTTCAGTGGATAACATTCCATAATTTTTCTCCATAAAGTGGACTTCAATGGTGAAGATCCAAGTAGCAGTTTCAATGCAGCTTCAAAGGACTCTACATGATCCCAGCTGAGGAATAAGGGTCTAACGAAACAATCAGTTATTTCACTCATTTAATTTTAACAACAAATGCTCAGCTCATCTGCGGCGATCTAGCACTATCATATCTGACTACAACATGTCATGTAGCTTATAATATGCTCTGTTTGTAAAATTTTCTAAAATTTATATATGTGGTTTCAACAACCAAATGTCCAGTTTCATCTGGAATGCATCCCAGACCACCTCCTGAATGTGGTTTGACTGATCGGATTTATATAATTCTTGAAAGCGTTCGGACGGCATTTATAGATGGTCATTTCACAATGAGACAGCTATCCTAACTTTAAGTAACCAGGTGTAAACAGGCTTGACCAGGAGTAAACAGCTGAAGGAGAGAGGTTCTGTAGAAAAGAGAGCTGTGAGGAAATAACTGTCTGAATAAAAGAAGAGAAGAAAGACATAGGCTGCTTAGAGAAGATGAATGAAAGCAAAAGTGACCTGGAGGCAGAGAAGATGACAAAACCCAATTCCACGTCATGTGGAGGTCAAACCTCTGCCAGCACCAGCAGCCAGATCTTCCTTTTTGATACCAATAGAAGCAGAATCATAGATCTCACTTTTTTATTTTTTATTGTCTTGGACATTGAGCAAAAGAGGAAGTGCACAATGTGAAATAGTTTTTAGAGTCAGTTAAATGAGGCAGTTAATGATGAACAAAGAGTAACAATACAGAAACATAAAACTACAGTGAACTTTGGAAGAGTGTCTCTAAAGGGAATTATGTTTATTATATTTTTCCATTTGAACATTCTACGTGATAAACTGAATTGTACAGAACATTTACCAGCAGCATGTCTATTCCTCCTTATGATGAATCCAATTATGATGAGAACAGTCACACAAATGAACACCAGCACAGGGGAGACAGTGAAATAAATAACCGGTCAGATACTTGACTATTTGACACAAATATTGACAATATAGAATCTTGTTTTTGTTTGTTTAATGATTTGTACGTTTTTACCAAAAGTAATGTCTAGTTTGCTGTTCAGATTGAGGTGTTTCATTGAGCAGTTGTATTTATGTCCCTCACGTAGCTCTTCTTCACTGATCACCAAACTCTTCCTCATCTGGTAAGTTCCATCTCCGTTGGGCAGAATCTCTCCTCCTGTGATCTGATCATCATCCACAGGCTGATCATCTCTGAACAGGGTCAGGTTAATGTGACGAGGGTAAAAACCAGTGGCCAGACAGCTGATCTGAAGACCTTGAGAGTCTGAGAGCGTCTTCCTCATGAGTCTGACTCTGGGTTTCACTACAGAGAAGAATTAGAAGTCTTACCGTTGGGAAAGTTTTGGCTTTTGTTATTAAATCATGATTCATAAAGCTAATTAGGCTGATGTTAATCAGGTTGTTTCTGATTGGAACCATCAAATGGTTCTTTTGCATATGCAGGTACCTCTGCAATGTTTTAATGCAAATAGGATGATAAACATTTTCATATAGAAACTTGACATTAAGCCGTTTTGCTTGGTCCCATTTTATCATCCATGGCTTTTTCAACAGGATGTCTTTTTTTTTTTTTTTTCTTGTCAAAAATGGTTAAGTTGGTTAAATGACCATGGTGCTGGTGTGCTTGACTAGACAGCAAATTGTCAAGAGGAAAATGAGAAACAAGAGACCAAAAATGCAGATGAGCTGAAGGCCACTGTCAAAGAAACCTGGGCTTCCATACCACCTCAGCAGTGCCACAGACTGATCACCTCCATGCCACGCCGAATTGAGGCAGTAATTAAAGCAAAAGGAGACCCTACCAAGTATTGAGAACATATACAGTTAAATGTGAGCCAAAATCATCACAATTAAAAGAAACAAAGACTTAAATTACTTCAGACTGTGTGCATCTCACTATGTATTAAGCAACTGTCCATATTCTGACTTGATGAAAAAACATTTTATCTTAAGGTAATTTTTAATCTTGTGTCTGACGTTTAATTACACTTTTTAAATAGCAAATTCTGGTAATCAGAGCATATGAAGAACGTGTTAATGATGGTCATGAAATTATGTGCATGCAACATTGCAGTTACCTTGCCAGTAAGTCATGAAATTACCAATATATTACCAATAGAGTACGTATCTGGGATGTACTTGGTAATACTGCGATGTTAGGAGGACATACTGATGACGTTGTGAGTTGGTCATTTGATGGTAATAAAATTACGTGTATGCGATGTTGCAGTTACACTGCCAGTAAGTCATGAAGTTACCAATATATTACCAATAGAGTATGCATCTGGGACGTACTAGGTAATATTACGACATTAGGAGGATGTACTGACGACATTGTTAGTTGGTAATTTTATGGTAATATTATTACGGGCATGCAACGTCGCAGTTACATTGTCAATTGGTAAGTCATGAAATTACCAAAAATTACCAATATATTACGTAACTGTTACATCATGTGTTACATCGTGTGTTACATCGTGCGGCAGTACCAACGAGTCTCAGAAACTAAATAAGGTTTGTTCAAGAAGTCACTAGATTTGTGGCTAGGTGCTTATTTGGAAAAATGTCACTAAGGGGGTCTGAAAAGTCACTAAATCTAGCGACAAAGTCGCTAAGTTGGCAACACTGAAAATAACATTTGTGTGTTCGAATAGTGTAAAGAAATGCTTATATTACTATACTGGCCATCGGAGCGAACCAACCCCGTGACCTCACACGCTGTGGTACTGCAAGATAGCAGCGCCCTTGCTCCAAAAGCTATAACAAAACATAATTTTTTCTTTAAAATGGTTACATTAATCATGTTTGTTATATATTTTTTAATTAAAGTTGAAAAATCACTTTACTACATAATGTAAACTTAACTGACTGCTTCACTTCCACTTTAAAGTTTATTGAACTTTAGGTAGATGTTATAACAAACTATATGTAGTTGAGTGAATTTAAATTTGAAAGTTTACTTAATCCTGTTGATTGCTTGAATAATTAAGTTCATACAATATTTAATCCGAAGTTATAATGACAACAATAAATTAACAAATAATCTTTAACTCTTAGAGAAAAATATTAGTTGAAACAACAAAATCACTTATTGTTGTAATAATTACATTCTTAGTTTCAGTTAACTCAAAATTTTAAGGCAACCAGGTAACTTAATTTTTTTAAGTTAAACCAACATATCATTTTACAGTGCATTAAAATATTAAACATTTCTAAAATAAATTGTTAAGCATGCATAGTAAAATAATAATAATAATAATAATAATAATAATAATAATAACAACAACACACAGTTCAGCCAGTACTAATACAATTATGTTCTTTAACAATGTTATGATTTTAGGACACACAGGCTTATCTTTACACACTGTATATTTTTTGTTATTGTTGCATATTCTTAATATATCATTAATTACATTATTTTCTCATTTTACTTAAATTTTGGTTGGTCATTAAATCCACCAAGAGTAATCCACCAAGTAAATGCTGAGATATTTTAGGTTTTATGTGTATTGTCTTGACTTGCTTCACTTTTCATCAGGGGCAGAAGCTGAAATCAAGAAAAAAAAAATAATAATAATAATAATTTTGTTTCATTTCTAGAAAGTTTCTTGAATTAAAATGTGCATCTGTGTTAAATGTAAAATTGAAATAAAACTAAGCTAAAATCTAAATGTTTCTAAATAAATATTACTCTTAAATATTTAATTGTAAATACTTCATAAAAAGGTGTACTCACATGAAGTAAGTGAATAATCACTCTGCGATGTCTCAGATCCTCGTCCTAAATAAGAATGACACAGAATGGCAGTTTAAGGATAAGAGTAACACTCCAGATATATCAAACTGCATATGGTGAACGTGCATATGTTGAGATTGTTTCCAATGGAACAGATGTTTGGTTTCTTTTCTTTTTTGAAAATCAGATGAATTTAGCTGGACTGTAAAAAAAAAAAAAAAACATGTACCAGCAGCACATCTCTTTCTCCATGCGATGAGTGCAGTTATGATGAGAACAGCCACACACATGAACACCAGCACACTGAAAACTACAGACAGACTGAAGAATCCTGGGTCAGATTCATCTACATCTGAAAAGTCATGAGATGAATGATATTCGAGAATAAACTTTATTGAAACAAACAGGAAAATCTCTTTTCATGTTTCGTTTTGTTTTTTTATTACTTAATTTTTTTTTTTTTTTTTTTTAAAGAGACAATGCAGAATAACATTACAGATGCTCTACATACAGGCTTCTAGCCAATGGCTAATTTGCAGCCCCAGTCCCTGGTTAGGCTTTTAAAATACAATTTCAAAAAAAAAAAACATTTAATGTTTGTTGTCAGTGTACTCAAAATGTTTTTACCAAATGTAATGTCCAGTTTGTTGTCCAGATTGAGGTGTTTCATTGTGCAGTTGTATTTATGTTTCTCACGTAGCTCTTCTTCACTGATCACCAAACTCTTCCTCATCTGGTAAGTTCCGTCTCCGTTGGGCAGAATCTCTCCTCCTGTGATCCAATCATCATCCACAGGCTGACCATCTCTGAACAGGGTCAGGTTAATGTGACGAGGGTAAAAACCAGTGGCCAGACAGCTGATCTGAAGCCCTTGAGAGTCTGTGAGCGTCTTCTTCATGAGTCTGACTCTGGGATTCACTACAGAGAAGATTGAGAAGTGTTACTGTTGGTAAACCTGTTGTGTTCATTGCATTATGATAATCATGATTCATAAAGCATTCAAAAGCATTCGATGCTTTCTGTCAGGACATCTGTCTGATCCATTTTTGTCAGTAATGTTCTTTTTTTTATCTGAATTATACTGAAGTTAATCAGGTTAATAAGGTTGATTTTCTCACCTTTTCTCATCACATTGTTCTTTTCTATTTTCAGGTATCGCCGCAATGTTTTAATGCAAATAGGATGATAAACATTTTGATGCAGAAACTTTGTACGAAGCTTTTGTGCTTGGTCCCATGTTATCCATAGCAGTTTACCCTCGATTTCCTTTTTTTCTATGTCATAGGTATACTCTCCAAAGTTTTTTCCATCGGTGGCATCCCAGAGATGAAATGGACCTGGATTACCATTGTTCAACAATTCACATCCAGCAAGTTTCTGACTAACATGTACACCTGTAGATGAATGGATGAATGGAACATGTTTTTACCACTTTTACTATAAACAAATAAGAGTCACATTTGTTATGAAATGTAGTGTGTGGCATTATCAGTTTTTTGCTTGGACTAACCTGTGTGATTTAAGTGATCATTATAATAAAATGTAAGATATTTCAGGGCATTATATAGATCATGAAATACAGTGTCAGCATCACTTCGCTCTTCATCATAGTACCGTGAATCACTGAGAGAGCGATGGACAACTGTCCATGTGGTTGAGTCATAATACATTATTTGCACATCATCCAACATCAGCACAACACTGAACTCAGGAAATGGTGTTTCTCCTTCTATATATGTTGCCAAAGCCATCAGTGAGTGAGAACCTGTAGATACACAAAAACATATAATATTAGTGTGGTCTGAATTTATACCACTATATATACAAGTATACATTCCTGATCACATCTAAGTCAAATAGGAATACATTAAATTAACTCTGCATTTATAAATGCATCTAATAATTATATGAATATATTATACATAAAGAATTATAATTCAGTTTATACATATAATAAAAAAAAATAGCCAACACTCAGAAAAAAAGGTACAGTTCTGTTGCTGGGGCAGTAGGTACAAAAGTGAAAACAGTACATATTAGTACCTGAAAGGTACATTTTAGTACTTTTTAAAGTACACATTTGTACCTTTTCACTTTGTACTTTAGGGTACCGCTCCAGCAACAGAACTGTATCTTTTTTTCTGACAGTGCAGTGATATATATCTGATGCAATAAAGCCACTCCCCCTGTATGACTTGCTCCAAATTAGAGAAGTTTACAGTAAAGGAATTTCTTATGCTGTCAGAAAAAAAAGGTACATTTCTGTCACTTAGGTGAAAAAGTACAAATATGTACTTTTAAAGTACTAATATGTACTTTTAAGGTACCAATATATAATTTCAAAGTACTAAAATGTCCCTTTAAGGTACTAATATATTCTATTTAGGGGTAGGTAAGGTACAAAAATGTACCTTTTTAGCGACAGAACTGTACCTGTTTTTCTGAGAGTGTAGGAAACACCACAAGCACGAACATTTTCTCAGCTAATTAAACTCGTGTCAGTCGCTTTTACCCTTCTAAGTCACTTTTACGTTTGTTCGTTGTTTTTTGCTGCGTTGCACCCTGTCTGCATATCGCCACCTACACTGCTAGGTAAGAATTAGTGTGCGCGCATATTACTATAATTACGGTAGTTTCAGAAACAACAGAGATAACGCGCTTTCAGAGCGCTTTCACTTTAGACGCCCAAAACTGAGAAATAATATAACAACATGACATTTCTCGAAAATTTTTTGTATTTTTGCTTTAATATCCGCATTATTTATTCGTGTCTTCTACGGTTGTGTGTTACTAAATTATTATTTAAAGATCACCTTTCATAGAAAACGATATATGGGATATTATTACACTTTAGAGGGGTATAAAGACTCCATTTCTAATAAGTAGAAAGAAAACAACAATCAATTTTTATACAGGGTGTCCCATTTGCACACCTTACATGAAACAATTTTACAGCAGCGTTTTCAAGATATGGGACATTATTACAATTTACAGGGCTAAAAGACCCCATTTCTAATAAGTAGAAAAAAAGAACAATGGTCAGTTTGTTTATGGGACGTCCCACTTTATGCACATCTCATAAAAAAAACATTTTACTGCAGCGCTTTTGAGATATGGGACATTATTACACTTTACATGTCTATAAAGACCTTCTAATGAGCAGAAAAAAAAGACAATGGCCTTACATAGGACATCCCATATGCACACCTCATATAAAACCATTTTACTGCAGCATTTTTGAGTTATGGGACATTATTACACTTTACAGGGGTATAAAGACCCCATTTCTAATAAGTAGAAAAACCAATGGTCAGTTTGTTTATGGGACATCCCATTCTATATGCACACCTCATATGAAACCATTTTATTGCAGCATTTTCAAGATATCGGACATTATTACCGTTTACAGGGGTATAAAGACCCCATTTAAGTAGAAAAACAACAATGGTCAGTTTGTTTCTCTGCGACGTCCCATACTATATGCACGCCTCATATGAACCCATTTTACTGTGGCATTTTTGAAATATGGGACATTAGTGCAATTTACATGGTTATAAAGACTCAGTTTCTAATAGGTAGAAAAAAACAATGGTCATGTCACACCCCAGGACTGTTTGTGTTGGTTTCTCTCTCATGTGCCCATATTTGGTTTTTCCTGTTCCTGCTTGCATTGTGTCATTATTAGTTATTATTACCTTTATATTTATATAAATATACTATACTATATGCACACCTCACATGAAACCACTTTACTGTGACATTTTTGAGATATGGGACACTATTACACTTTACAGGGCTATAAAGACCCCATTTCTAATAAGAAGAAAAAACAACGATCAGTTCTTATATGGGACTTCCCACCCTATATGGCAGTTGGACATGACAATTTAAATAAGTAGAGAATAACAATGGCCATTTCATGCACGGTATCTCCTACTCTATCAGCACAGCTAATATAAAGTCTGTGTACTGTTGCAGTTTGGAGTAGCATGCATCAGAATATGACAAAATGCTCAAAGATATTAGACCAGGGTGCCCAACCCTGTTCCTGGAGATCTACCTTCCTGCAGAGTTTAGTTCCAACCCTGATCAAACACACTGGTCTGTAATAATGAAGTGCACCTTCAGATCCTAATTAGTTGGTTCAGGTGTGTTTGATCAGGGTTGGAGCTGAACTCTCCAGGAAGGTAGAACACCAGGAACAGGGCTGAGCATCCGTGCATTAGACCATGCTGCTCCACACTGTTACAGAACAAAAGCACCATAATAGGTGTTCTGACAGTGTGTGAGGTTCAGTGTGACAGTTCTGACAGTGTGTGTGTGTCTAATTTATATTAGCTGTGTTGATTGTTGATCGAGGAGAAGGTGCCTTGCATGGAAAGACCATTGTTTTTTTTTTTTTTTTTTACATATTTAAATTGACGTTTCTATAAGGCTCAAAATTGGAGAAATAATGCACTGTCTTTAAGAATTTTGTTGAATTTGCATGTATGCAGCTTCAAACCGCCAAAGTACACAGATGTCTGATTAGGTGTGCTGATAGAGTAGGAGGTACTTTGCAAGAAATGGGCATTGTTTCTTTTCTACTTATTTGAAATAACATTTCTATAGGCTGCAAACATGGGGAAATATTAAAACATCTTGAGTGTTTTGTGTTTGAGTAGTTTGAATATAGTTCACAAAACTGAAGAAAGTGTGCGATGTCTGAGAATTTTCTTGACTCTGAACTCCAAATTGCTATGGTAAAATGTCTTTATATAAAGAGTGCACATAGTATCGGAGGTCACTTATTAGAATTAAATTTTCATTTTTTACTTATTAGAATGCATAAATGTAGTTTTATAACTATATAAGTGAAATAATTGCATGCTTCTTCAAAAATGATACAGTAAAATGTTTTCCTTTGATTTACGTATAGAGATGGGAGATGACTTGGAAGATTCAGCTTTTTTTTCTACTTAGATTACATCTACAGGTCCTTCTCAAAAAATTAGCATATTGTGATAAAGTTCATTATTTTCTGTAATGTACTGATAAACATTAGACTTTCATATATTTTAGATTCATTACACACAACTGAAGTAGTTCAAGCCTTTTATTGTTTTAATATTGATGATTTTAGCATACAGCTCATGAAAACCCAACAATCTCAAAAAATTAGCATATCATGAAAAGGTTCTCTAAACGAGCTATTAACCTAATCATCTGAATCAACTAATTAACTCTAAACACCTGCAAAAGATTCCTGAGGCTTTTAAAAACTCCCAGCCTGGTTCATTACTCAAAACCGCAATCATGGGTAAGACTGCCGACCTGACTGCTGTCCAGAAGGCCATCATTGACACCCTCAAGCAAGAGGGTAAGACACAGAAAGAAATTTCTGAACGAATAGGCTGTTCCCAGAGTGCTGTATCAAGGCACCTCAGTGGGAAGTCTGTGGGAAGGAAAAAGTGTGGCAGAAAACGCTGCACAACGAGAAGAGGTGACCGGACCCTGAGGAAGATTGTGGAGAAGGACCGATTCCAGACCTTGGGGGACCTGCGGAAGCAGTGGACTGAGTCTGGAGTAGAAACATCCAGAGCCACCGTGTACAGGCGTGTGCAGGAAATGGGCTACAGGTGCCGCATTCCCCAGGTCAAGCCACTTTTGAACCAGAAACAGCAGCAGAAGCGCCTGACCTGGGCTACAGAGAAACAGCACTGGACTGTTGCTCAGTGGTCCAAAGTACTTTTTTCGGATGAAAGCAAATTTTGCATGTCATTCGGAAATCAAGGTGCCAGAGTCTGGAGGAAGACTGGGGAGAGGGAAATGCCAAAATGCCTGAAGTCCAGTGTCAAGTACCCACAGTCAGTGATGGTCTGGGGTGCCATGTCAGCTGCTGGTGTTGGTCCACTGTGTTTTATCAAGGGCAGGGTCAATGCAGCTAGCTATCAGGAGATTTTGGAGCACTTCATGCTTCCATCTGCTGAAAAGCTTTATGGAGATGAAGATTTCATTTTTCAGCACGACCTGGCACCTGCTCACAGTGCCAAAACCACTGGTAAATGGTTTACTGACCATGGTATTACTGTGCTCAATTGGCCTGCCAACTCTCCTGACCTGAACCCCATAGAGAATCTGTGGGATATTGTGAAGAGAAAGTTGAGAGACGCAAGACCCAACACTCTGGATGAGCTTAAGGCCGCTATCGAAGCATCCTGGGCCTCCATAACACCTCAGCAGTGCCACAGGCTGATTGCCTCCATGCCACGCCGCATTGAAGCAGTCATTTCTGCAAAAGGATTCCCGACCAAGTATTGAGTGCATAACTGAACATAATTATTTGAAGGTTGACTTTTTTTGTATTAAAAACACTTTTCTTTTATTGGTCGGATGAAATATGCTAATTTTTTGAGATAGCAATTTTGGGTTTTCATGAGCTGTATGCCAAAATCATCAATATTAAAACAATAAAAGGCTTGAACTACTTCAGTTGTGTGTAATGAATCTAAAATATATGAAAGTCTGTTTATCAGTACATTACAGAAAATAATGAACTTTATCACAATATGCTAATTTTTTGAGAAGGACCTGTATATGAACTGGCCATTCATGACTCATGATATATATAACATGCTGTAGCAAGTTGTTTTTATATGGACACCCCTTAATGTCTTACATCTCAAAAATGCTGCAGTAAAATGGTTGCATATTAGGTGTGTATGGGATGTCCCGTATAAAAACTGACCATTGTTTTTGTTTTTGTTATTTTTTGTTTTGTTTTGTTTTTGTTTTTTTTGTTTTTTTCTACTTATTAGAAATGGGGTCTTTATAGCCCTGTAAAGTGTAATAATATCCCATATCTCAAAAATGCTGCAGTAAAATGGTTTCATGTGAGGTGTGCATATAGTCTGGGATGTCCTGTATAAGAACTGACTATTGTTTTTTTCCCTACTTATTAGAAAAGGGGTCTTTATAGCCCTGTAAAGTATGATAATGTCCTAAAAATGTGTTGTTCCTGAAACTACCGTAATCATAATCGTAATATGCGCGCACATTTATTTCAATCGCGGCTGGCTTGACGTTGTTTTTTCTGAACCGCTGCTGGCTTGACCGTAGTGGAAGAACAAGTTGCGTACTGCCCTAGCGACAGAACTTTTTTTCTGAGGGTGCACCGTATTGTTATGCAGTCATGGTTTAAGATTGATTTCATATTTTCTCTATTTTTACTCTTTCCTTGCAACATATATGTGCACACACACAAACACACAATTGTTTCCGTGTTTTATGGGGACTTTCCATAGACAGAATGATTTTTATAAAGTACAAACTTTATATTCTATCCCATAACCCGACCCTAAACACGGCTATCACAGAAAGGTTTCTACATTTTTACATTACAAAATAATAATAATAATAATAATAATAATAATAATAATAATAATAATAATAATAATAAAGGGTTTGATTTGTTTTCACTCAGTGCGTCACATGAAAGCGCTGGCCTCAGCTGCCAGGATTTAATATGGCTTTGAAAACCATTTGTTGATCAACTTACCTGCACTGACGACTTTTAAGCATGGCAATAGGAACACCACAAACACGAACATGTTCTCAGATAATTAAACTTGTGTCCGCCCCTTTCACTTTTCTAATTCTTTTTTACTTTTACTTAAAAAACACAGTGAAGCCAGCCTTGATTGAAATTAGTATGCGCGCATATTATGGTACGTGATTACGGTAGTTCCAGGAGCAACACAGAGAGAACGCGCTTTCAGAGCGCCTTCACTTTAGACGCCCAAAGCTGAGAGATAATAGGCTCGTTTGAGATGCGCCTCGCCTCTCCTGAAATGTAGACAAGAGTAGGCGGCTGCAGTGAGGGGAGGAGTGAAACAAGTGCAGTCAAGACGGACAGTTCTGACTTCTCGAAGTAGAACAGATACCTACGAGATCAAAGACGGATATCGCGTTATCACACTCAGGTGCTGTGTTGCTGATAAACATGATATAATTTCACCTCTGTTGTTTTTATATGAAAATATATATGATGAACAAGACACTCAAAGTGCTTGCTTTTTAATTCCATATTAAAGGCGTATTAATCATCAAATTTACTTTAATACAAACGTGTATTTTAGATTTGTATAGAAGTATGACGACAATAATCGGCATGCGTCTCGCGGTGATCACTGGTGATCGGTTTTGCGCAGATTTTTCTCATCTCAAAGGAGCCTCTTGTGATCCCCAATCCCTATACCGAGGAAATCCGGAACTATGTCGAAGCAATTTACGATATTTTCGGGGATCTATATAAAATAATAGGCCATTGTCCTTCGTTTTACTAATACACGTTTTCTTATTTGTGCAACGGATGTCTAGGCTAAAATGGCACAACTTAAATCTAATATGTTTAACATGTCTAATATACGGAGCTGATTTCGTCATCATGACAGCCTGTAATAGGCTTGCAATAGGCTGGTTTGAGATGAGCAAATTATGCGCAGAATGATCACCAGTGATCACCGCGAGATGCATGCCGGTTAGAAATGTGTCCAAGTTACGTCCGCCTTGCTCTGATGTAATGCTGACCTGTGCCAAAAAAAACTCCTGACAGCGAGGCGGCTGTGTGGGATTGAGCAGTCGGGCGCAGTAGCTCTCCACCGACTGCGCTGACCAAAAGCAAGATAGGAAACGCCTGGATGACGACACAGCAAAATGATTTTTTTTTTTTAATGGTCATTTATCTGCAATGTTTTAATGTTAATTGTGATAACATGCTCTTGATTTGTATTATTTACTTCTTTTAAATATCTTAAGGTATTTAATATATATTTTGTTTCATTTTTATGTTTTTTTTTAATTATCTTAAGTTGTTAAATTCCATGTTTTATCATAATATTTATATTTAAGTGTAATGTATTCATAATATTTTATTTTGTCATTCTTTTGCATTTTTATAATTTTGTATTGTCTTAAGTTGTTAATGTTATTTTTCTTAATAAAAGCTGTATATGTAGTTTGTTTGGATGGATGGCCATTTTGTTGTGTTTTAGATGTATATATGTAGGCATTCATTAGCTGTCTATTTGATGACTAGTCTATTATTGGGCTATGGTTAGACGTCTATTAAATTTTCACTGACAGCCCAAATTTTGCCTTGTTTTAGCCTAGACGTCAGGGCTGTGTTTGAACGGCCAGACGTCTTTTAAACGCAAAATTGCTTGTTGGGTTCATTGAAACTGTGTTTTTAACCTTCAATCTGCTGGCCACCACTGAAGTCCACTATATGGAGATAAAGCCTGGAATGTTTTTCTCAAACAACTTAATTTCTTTGCGACTGAAGAAAGAAAGACATGAACATCTTGGATGACGACGGGGTAAGTTTAAATTCAGGTATTCCTAACTCTGTAAAAATGCAAAATGTGCAACAGGGCTTAAGAGGTTTTGTGGTACCCATCGTTTATCTATTGTAACCAGGGCCGCATTAAGACCTCACTGGGCCCAGGGGCTATGACTTACTACAGGGCCCCCATCACAATAATATATATATATATATACACACACAAATGGTAACTGTTACGTAGTAGCTGCGTGCTGGATGGAACGAGACGAGAGACGAGATAACAGGCAACAATATTTAATATAATCTTCAGGTAGCACACGCAGGAACAGGCAGGAATATCCACACACATAGAAACATTAAACATCAACAATAAAGACCGACAGGGTAATGAACTCAAGGACAGACTTATAAAGGGTAACTAATAATGACAGACAGGTGAACCAGATAACGTTAACAAGGACTAAACCAAAGTTAACAGGATGACAGGGGGAGACAATGGGAGAAACCAAATATACAAACAGACAGAACTGTGACATTACGCCCCCCTCCGAATAGGCGCGACCTCGCGCCGTAGAAAACAAAAAACAAAACGGACAAGAGGGGCAAAAAAAAAACAGCAGAAAAACAGGGTCCATGCGGGAGGAGGCTTCGGCGGAGGACGGAACCCCGGGAGGAGGACAAAAAAAAAAAAAACAGAGTGATCAGAGTCCAAGGGGGCAACGAAGGTGGGAGGAGCCAGGGAGGAAACAGGAGGGACCCGGAGCAGGAGGAGCCAGTAGAGACCCAGACCGCAGCCATGATGTAAGCCCACGGTGGAGCCGACGGAGGGAGGAGCCATGGTGGAGGAAGGGCTGACGACTCCAGGGGGCCGACCGATGGCAGCGGAGCAGGTGGAGCCCGAGGCGGAGACGGAGAGCCAAAGATCCAGGGCGACACCGAGGATCCGGAGGGCCAAGGCGGAGCCCAAGGCTCTGGTGACTGAGGCGGAGCTCCGGAGGTCCGCGGCGGAGCCGGAGCGACAGAGGACTGAGGGGGAGCCGGAGGGAGGGAGGAGCCCAACGGAGCCGGTGGGATGGAGCGACGAGGCAAAGCCGGAGGAGTGGAGTCCCAAGGCGATGGCGGGACGACGACCGACCAAGGCGGAGCCGGAGGGACGAGGGAGCCCGGTGGAGCTGGTGGGCCGACGGGCGACGGTGGAGACGAGGGAGCTGAGAGCCGTGGTGGAGCCGCAGGGTCGGAGGGCCGAGGCAGAGTTCTGGACTCTGAGGCTGGAGGCGGAGCTGAGGGATCCTCCAGCCATGACGCCGATGGAAGCTGGCAGACCAGCGGCGAGCCCACTTCACAGGTGGTGGGCTGAGGGTGAGCAGAGGGGCTGTCAGGGGACAGCGGTGGCCAGACAGACATGGATGTAGACAGAAGAGGGTGGGTGGGTGGGAAATCCAGGCAGACAGGATGATCATAACAGGTAGATAATTCAGTAAAGAAGTCTATTAAATCCCCAGAGTCATTTTCTAGAACTTCCATAGAAAAGTCAATTAAGTCCCCAGAGTTTTCTTCCAGCTCACCCCCAGCGGTTGTGCAGTGGGCAGGGCTCTCCATAGCCCTCTCTTGCTCCATGCAGCACTCCACCGTCATGAATGTAGTGGCCGGCTCTCGCACCTGGTCAGATGTGTCAGGCTCTGGCTCTGTCGCTCTTGGCTCTGGCTCTTCATCTGCGGTGGGCTCGGGCTCATACTCCGCATGTCGGGGTGATGGTTGGCTGGGCTCTGGGTCTTGAGTGGGGCTGACGTCCTCCTTGACGAAGTCAATAGTCCATGACGATCCACAGGACGCCAGCACCCACTCGATGTAGTCCGGCAGGCTCTCTCGAGGACCCTCCCCGGATAGCAGCCCCTTAGTGGTGGTGTTCAGTCCTGCACGGTAGAAAGTGCAAAGGCTGCTATCCGGAAAGTGGGAGTGTTCTGCGAGGAAGATGTAATCACGGGTGTGGTCCTCAAGAGAGCGTTCCCCCTGCTTCAGGAGGATGAGGAGAACGGTAGGATCCATGATAATAAATCAAAAAAGAAAACACTGAGAAACAAGACGAAAAATAAACGCAAGGGAATACCGCCAGTTAAACTGTTGTAGGTCGGTCTTTCTGTTACGTAGTAGCTGCGTGCTGGACGGAACGAGACGAGAGACGAGATAACAGGCAACAATATTTAATATAATCTTCAGGTAGCACACGCAGGAACAGGCAGGAATATCCACACACGTAGAAACATTAAACATCAACAATAAAGACCGACAGGGTAATGAACTCAAGGACAGACTTATAAAGGGTAACTAATAATGACAGACAGGTGAACCAGATAACGTTAACAAGGACTAAACCAAAGTTAACAGGATGACAGGGGGAGACAATGGGAGAAACCAAATATACAAACAGACAGAACTGTGACAGTAACAGCATCTAGGCTGCTTTAGGGAATAGTTCACACAAGTTCTGTTGTTGTTCTAAACCTGTATGAGTTTCCTTCTGCTGCTGAACGCAAAACAAATATAGTTGAACCAATACTGGTAAACAAACAGTTGAAGAAGAAAAAAAAAAAAAAAACACTATTGGAGTCAGTGGGGACCAGAAATGTTGATGAGAACAAAGAAAGCAATTTGGGGGTGAGTACATGATGACAGTATTTTTATGTTTGGGTGAACTACCCCTTTAAAATCTCATCATATAATGACAAGATCTCATAGCCCACTGTTACACATGCTTTACCTTACACTACGTTCATTTTTAAGACACAAATGACTGTGTTGATGAGGAGACAGGCATTTTGGCACGTAACTATGTGTATTTGAACGCGAAAAAAAAGCTCAAGTTTAGTCAGGCTGTACGAGCAGGTGCGCGCTGCGCCGTATCAGGCTGAAATCATAACGCGCGAATTTGCCAAAATTAATTCTGCCTTGCTGCTTAATGTCCTTGAACAATTACATTTGTTTTAAACCACAACGCTTAATATGCATTTAAATAAAAGGATTAGCCTACATCATGACACGCAAAACAATTTACATAGTTCAACCAGGTTATCTCTCAACCCATAAGCGAATATACGTTGTTCAAACACAAAAAGCAAGAGGCTCTACGTCCAGCGAGTTTATAATCAAACTAAACAAATCTGTGGGAACGATGACGCTGTGTTTTTATCTGCTCCATGTGCCCGGTCCACTTGGTATTCCACAACTTTCACACCATCATCAGCTTTAGTAAAATAACCTAGATGGGGATTTGACTAACTCATGTTTTCCCCCTCTCCTCATTTTTTCAGATAGCCCCCTTTGTTTTTAGAAAAGCTGACATTTTTACTTATCGGAGTTAAATTCTATTCCGTACCATTTCCAGATTATGCCAGAATGAAGTGATGGGAGGTGAATGCGGACATTAGGCGCAGCGATCACCTGAGATACGTGCACAGGTCGTTCAAACGTAAAATATAGAATAAATGCATTAGATGCACACGCGAAGTTTTAATCTCTAATGGTAATGCATGGAATTTACGGAAAAGCTCCTAATAGCGCTAATATGTGATGGGGCTTTGGCGATCGGCACTACCGATGGCCAGTCAATACTCCACAGTCAATCACTGGCCCCCCTTGGTCGGGCCCTGGGGCTTCAGCCCCGCCTAGCCCAATGGTTAATGCGGCCTTAATAGTAACAATGTGTTTTTTTGGTAAACTACGGCATAAACGTTTAATTTTCGTAAGGTATAGGGTATACCCAGGGGTTAAGGTAAATTTGAGCCAATCAGAGAGGAGTTGAGCGACACCTACTGGACACAGATTCCTCACAGAAGTCTTTATTTTTGTATTTGTTTAAATATAAGCTTTGTGGAACACTTCTTTACATTATGCAAAATTTACATGTATTGACTTTTTCTCTGCTCCCTAATATTCTGCAGGGACAACTTTGCAAGTATATGCAAAAGATCTCCAGAACTTTGTCCACTCCTGCCCACAGCTGAAAGGAAAAATTGACAGCATGCCTATTAAAAATAAATTGAGAACATAATTAGTTGTTTGTTTGTTTGTACCGTTCTTTGTACTTTGCATAAGTGGTTGTAATTTTTTTTTTTTCTGCATTCTGTTCTTAGAAAAGTTCTGTTAAAATTTTGTTAAATAACTTAAGGTCTTTGAACCTTGCATTTGACTATGTAATACAGTTCATTGTTAATAACTTTGATATGTATAACTAAAATTGTTTACTGTTACACTTACACTGCAACTATAGGTGACAAGAGGGTAACAAGGCATCACTTTAAATTACAGCCCGCGGATGTTACACTTACACGGTAACTACAGGTAGCAAGAGTATATGTTTGCACAGTTGTTATGTGTTATATTTATGTTATATCCTGGGAGCAGCTGGAAACAGGTAAATCTTTAGTTTTTCACTGTATTGCACCTCAACGGCAAAATGCTGTTCATGTTACTCGCTGCTGAGATGACCATATGCAATACTCTTTCATCAGGTAAATTTTCATATGGAAATTTCTAAACCAAATCATATCAGAAACTCATTACATAATTTCCCCATACTTTCAGCTGTGTTGTTCAGTTGTTCAGTAATCTCCCCGATCCCACATAAAGAAACACTAATAAATACTAGAGCATATATTCTTAATTCTTCACATTTTTTGTGTTATTACATGTTGTTGTCTAACATAGTAGGTCATGCATACCACGTAATCTTAGAATAGTTACACCTTACTTATGAAATAGTAACTGTATAAATACTTCCAAGTCATTACCCCTTATCCCCCAAACATTGCACATTGTTTCCGTTTACCTACACGTATGTTCAGCTGTAAATTATGCTTACGCAGAATATTTCGGTCTGTATATTATACATACCAGGTAATTTCAGAATAGGTGCCCTTTAGTTATGAAATACTTACTGTATAAATGCTTTATAATTTTGCAGGTTATTACCCCCTTATTCCTCAAACGTTGCGTATTGTTCCCTTATACCTACGAGTAGGTACTGTGGCGATACTCTACAGTTACAAATAGTACAAATGTACGCTGTAAATTCAGTTTAATTACGCAGTACATTGCGGGCTGTAATCTAAAGCGTTACCTTTTTTATCTCATATTGTGAAAATTATTCATAAAAATTATTTTTTTCACTCAAAAAACAAGGTACCTTCTCTCAGAAAAAATGAGGCCTACGATTAATCGGACGCAAATAGAAACACAGTCCTAAATTAAAGAAAACAAGTTGACATGTATTTTCAGAAAATAATAATAAACTATTTTTAAATGCAAATAACACTGAGAAATGAAAGAAAATGGACTGTCAAAATCAGGGCTGTCAAACTCCTGGAGGGCCGCAGCGCTGCAGAGTTTTGTTCCAACCTTGCTGCAACACACATACTATGCAGTTTTCAATTAAACCTGAAGGACTTGATAAGTTGGATCAGGTGTGTTTAATTAGCGTTGCATCTAAACTCTGCAGGGTTCCGGCCCTCCAGGACCGGAGTTTGACACCCGTGGTCAAAATCTAGGGTAAAGTCAGCAAAAGTGGGACACTTTGGCCCAATCCCAATTCTATTTTCTACCCCTTCGCCTACCCCTTACCCCTTGAAATGAAGTGGAAAGGGGAAGGGTTAAAAAAAAAATTCATTTTTCTTCAGCAAATCACGTGAAACGAAGGAGACGACAATATCTTCGCCACTTAAGTTCGTGCTGAGTGTGTGTATGATGACTGCAAAAAGGTTTTGTTGAATTTAACAAAACTACACAGCTCGCTAACGGCTGGACATATAAAAAAAAGAATGTTTTTGTGTTGTATATACCTGTTAACAGACATATGTTAGATACATTTGTGTCCATTTATGTGTTTACTTTGTTGTATAAATCCTGAAAACATTTAAATGAATGACCTGAGTTGTTTGATCATTACGTGGTAGCATATTGTTTTCATATGTTTGTACCCTTTTAAGTGTTCACTTTACTCTGTGAATTATTTACAATCGTACATGGTAGCCTTTTGCAGATTAGCTTTTGTACTTTGTTTTGGGCCGATAAATGACATGTCATTCCAATTCAGATTAATGATGTGAACAACTTTGTTACAGGCTGGTGGTCCAGTATCATACTGCAGGTTAAACCATAACATGCCAATCGTGCGGTTGTGGTTTAATGAGGAGCTTGAGATGAAGCAGGATTTTCGTCTGAGCAGAAGAGCCATGAATGCTTTATAGGGACTCTTGCACAGAGAACATGACCATGGCTGGGGTAATCAGCTGGAAACTCTTATCTGTGTTTACTGGCTGGCTCATGGACTATCATATCGGGTAGTGTCCAGTGTTTTC
The DNA here is from genome assembly GCA_036247105.1 of Cirrhinus mrigala. NCBI lineage: Eukaryota > Metazoa > Chordata > Actinopteri > Cypriniformes > Cyprinidae > Cirrhinus > Cirrhinus mrigala. The sequence goes on from CM070014.1 coordinate 4,347,889, forward strand.
AATGTCCCAAAAACAACAGTCTACCGCATAATCCCCAAAGTGTCACAAAACATATGGGTCAAACTAAAGAATGTCATCTTCTTTCCACGAGCAGAGGAGCTGCAGGCAGTGGGACAAGGATTTGTTGAACTGTCAAGAACCCCTGCATTTAAAAATGTTGTTGGTGCAATAGATAGCCCTGACATCAGGATGAAACCCCCGCAGCGGCACCAAATCGACTATTTAAACTACAAGGGCTTTTATTCCACCAGCATGCAAGCAATATGTGATTCCTGTGGACGATTCCTAGATATATTTGTTGGCTATCCAGGGTCAGTTCCTGACACACGTATACTGAAAAACAGTTCATTTTATAGGGCACAACGGTATCCCCCTACAGGGTACATTATTCTGGGTGATGGGGACTATCCATGTGTAGACACTCCCGTCTGCTTGATTACACCCTACAAAGTCCAGGGGTGCTTCAGTTACTACCACTCAAGGGGACACAGCATAACTGAAAGGGCTTTTGACATAATGAAGACAAGATGGAGGTTTACATTTTTTAAAGCCTTGGAAGTCAAACCAACATTTGCACCCCAGGTCATTGCTTCCTGTGCCTTTTTGCACATGTTTGGACAATGGGGACCTGCTAGTACCCGATGACGACATTTCAAGGGAAATGTTTGACTCTGGTATGGCTCTGGTATGACACAGGCTCTGGTATGCGGGTCCGCGGGTTGTTTCTGAAGGATTTGTTCATTTTAAACAAATCTTTAATGTGACTCGGGAAGAATGAGTCATCTTGGGGAGTGATTTGTTCAGTCGCACATGCGCAACATCCTATTAGGTTCTGTACTGGAATTAGTTCACCTGTTTCAAGTCTTCGGGTTTTTTGAGTCTACCCCTTCTACCCCTTATCCCTACACTTTCCCCTATCCTTCCGTTTGTTTCGTACAAATATGTCGCTTTGTTTCAGTGTATACATTGTTTGTTATTTACCTCAAAAGAAAGGAAGTAAAAAGTGACAACATGCCCCATATGTGGGGTCCATTGTAACATAAAGCTTAAAATGTTATCTGATCGAATGAAAAAAAAATATACAAGACAAACTAAAATATTTTGTCAATAAAATAAAATGAATAACTTTTTCAAATAAATAATGGCGTTTTTTAAGAATTAAAACACATGAATCAACATGCAACCATGCGTGGCTCGGCCCTGATCACAAAACAGCTATTCAGTATAGTTCAAAACAATGTGCGTAAATAGAAGAAACACATTCAGACGTGCAAAAAAACACTTCCCTCCCTCCAAACACAGCTCTCATAGAACACGAGACACATAAATGAGTCAAAATGCTTTACATTTCTTGAAAATCTAAACTGATAAATAACAGATTGGCAATTAAAATAATAGCAGATTTGTCTCATTTTAAATGAATACTAAAAACTGAAAAGAAAAATTTACTTCAGCCAGAAATGTACTTTTACTATGGTAAAATATATATTCAGCCATATCATCAAAAGGCTTTTGAATTTTGGCGCACTTTTTTCTCTGTATAGTGTTGCTATGGTAACTAGTAAATATCGTAAATTTGGTTATGCTAGCGCGTGTGGAAATATTTAAACCACATGTATTACAATTAACCCCGCGTTAGTTTGTGCCCCGCGCACCCCTACAGCAGATTTGTTGCACGTTTGCATCAAACCACGATGTGACCCCAGAATACATTGCAGTTTACAGCAGTAGCGAGCCTTTAGGCTTGTTCGACTACATGCAGCGCCACAAAGGTCGGCTGCCGCCTGACCAAAGCAATACATTCTGGTTAGAACGTTTGTCTGACTTTGATCGGAGCTGCAGCTGCCTTACGATCAATTGCCATCAAAGTATCGCAAGAGCAAAAAGACCAGCCAGGCCTAGTTCAGGTGCCTTCAGTTGCTCAAAATCGGCTGTGAGAGCCTTGGTGACGAACCTCTATTAAGCTCACATACCCATTAAGCACACTTCCATTTTTGAGCTCAGATTATTGCTCATTTATTTGTTTGATGTGTAGTAAGGTTCTTCACCTTGTTTGTTTTAGAGTAGCAACAGTTTATCTTTCCAGATAATGTAGCTAATGTAGCTGACATAGCAAAACCCAACATAATAACCTGCATTTTATGCATGCAAATGATTTTATTTTTTATTAATGATTTTATTTATTTTTATTTTAAATTGATTGATATAAATGTTTTAAGGGAAAAAAAAAATAAACACACACATACTAAACACAAATATAAACCCTTAAGCTATAATTAAAAGGACATACACAATGAGTGATTAGAACATGATAGTCAAATGTGTGGGTTACATACATGATATGAAGTTATGCAATGAACTGATATTCGTTTATAAGTCCTTTTAACATAATTAAGGTGCATCTACATAATATGTAAAAAACAGCCTTTGTATCATTCTGTGAATGTGAGGACATGTTCTGTGAGGAACAAAAGGTCAAGAGGTCTAGAAAGAGCCTGGTCTTTGTTCTGGGTGGAAGGAAGTCTTTACCAATGATTTTCTGGTGTCTTATGTGGACTCACTGGTCTTCAGAGAGAGCTGAAATTAAAAAAAAAAAATCTTTTTGGCTTTTGGTTTCATTTTTTTTCCTGTGGATTTAATCAGGACTATTGTGTAAATATTTGTCCCATTTTTGACTAAATTAACTCTTAAAAAATACATAGACAATCATAAATTGTATATATCAGGATTACTTATAATGTAGGCTACTGATACATTCTTAAAGGGGTCATGGGTCTTTTGTATTATTATTATTTTGTATTATTCTCTGTGGTCAACTTACAAGGTTAGCAAGATTTTTACATCAAAAAAAAAAAAAATCCTTCTGAAAATTCTGCACTGAATTGTGCCTTGTTTGTAAACAAATCCACAGTAAAATTAAGTGAACAAAGGGCCAAGTTCTTACTAATGCAGTCTGGAACTTCATTAAAAATAAAGTTTATCCACTCTTTCCTGGAGGACCAGAAGAAAGGCAATGCAAACACTGTGTTTTTCCACAACTTGGCACTGCACAGCATCTTGTTGTCTTCAGAACCATCTTTATTGTTTACTTTCTGCATTTCATGCCTTTGCCTCTCTTGTTATTTACAGTACATGCGTGAGTAGGTGGACAGGGCTAAATAGGCAGTGTATGAATTGCATGTGTCATGTTCATTTGATGTGACTTTTTGTTAGTCCCATCTGAAAATGGTTTGTCACAATTTTGGTAAAAATCAGACAAACCATCTAGGATGAGTTTGAAAAAGAATGGTTCCCCTTCAGTCGTACTCTACGACGTTACGTCATGACTGATGTCTATAGGGTCTCCCTTGGGAGCCCATTCACCTCCGATCTTAGAAGAAACAGCCAATGAAATTTGGCGAAGGGAACCACTCATTCAGAAGATCTTCTAAGATCGGAGGTGATTAGGCTCCCAAGAGAGACCACATAGACGTCAGTCATGACGTAACGTCTCCGTTTCCTCCTTCAGGGAACGAGGGTTACAGTTGTAACCGAGATTTTTTTTTTTTTTTTTTTTTTTACATAATATCAAATATTTAACAAAAGGTTTGACTGACAGCAGTGGATCTTGAGGTAAGGTTATTCAGAATAAAGGAAATCTAACCATTGATACAAATATTGTGTATACGAGTAACATTGCATGATATCATTTACATAAAACATTATAGAAGCACCTAGTGACCGTTTTCTTTAGAGCCATGAGTCTAAAGCCCAAAGTATACTTTGTTTTTTGTACATGTACGCTAGTATATGCTTACAGTAGAACGTGTAGCCTTTCTAAGTATACTCCATTTGATATTATGTGTGGACATGTGTGGTCAACACATGCGCTCTACAAAGCTTTATCCATGTCCAGTGTCTGCTCTATTTCCCCCTATATGTTATTACTGTCAGGATTGTGTGTGTAGAGAGGAGACAGGACGAGGAAATATAACAAACAGGGTTTTATGATACAATCCAAACAAGGGTACAGACAGGAACAGCAGGGGAACACACTCCAACATAACATTAAGATCGAACAGGGAAAAAGGAACTGAAACAAACTTATAAAGGGTAGCTAACCAGACACAGACAGGTGTAGGTAATTAACCAATGACGACTTAACAAGAAACGGAGCAGGAAAGACCAAATAAGGGCACAGGAGGGCGAAACCAACAAAACAGTCCACAGGGGTGTGACAATTACTAATAACAAATATTTTTGAACTTCTTTCAACTAAAACTGGGCTATCTCACCCCCTGGCTCACAAGAGCTTGTCAGTGTGAGAGTCTGTTGTGGTTGCAGTCTTCACTATTTTGTTGTATGCACGGTTACAAAAATCATGTGGTGTTCGTACAGCATGCTTGTAAGATTCTGACGACGAAATTTGCATCACACACACTGTACGCTGATCCTCGCCTATGCGTAAAGAGTATACTTTTGGCTTGACAGGCCCATCTCTTGTCTAAAGGGTGCTCAAAATTGAAAAAAAAAGTTTTGGCATCCCTTAGCAATGGCGTTGGCAATGGCTGGCCTTGGTGTAGAGTAGGCTACTATGACTTACGGTTTGGCCTGCCCGATCACTTTTAGGTCGAGAATGCTGATCCTTGGCCATTCTAACAATTACAACACACAGTAAAAAAAAATTCCAGGATTTCACAGTATGTAACTGTAATATTTCACAGTAAATTACATTATTATCACTTTACAGGTGTCACACCCCTGGACTATTTCTGTGTTGGTTTTTCCTTCATGTGCTCATATATGGTTGTTCCTGTTCCTGTTCTCGTCAAGTCATTATAAGCTAATCACCATCACCTGTGTATCATTAGACTCCCTTTATAAGTTGTTTGAGTTCTATGCTTTGGGTCTGGTCTCATCAATGTATACGTGAGTGTTAACCTTTCTGTTGTGGATATACCTGTGTGGATTATATTAAAGATTTTATCTTTGAGCTTCATCTTCGTACTGCATGCGTTAAGTGACAACAGGCTTTTACTATGATATTTCGCAATATAATTATATAACCGTATTCAGAATTTTACTGTGAAAATAATGCAGGTGGAGCTGTTACAGGAGACTACTGTATGGCAGTTTAAAAAGTTTCAAAAGTAGCACTTATTATTATTATTATTATTATTATTATTATTATTATTATTATTATTATTATTATTACTAATATTATTAATTTTTTTTTTTTGTTTTTTTTTTTGTGTTTTGTTTTGTTTTAAAGGCCTATATTTGCAACTGTCTTTGTTTTAAAACAAAAAATTGTGAAAAAATGAAAATGACAGATTTGTAATATCAAAACTGTAAAGTGATTAGTTATAAAGTATTAGTGTGACTTTTCTTGTCTTTATCAGGCCCGGTTTGTCCCACCTTTCATCAGCACTCAGACTCTGGACATGGATGGTGTTAGAATTTATTTGATGCCTGCACACAGAGCAGCAGGAGATAAAATGGCATGTTCAGTGATTTTGTAGTTCTACCCACAGCAGTTCTCCTTATATCTGCTGCTTTTAATATAACAGTAAACACTATGGTATTCTAAACAAAACAGACAAAAATAATACAGGAATCTGAAATATGGTAAATTTTCCATGACAAACTGACATTAACAATTCAATATTCTTTTTGTTCTGTTTTCTCTTTTCTTAAATTTATGGCATTGTGATCGTATAAAACATTTTTAAATCAAACAGGAATGACAAGACTAGAAAGACTGTATATTAAGGAATGCACAGTATGAGATACATTGATTGCACAGCTTACGTCATCCATTTTATAGAACACATGCATGAGAATTAATGAAAATATCATGAAATTTCTTAGTAAAACCATGAGTTAAGTGCTTTACAAAACATAGTTAGAACAAAACATTTACTTAATACAGAAAATGCAGTCCTGAATAAACAGAGTATATTTGTAAACGCTACATGATAAAGAAACAATTACAGAGCAGTAGGAGACAAAATGGCATGTTTGTCATACCCCTGTGGACTGTTTTTGTTGGTTTCTCCCTCTTGTGCCCATATTTGGTTGTTCCTGTTTCCTGTCCTCGTTTAATCATCATTAGTTTACCTTGTTTCACCTGTGCCTTAATTAAGTTCATTATTATCACCTGTCTTTATAAGTTGCATTCTGTTCAGTGTTTGGGGTCCGGTCTTGTCAATGCATGCGTGTTTTTCCCCTCCCGTCGTGGATTCACCTGCTTTGGACTTTTCCTGTGGATTATGTAATAAAGACTTTATCTTTGACTTTCGTCTTTGTTCGCCACTTCCTCGCATGATACGTGACAATGTTCAGTGATTTTCGTAATTTCACCTATTCAGATTACGTTTCACTTTGTTAGGACGTCGAAAAGATGGCATATGTGGAAAAGAGTACATCAGATGGAAATAACAGTAACAAAATAACATGTATACAAACAAAAAACTCACTTTACAGATCAATCAATGTCTATGATGTTCATTACTCTTCAAACAGCATCTAACATTTTACATGATACAATATTTTTAACTTTTGGTGTTGACCTACAACAAAAGTGACTCACCCACAGCAGTTCTCCATAGCTCTGCTGCAGATTGCTCGAACCCGGGGGGCAATAGCGCCACCGGCGAAACCAATAGGATTTATTTAAAGAACCTGAGCTCTGTAATTTTTATATCGTTACATTAGTTATGTATTATTTTAATGTATTGTTTTAATTATGAACACACTGTTTTACCATTTACTTGTTATTCTTCTTGCTATTTCCCTACAGCGCCTAATGAACCGGAAGTCTCGCACATTCACAGAAAATGGCCACATTGAAAAATAAGATGAATTGCAATTATTTTGTTTTAAAATTAGTCATCTAAAACTCAGTAGTTATAGTATGCTGCCACTCTATTCTTTTCACTCTAATTTCTCAAATAAATAAATCTTGATTTCTTTTCTGAACAGTAGGTAACAGTATATCTGTTTTTGGTTCAGGTGACACAGTGAAGACGAGAGCATGGATGCTGACGTTGAAGGGCCAATTTGGAGTGTGCTGAAGACGCTCGAACTCTGGAATTTACAAAGGTAATTTCTACATAATATTGTGCTTGATGGTTTGTTTTTTTATTTGGTGGGTTAATAAACAAGGAATGTTTGGATGTGTTGGGATTTTGCAAGCCACGCAGGACCACAGCAGCAAAGCGGTGACGACACCACTTCTCCCCCTCAAACAAGTGGTGTGTTGCAGATTCAGTTTTTGTGTCTGTGCTGACCAAAGCTTACTAATCATGCTGAGGAACCAGATAGCGTTCTAAATCCCCGCGCGGTTTAGAATTCCTCTGGCATCACGGGATTCGTCGTCATTCAGTCAATACGACGGACATATACAGAGCTTCTTCCTGGGTGGACGGACCGCACGGGCATCGACGCAATTGGACCACAGGTACTCTTGGTTTTTTTTTAGCTCTTCGGAGCGAAGAGGCTATTTGTTGGTTTAAATGGCCACACCGTTCTCAAGCGACAATACAGGCCTGCAACTGGTAGGGGTTATTGAAACTGAAAGTAAGTGTGTGGGCCCACATTACGCGTTTGTTATTTGATTTGTTAATTTAATTTTTATTCAATGTTTGCATTCTGACTGCTGATTTAGTGCAATACTTCACAAGTGAAGGATATTATTGTTCCTTACTGACACCAACTAAGTATTATTATTATTGGTGTACCTATTGTTAATTTGAGTATAAGTTGGTGAAACCTCTGATCTGAGAAAATCAAAAAGTGATTTGAGTTAAAGGGAAGAATCCACGTACATTGTTGTACTTCATTTAATCCTTTTACTCCATTTTGCTCTTTAATTTCATTTTCCTTTGGTAAATAAATCATTCAATAATTGTTGAGAATATGCCCTTGGTGATTTACATTACCAGTTTACCAGAACTACCACCACATAACATATTGCTTACATGAAGTGATCAGAGGGGGAAAGGGAAGGAGGTCGGTTAATTGCGTCGAGAGACAAATCATTTAAACCTGGGTGCAGCGCTCATTCAGAGAAGAGGGTAGGGGGCGCTACAGAGATAAAATATGAAAATTACAGTAATTTATAATAAATTGACAGTAAATTTTTAATTAAAAGTTTTTACCCTGACCAAAATTATAAACGCAACACTTTTGTTTTTGCCCCCATTTTTCATGAGCTGAACTGAAAGATCTAAGACTTTTTCTAAGGCCTATTTCTCTCAAATATTGTTTACAAATCTGTCTAAATCTGTGTTAGTGAGCACTTCTCCTTTGCCGAAATAATCCATCCACTTCACAGGTGTGGCATATCAAGATGCTGATTAGACAGCATGATTATTGCACAGGTGTGCCTTAGGCTGGCCACAATAAAAGGCCACTCTAAAATGTGCAGTTTTACTGTGTTGGGGGGTTCCGGGGGGTCCGAAAACCAGTCAGTATCTGGTGTGACCACCATTTGCCTCACGCAGTGCAACACATCTCCTTCGCATAGAGTTGAGGTTGTTTCGCAGGTTGTTGATTGTGGCCTGTGGAATGTCGGTCCACTCCTCTTCATTGACTGTGCGAAGTTGCTGGATATTGGCAGGAACTGGAACACGCTGTCGTATACACCGATACGCCGGTGACACGTCCAGAGTATCCTGGCCATGCAAGAACTGGGATGTTTTCAACTTCCAGGGGTTGTGTACAGATCCTTGTAACATGGGGCCGTGCATTATCGTGCTGCAACATGAGGTGATGGTCGTAGATGAATGGCACATCAATGGGCCTCAGGATCTCGTAACGGTATCTCTGTGCATTCAAAATGCCATTAATAAAATGCACCTGTGTTCGTTGTCCATAACATATGCCTGCCCATACCATAACCCCACCACCACCATGGGCCACTCGATCCACAATGTTGACATCAACAAACCGCTCACCCACACGACGCCATACATGCTGTCTGCCATCTGCCCTGTACAGTAAAAACTGGGATTCATCTGTGAAGAGAACACCTCTCCAAAGTGCCAGACGCCATCCAACATGAGCATTTGTCCACTCAAGTCAGTTACGATGACGAACTGCAGTCAGGTCGAGACCCAGATGAGGACGACGAGCATGTAGATGAGCTTTCCTGAGATGGTTTCTGACAGTTTGTGCAGAAATTCTTTGGTTATGCAAACCAATTGTTGCATGAGGCCGGTTGGATGTACTGCCAATTTCTTTGAAACGCCTTTGGAGAGATGGCTTATGGTAGAGAAATGAACATTCAATTCACAGGCAACAGCTCTGGAGGACATTCCTGCGGTCAGCATGCCGATTGCACGCTCCCTCAAAACTTGCGACATCTGTGGAATTGTGCTGTGTGATAAAACTGCACATTTTAGAGTTGCCTTTTATTGTGGCCAGCCTAAAGCACACCTGTGCAATATTCATGCTGTCTAATCAGCATCTTGATATGTCACACCTGTGAGGTGGATGGATTATCTCTGCAAAGGAGAAGTGCTCACTTACACAGATTTAGACAGATTTGTGAACAATATTTGAGAGAAATAGGCCTTTTTTGTACATAGAAAAAGTCTTAGATCTTTGAGTTCAGCTCATGAAAAATGGGGACAAAAACAAAAGTGTTGCGTTTATAAGTTTGGTCAGTGTAATTAACGTTCGGCTATATGCAGTATGCATACGCTGTGCTGCTTCAGACAAGCGTGTCCGTAGCACTTCAAACATCAAAAACACACACACAGTTATGTCAAAAAGCGCAGTTTTGGTGAGTGACCTTGTAAACACGGCCTTAAATGAGTTATAAAGTCCAAAATAATCATGGAGAGTTGGGAGAAAATTGGATATGTGTCATGTGCATTATGCGCGTCACATTTTAAAGAGACGACGTTGCTTTTAAAGTGAAACCTGCTTAATTCTGTCATTGGTGTAAATCACCAAAAAGAAAAGAAAAAAAAACACTTGACTGAAATCACTTGACTGTCCAGTTGCTGATTAACTAATGTAGCTTCATTAAAGATTTTCTAGTTTATGCATATGTAATTAATAGTTTATGTGAAGATTGTTTTAAGTTCACTTAAATTAAAAGTTGTTATATTTTTCAGAGCTTAGTTAAATGTTAAAAAATAATACTTTTCAATTATACAGTAATGTTGAATGGCTATAATTAATGAGGGGAAGATGCATTTAATAAAAAGCAGTATTGTTATCAAAAATCCTGCCCTTTGTTAATAATAAGGAGACTTGGTAAAGAGATATCATTATATTTTAAATATACCATCTTTATGTGGTTTCTACATTAATTTGGAGGTTCAATGTGAAATTATGACAATATAAATGTATTAATATGCAATTAATCACGATTAATTACGATGCATGATTAATTAGCTTTTTTTTTGTTAATCGATTGACAGACAACACAAATGTTAAACTTTTATAGATGTTTCTGTTGGTAATATTAATTAATTTTACTGCTGAATGTGCATTTAATTTAAATTTCTTGTTTAATAATTTCTTTCTTTTTTTTTATCTGCTATTAGTATTTTCAACACCGCAAAATCCTGTTTTAAAAGTGTTTATTCAGCTATGTGTAGGCCTATGTAAATATGAGTCAAATTGCGTCCCGTACTGATTTGATACTGGACACATAATTTTACCGTTAAATACGCAAGGACCCTGTATTTTATGGGACGGGTGGCAACTCTAATATAGAGTGAAAAAGAGTACTCACATGAAGTAGGGGAGTATTAATCCTGTGATGTCTCAGATCCTTGTCCTGAATAAGAATGAGGAAGTAAATCCAGGATATTGAGTAACAATACAGAAACATAAAACTTCATACTTTCAGGATCCTGCCCTGACAGTCTTGTCAGTGTTGTCTTTGTTTCATGTTTCTATGTTTGTTTTGTGTTTCAGCACATGGCTTTGACTTTTTTTGTGTATGCCATGTGCTCCTCTGGCCCCAACTCCCTGTTTCCCTTTATTACACCCCCTTGTTTAGCTGTTATCTTATTCTTGTTTCACTAATTGTGTTCACCTGATCCTCGTGTGCTTTCCTCCCTATTTATTTGTCTTGTCTCGTGTTTCTGTTGAGTCTCGTCCTGTTCTATTGTGGGTGTTCCCTGTCCCAGGTTTCCCTGCCTCCTGGCTCCCACTGCCTGGCTGCTAGACCGGTTTGGAGTCGGTGTTCCTCAAGTGATAGATCTCTGCCTTTGAGCCTTGCCTGGCCCTGCCACTCACTCTGCAGTTCTCCTACCTGCTGTCTTAGGCTTGTTACAGCAGTCATCCCAGACAGCCCTGTCCCAGTATCCCCTGTTGTTGGACTTTTTCATAGCTCACTTATTCTCTTGTGCCCTGTCTGTGTTAATAATCCCGTGTTTGCCATTTTGCGTTTGGGTTCTTCCTCACAGATTCCAACACATACAGTAAACTTTGAAAGAATTCCTCTAAATAAACAAACAGATATTTAGTTTCTCTTTTTAAATGAGCTTTAGATGTGCTGGACTGTACAGAACATTTACCAGCAGTGCGTCTCTTCCTCCATATGATGAGTGCAGTTATGATGAGACCAGGTACAGACATAAACACCAGCACACTGATAATTACAGACTGACTGAAGGATCCTGGGTCATATTCAGCCACATCTAAAATTGTGAGGGGACGAAAAGAAAAATATTAGTGATCAATAACATAAAAAGTAAGCTACAGATGGATAGACTTCTTGTATCTTAGTTTTTCTTTACCAAATGTAATGTCCAGTTTGTTGTCCAGATTGAGGTGTTTCATTGTGCAGTTGTATTTACGTCCCTCATGTAGCTCTTCTTTACTGATCACCAAACTCTTCCTCATCTGGTAAGTTCCGTCTCCATTGGGCAGAATCTCTCCTCCTGTGATTCGATCATCATCCACAGGCTGACCATCTCTGAACAGGGTCAGGTTAATGTGACGAGGGTAAAAACCAGTGGCCATACAACTGATCTGAAGCCCCTGAGAGTCTGTGAGTGGCTTTCTCATAAGTCGGACTTTGGGTTTCACTACAGAGAAGGATGTTTTAATTATAGTTATCATTATTCATAAAACATTTGAAGGCACATATATTTTCTGTCAGCAGTGCTGTCAATATTTGCAATTTATGCTTCTATCTTAATTATACTTTAGTTAATCAGCTTAATTTACTCACCTTTTCTCATCACATTGTTTTTTTCCAAATTCAGGTACCGCCGCAAAACTTTAATGCAAAGAGGATGATAAATATTTTCATGCAAAACTTTCATGTGAAGTTTTTTTATTTGGTCCCAGGGCACCCATGTTAATTTTGTCTGGATATCGTGTTTTTCTATGTCAAAGATGTACTTTCCTACATTTTGTCCATCAAATGCATCCCAAGTCTTAATTAGACCTGGTTTATCATTGTTCAGCAATTCACATCCACCAATTCTCTGATGAACATGTACACCTTCAGATTAATGGAAAAAGTTGAATAAAAACTTTATAGTCTTTACAGACATAGTACAACATAAAATATTTTGAATTTTAAATGAATATATTTTTTATTGTTACACTGATTCTTGAGACATGGGACAAAACATGTCAAGCAATTGTAATTGCTATTAGGACTTCGTTTCCGGCTTTGCTACTGTTTGGACGTTCTTGCTTACTGCTCCGCGCTTTACTTTTTTCAGATTTTTCTAAGATTTTAACCTCAGCAGATCAGCACAGTGCTCAAACAACACATTTTTGGCACAAACACTAAATTAAAAACTTTTCGTAACTGGAATAATACCATGAAAAAGGAGACTCTTTGCCTCCCACTGCCAGCAGTTTACATTTCAGAGACGGGAAAACACAGCTTACTACTTTCAACAGACGACAAAGAAAATGCCTCTTTTGGAATCAATTGTAAATTTTATGAGGGATAAATAATAGAATGTACTAACACAATTATCCCCTTTAATTTAATTATATCGTTATTATATCAAATCTATGACACTTGTCTTCTCACTACAACAGAAACAGTGTGCCCACAGAGAAAACGTTCAGTTGTTCATAAGCAATTAAATGGATAAAAATGTTGTTTTTTGTTTTGTTTTGTTTTTAATTATGAAAAAGAGCTTGTTTTATCAAAAGCAACACTTAATAATATGCCATATCAAAGCAAGGTTATTTTTCAAGGACATGTGTGTTTCATAAGGTTTCAAATTTGTCCCCCCACTTTTTGTCAACATCCTCAGACATTCATTAAAATGTTAAAAAAAAAAAATAATAATAAAAAATCAGGGAATATCAAGGGCAGCTGTCAACACAATGGTTCTCAACCTCAACCTATCTTTGCTTTAAGCAAAACAAAAAGAGATTTAAACATTCAGTGTTCTTTCTTGCAAACACACTTTGCAAAAAATGTCACTGCAGATATTCTTTACAACTTAAAAGTATGTAAAACTGAATTGCTAACTAATAAGCGCAAGTCTGCCTGCTATACCAAACAAGATCACAGGGAGTTGCAAAAGGACTGCATAAACTACTATACAGATCCATTCAGAATCACTAAACGCACCAAAATACAAATGTGATGCGATCTGGGAAAACCTGTGGGATGTCGAGCTTAAAAAAGAAAAATAGCGATTTATTGCAGCAAGCAGAAAAGACTGTCTTTCTCTTATGTTAAAGGAGAAGTTCACTTCCAGAACAAATATTTATAGATAACTTATTCATCCCTTTGTCATCCAAGATGTTCATGTCTTTCTTTCTTCAGTTGTAAAGATTTTTTTTTTTTTTTTTTTTTTCATTTCAGGATTTCTCTCCATATAGTGGTCCTCAATAATGCCTGCGAGTTTGAACTTTCAAAATACAGTTTAAATGCAGCTTCAAAGGGCTCTAAACGATCCCAGCTGAGGAAGAAGGGTCTTATTGAGCTCTCTAATTCAGTTTTTACTAGTAAGAATTCCAATTAGAGAGCTCTTCAAAGCAATTCTTACTAGTAACAACTGAATTAGAAAGGGTTTTAATCCAATTAGAGAGCTCTCTAATTCAGTTGTTACTAGTAAGTAGTGCAGTTTGAGAGCTCTCTATTTCAGTTTGTTACCAGTAAAAATGCAATAATAACGAGTACCGCAGGGAATATTTTAAGATAAAACTGCTTGCCATAATATGGAGACATGTGACTAATTTATTTGTAGAGCTGTTTAATTGGAATTGTTACTGATGTAGTAAGAATCGAATTAGAGAGCTCTGTAATTGGAATTGAATTATAATTGTTACTTGTAAAAACTGAAGTAGAGAGCTCTCTAAATGACATCATTACAAGTAAGAATTTAATTGTAGAGCTCTCTAATTGAATTGTTACTAGTAAAAATTCAATTACGACGAGTAACGCTGGGAATATTTTAAGATAAAACGGCTTGCTATTGCCCTTGCCACATTCCACATCTGCAGAGTACATCATTGTCAGACAGGCCCTGGTAAATGTTATAGTTTTAGAATATTTAAAATCCTAATGTAGTTATTTCCTGTGTCACAACCATGACCATGAATCATGACCTTCCAATTTCTGAGGAAATTATTAGAAATTTTTAGGTCATTTTATTCTCATGAAGCAGGTTCTGTTGGCATGTAGCATCAACAGAGAAACAAAATGGTTCATTTGAGTTCTGATCATTTTTGGATCATTTCAGATGTTTAAATGTAAAAATTAAGATCCTGGTGAATGTAAATGGATAGAGGTAACAAATATATATATATATTTTTTTTCTGTTCATATAACTGTTTTTAAAAGTTATCTTATTACCATAGCAGATGCACGGCAGACATACTGTTCTGAGATTAGAGAAAATAGATCATTTGTGCTCCAGTGATATATCAAAAACTTAAATGTTAAGTTTGAAAAAAAGCTTTATAAACAATAACATATTATTTGTTGTGTTTGTTTTAATACAGTAATTGATTGATTGATTCAATGTATTTGATAGTTAAAATGACAACAAATTCAGGTTTTCTTCATCACCATCAGATGTGTCAACCCTGTCAGGTCTGTGTCATATCCGTCAGATGAATATTTTGATAATATTTGATTACGATATTTTATATTTGTTGAGGAATTGTTGGTCACATGTGAAAATGTAAATCTGTCTGCTAACATGAAAATGTGTTTTAAAAAGGTTAAAAAACAACTTGATTGCTTGACTGCAAAATAAGTGATGGCAAGGTAAAAAGCACATTTCAGTAAAAAAGAAAAGTTGTGAGGCTGAATCGCAGCTCAGTAGCTTAGTGCATGTAAGATACAAAAACATAGTTTCATTTGTCTAAGTACAAGGTTTTATTTTTTCAGTATTGCACCCTGTTTTGTCCCACTTCTCAAGAATCAGTGGTTACTAGCATATCTCTCTTGCTAACAATATATGCTCTATGTATAAACACATCAAAGTAAAACACATAAAGCTATTGTTGTTTACTAATACATCGACTAGCTCTTACCATCTGTGTGATTTAGGTGCTTGTTAATATACGATGCTCGATTTTTCATGTCGTTATACATTTCATGAAATACAGCACCAGCATCACTTTTCTCTTCATTGTGGTACGCTGAAACACTCTGGCTGCGATGTAAAGTACTCCATGTGGCTGAGTCATAATATAATATTTGCATGTCATCCAACATCAGCAAAGCACTGAATTCAGGAAATGGTGTTTGTCCAACTATATATGTTGCCAAAGCCATCAGTGAGTGAGAACCTGTGGACACATAAAGTAGATTTTAATGTGGTGTCTAATTAAACAACTTTTATAACAAATTTGTACTCTCACTCTCTGTCTTGTTAAGCTGGGGATACTTTAGCTATACTAGCTGAAAGACTGGACTCAACACAAAAGACTGTTCATACTGACTGGAGCAGCATAGACAGTCAGAGCACAAAGTTATCACAACTTAAAATTTAGGTTTTTTTTTGTTTGTTTGTTTGTTTTTTGGCCATAACTCAAATTTTCAAGTTGACCAAACCACAATGCATGCATGTGGTGCTGCTGACGCAGGAGTCGGTGTTCTGACGTAGAATCCAGAAGCACTGTGCTTTGTTTACAAGCAGAGGAATGCACACACATGTATTGTGGTACTGTTGTGAACGTAAGTGAAAGACAAAGACTGAAGAGAAGAACAGAAGAAATTGCTGAATAAAGTTGTTTTCTTTGTGCAAAAGTATTCTTGTAGCTTCATACATTTAAAGTTGAACCAACTGATTTTAGAAGGACTATTTTAATGATGTCCTTACTACCTAATTACGTTACGTAATTAAGTACAAATGCTGACAGGCAAGCGTGTCAGGACAAATGGACTCAATTCGTAACCTGCCCAACGCCCTGGGAACCAGCTAAAAGGGGCCCACCAGGAATGCCAAAAATTAAAGCAGACCGTTGGGGGGGCAAAGCACAATGACAAAAATAGTCGCCATGTGAAAAGTTTTTAACCTTTTTCTGTCTTTCTTTTTTTTTTTTTTTTAGTAGCAAACTACTCCGCTTAGTTTGAACTGGAGGGCATGGAGGACCCAGAGTTCACCAGGGGGAACAACTGGGAATGGCGCACTGATCTAAAAAGAATGGCGCAGCAAGCCAACACCGAGCCATCCTTCCATGATTTATGTCGACTTTACCTTAGAACACGGGAGGAAACAGGCTCTATGCGGAGGTTGTAAAATCTTGCGAAGGTGTTAGGTGTCGCCCAGCCCTCAGCTCTACATATGTCTGCCAGAGAAGCACCGTGCGCCAGAGCCCAGGAGGAGGCCACACTCCGGGTGGAATGGGCTCGAACTCCTAGGGGGCACGGCTCACCCTGGCACTGGTAAGTCAGGGTGATGGCATCAACCACCCAATGGGCCAACTTCTGTTTGGAGATGGCATTCCCTTTCTGCTGTCCACCAAAGTAGACAAAGAGCTGCTCGGAACGTCTGAAGCTCCAGGTACGGTCCATGTAAATGCAAAGAGCACGAACGGGACACAGCAACCCAAATGCCGGGTCTGCCTCCTCCAGGGGCAGCGCTTGCAGGTTCGCCACCTGATCTCGAAAAGGAGTGGTGGGAACCTTGGGCACATAACCGAGCGATCTCTTCCATCTCCGGGTCGCCCGTCTCAGGGTCGCTACGCAGAATTGCGAGTGTTCCTGATTGTCGATGCCTGAGGAGCTGGTTGCGCCCCACTCCCACGGCCAGCTCGACGCCCCTGCTGAGGGGCCGGTTTAGACTCCTTAGGTGGTGGCAGGGGCGGGGCAGATGTTGAGGCCGCAGGGGGTGCCCTCAGCAATGAGCAGACGAAGACCTGGCCGCCGGTGGCTTGTTGGACTCATGCCGGGGCAGAATGTGTTTAATGGCGTCCGTCTGCTTTTGGACTGCCGAAAACTGCTGGGCGAAGTCTTCGACAGTGTCGTTGAAAAGGCCGGCCTGGGAGACGTGTGCGTCGAGAAAGTGTACTTTGTCGACGTCAGCCATCTGCGCCAGGTTCAGCCGGAGATGGCGCTCCTGGACTACCATGGTAGACATCACCTGACCAAGGGGCCACGCCGTGACCTTGGCCACCGGACGCAGCTCCTGCATCAACCCTTTGTCAGGCCTACCCTTGTGCAGCTGTTTCAACGTCTGGGCCTGGTGGACCTGCAGGACGATTCCTCCAGGTGGCAGTATTTTGCGGGCATAAATGCACCGTAACTGCACGCTCCACCTGGGGGATGTCTGCGTACCCCCTGGCTGCCCCATTGTCGAGGGTAGTGAGAAGGGAAGAGCCTGAACGTGTACGGGCGCTATAGGGCACTTTCCACGTTTTAGTGAGCTCTTCATGGACCTCCGGGAAGAAAGGAACCGGGGCCAGACGTGGAATCCTCAGCCTCATCTGGCATAAGCCCCTCCTCTGATGCTGCGACAGACATCCGATCCTCCTCGGGAGTGCCGAAGGAGACGATGGGTCCGCCGCGGGACGAACCGGTGCCCTTCCTCGGCATCTCGATGGGACCGCGAGATGAGTCAGACTTCCGAGGGGGCTGGCCTGTCGGAAAATTCCGAACTGTAACCGTCAGTTTACCCTTCTTCCTAACCAGATTAGCCGCCGAACTCCTAGAGCTCAATGAACTAGACTGGGGAGGAACGTAAGCGCAGCCATGGACATGTGCTCGCAATGAGGGCATGTGTCATCCACGAACACCATCTCAGCATGTTCACGGCCCAGGCATGTGAGACAACGATCGTGTCCGTCACTAGGAATCAGAAATCTACCGCATCCAGAAGTACATGGTCGGAAAGACATATCGAATGATAAGGCTCTTGATGACCGTGTAAGCTGAGAAATTTGCTCTTTTAGCTGGTTGCCCAGGGAAGAACTGCGGCACTCTCGGTGCACTCAGGGCAGTACTTTCGCTGAAACGCAAAAGAGAAGCAGCCGGAATTCCAAGTCTTCTCCCGCAGCCGAAGAGCAGACAGCTTGAATCTTCTTAGCATTGTTCTTTTCTTCTTCTTCTCGCACTCAGAATAGTGATGAGCTCCAAAGCAGAAATCTGAATGAGTGGTTGCATGCCGCCATCTTATATACTCGTATGTACGGGGGTGCAAATTCCACTTGCCAGATTTCATTGGCTTTTTCTTCTAAGATCGGAGGTGATTGGACTCCCAAGGGAGACCCCAAATATGTCAGTATTGACGTAAAGTCGTAGAGTACGACTGAAGGGGAACAACATGAGGGTGTGTAATGACAGAATTTTAATTTTTGGGTAATCTAACTCTTTAACTTGAGATTTGAATCCATAGTGGAAAGAAGTAGCTCTGCAGTTGCTTCATTGAAAGCTGACATATAGCAATATCACATGGCCACGAGTTTGATATTGACCTTATAGTTTACACTTTTTCTTTCAATTTGCTCTGTTTTTTCAACTTAAACCAAACAGTTTGGTGATTAAAGGTGCATTCCACTTGACTAAAATAATAAGAAGAAAATTATGAACACTCAGACACATACGTAAACTCCTCATCGCCGCAACGTTAGTTCTGCCTGGTGATGTGGTGCACAATGACAGTTAGGTGATTTTTTTTCCCCCATAAGTCATGTAAAGCTGTTCTCTTAATTCCCTATAGACTACTGTTTGCAGTGCCCTTCAACTGAACATGTTCGCTCCCTTCCAATTGGAATGTCACTTAAATTGGTTGAATACACTGTAAACTGAATACACTTCACAATGCACTTGCTGTGGAATGGAACACACCTTTCATTTCAGTTTAAGTGCATTTTTAAGTGCACAATCCAGGGTATTTAAAGTGCACTTTTTATTTTTTTGGAATTTTCATTGCGAACACCATACTCAGGCTATTTATTCTACAAAATGGCAAAAAACAGATAAGAAGTATGAGGCACCTGTTAAAAAAAAAAATTAAAAAGCATTGAATTAATTAATTACAGACCGATCTCAAAACTCCCTTTTCTGTCAAAGATATTAGAAAAGGTAGTATCCTCACAATTATCTTCCTCCCTACAGAAAAATGATATCTGTGAGGATTTCCAGTCAGGTTTTAGATCGTATCATAGCACCGAGACTGCTCTTATTAGAGTTACAAATGATCTGCTCTTGTCATCCGATCATGGTTGTATCTCTCTGTTAGTGCTACTGGATCTTAGTGCTGCGTTCGATACTGTTGACCACAACATTCTCTTGAACAGACTTGAAAACTATGTTGACATTAGTGGTAGTGCATTGGCATGGTTCAAATCATACTTATCTGACCGCCATCAATTCGTGGCAGTGAATGAAGAGGTATCATATAGATCACAAGTACAGTATGGAGTACCTCAAGGCTCAGTACTAGGGCCATTACTTTTTACGCTTTATATGTTACCCTTAGGAGATATCAGTGTTTCCCATTCATTAACTAGAGTGTGGCGGCCCGCCACAGTCTCATCTGTCCCGCCACAGTTTCATAATAAACCGAAAATATTTATACTCGTCATTTTAACATAGACGTCTTTAACGTTGTGTTTCGTGCCATCGCTTTGGAAAAGTGTCCGTCAAACGAACTAAGAGTTATATGGTTTTATCCGTTCATCAAGTCTGTTTCGCTGCTTGTTTGTGAAGCACGCACTTCATTCAGAGTCAGACGATCAGTTCGTGATTTGATGTTTGACGCGTCAGAGTACGAGCGACCCTTTGATTGACAGTCAATGCGGTGAACATTGTTTTTGCCGTGAGTTTAGTGCGCGTTTGATAATGCAACGGCAACCAGTTACGCATTGTCACATTAGCATAATTTCCTCATATCACATTAGCATAATTCATAATTTTCCTCATGTCACATTAGCATAATTCATAATTTTAATGGGCAGATGTTTACAATATTTCACTAGATTTGTAATGAGACGCGTTTGTAAACCTGTTTGCACTGAAGCTGGAGTTTTCCACCAAAATAAAAGCTCTACTGCAGTTTCCGTCAAAATAAAAGCTCATAGGTTTATTTCTTGGAAGCAAGGACTAAAATTAACAGACACGCGCACAGAAAATACTATACAAGCAGAGCAAGCGCGTTGTTTCGATGGCATTTTCCCCTCTATTTCACAAGCGCCACCTGCTGTCAGAGAGTAAAATTCAGTCTGTTGTTTTTGTTTTATGCAGGTTTTAGCATAGTTTCACAAAGCTTTAAAGTCAGACCATTCTGTTTTTGATTCAAATGTTGAATTGATACAGACAAATTTAAATTAAAAAATGCTCATGCTACATGTGTTTCATCTTTGTTTTTATTGTGATTAAAATTCAGTGGTTGGTTCTTTGGTTCATTATTAAATATGTTTAGTTTTTGTAGTAGTACAACTGCAAAAACAGATTAATGGCCAGGAAAAAAAAATATTTAGGGCTGATAAATTTTCTTAAATCACCAGCCATTGGCAAATGTGGCAAAACTAGTTTTAGGTCCTGCTTGCAAGTGTAGAAATTAGGACAAAAGCATTGTAATTTTCCTACAGAAGAATAAGGTAAAATAATATACCTGAAAAATACAAATTTTATTTCATTTATTTTACTTACTAATTACTAATAAGTATTTATTTACTAATTTATTTTACAGTGAAATTATTTTACAATATATGGCTATTCCTGTCATAGGAATAATAATATAAAATTATTATTATTATAATATTCTAATTTGTTTGGCTTCCAAATTGACCAATGTGAGTGTACTTTAGACTGAGACACAACTGACTGAGTTCCCTGTAAACTTTAAGAACAAGTCATTTCACCAGATTTCTTTCTTTGTTTAGTTTGTACACTGACCTGTTTTGGAGCTCTTAATTTTTAACTCTCAGAGTGCACCAGAGAGATGAATTTAACTTTAAAATGTACAAAATTTTCTCACACCCCCCTAGTGGGACCGAGGTCCACCACCACAGTCTCACAAAATTCTGTGGAATACACTGAGATATCATCAGGAAACATGGTGTTAGCTTTAACTGTTATGCTGATGATACTCAGCTCTATATTTCTTTGCGGCCCAGGAAAGCATACCAATTTGAAAAACTAATGGATTGTGTAGTTGAGATGGATAACAAGTAATTTCTTACTGCTAAATTCTGAAAAAAACAGAGGTGTTAATTATTGGAACTAAAACCTCTGCGTGTAATAACCTAAAACACTGTCTAACACGTGATGGCTGTTCTGTCAATTCTTCGCCATCAGTTAGGAACCTAGGTGTGCTATTTGATAGCAATCTTTCCTTCCAAAACCACATCTCTAGCATTTGCAAAACTGCATCTCAAAAATATATCTAAATTACGACCTGTGCTCTCAATGTCAAATGCTGAAATGTCAATATTGTATTGCTTTACTGGATGGTTGTTCTGCATGCTTAATAACAAACTCCAGCTGGTCCAAAATGCAGCAGCTAGAGTTCTTACTAGAACCAGAAAGTATGATCATATTAGCCCAGTTCTGTCACCACTGCACTGCCTTCCTATTAAACATCGTATAGATTTTAAAATCTTGCTAATTACCTATAAAGCCCTAAATGGTTTAGCTCCTCAGTACCTGAGCGAGCTCTTTTCACATTATAGTCCCTTACATCCGCTGCGTTCTCAATACTCTGGCAATTTGATAATACCTAGAATATCAAAATCAATCGTGGGCGGCAGATCATTTTCTTATTTAGCGCCCAAACTCTGGAACAATCTACCCAACACTGTTCGGGACGCAGACACACTCTGTCAGTTTAAATCTAGATTAAAGATCCATCTCTTTAACCTTGCTTACACATAACACATCAACATATTCTTATAATTCAAATCCGTTAAAGGATTGTTAGGCTGCATTAATTAGGTCATCCGGAACCAGGAACACTTCCCATAACACCCGATGTACTCAGTGCATCGTAAGAAGAATGGCATCTACACTAATATTAGTCTGTTTCTTTCTTATTCCAAGGTCAGCTTAACCACCAGATCCAGTCCGTATCCAGATCAGATGGTCACTGCAGTCCCCCGGATCCAGTCCGTACCCAGCCCAGATGATGGATCAGCACCTAGAGACGACCTCTACAGCCCTAAATGTCAGCGGAGACCACATCAACTAGGTGAGCCCCAGAGACGGATCCCCAGTGAAGACCTCGTCACCTAGACGGCCGTCGTCACAAGACCACGGGAACCAGATGAGTCCTGTGCATCTGGCCAGAGGACAACTGGCCCCCCAACTGAGCCAGGCTTTGTCCCAAGGTTTTTTTCTCCATTCTGTCACCGATGGAGTTTTGGTTCCTTGCCGCAGTCGCCTCTGGCTTGCTTAGTTGGGGACACTTTTTTTCTCCAAACGATATTGTATACTATTTGAACTGAACTGAGCTAGATGATGACATCATTGAATCCAATGATGAACTGCCTTTACCAGAAAATTGAGTTTTTTTTTGTTGCCCTTTTGCATTATTGATGCACTATTTCCTATTTAATACTGTACAGCCGCTTTGTCACAATTCTGTATTGTTAAAAGCGGTATATAAATAAAGGTGACTTGACTTGATTTGACTTGACATTTTACCTTGTAGCGTTGCTGACCTTGTCGATTTTATAAGACTAGGTTAACATGTGTGATAATAATTTATGCTATACAACATTTTTGTCACTCATCGTATTTATTCACAAAAATAAAAAGTAATATGATATGGGTAGTTCACAAAATAAATAAATCAATCAATAAACAAGACAAATGCATAAATATATACCAATAAAACAAAATGGTTTCAAATAAAGTACAACATATGAAAATTATGCAATGACTGACAAATCTGAATATGAGCACAAAGTCTAAGAAATTTCAGTGCATAGATATTTTAACAGGAAAAAGCAGCATTTCATTTGTAAAATGTAAAGTATTTAATTTCAGCTAGTTACAAATTATTTTATTGCAATCTTATTACTCATTTGCACTAAAACTAATGCTTATATTTTTAGGGATTTTTAACACAAATCACAGGTATATGGGATCCAATTTATAACTTGTTTAAATAATATATAATAAATACAGTTTATAATGGCTATTGTTGTTCAATTAATAATAATAATAATAATAACTTTATTTTTATATAGCGCCTTTAAAGCAGTTTCTCAAGGCGCTGTACATGATAAAACAAACAGGTAAGAATCTAACACACACATAATAACCAATTAAAATCAAACTAAGATATAAAAATCTAAACGGTTAAGAAAAAGCTAACCTGGGGGGGGTGTCTAGAGAAAACGGCGGCACTCAATTGTTCGGGTGGGGGGTGTCGTTCGTGGTCGGTTAGGGCCGCTGGCGACGAAGATAGATACGTAGTGTGAACAGGGCGAAAGTAGTTAGGGGCTGAGCGGTAGGGGTGCCGTTGTTCGCCACTGTACTTTTTGGATCGCCCGAGCGCGCTGGAATATTGCTGAACTTCGTCACTGCACTGATTCTGTTGGACTGTTCGAACGTGCTTTCACATTGTTGAACTTCGCTGCAGCGCTGATCCTATTGGACTACTTGAGCGTGCGGGAGAGCTACTGAACTTCACAGCTGCGCTGATTTCGTTGGACTATTCGAACGTGCCTTTACATTGTTGAACTTCGCACTGAGGTCAAGCCAGCCGCGGTTTAGAAAAATACGGTCTAGCCAGCCACGATCTAAATTAGTGTGTGCGCATATTACTATAATTACGGTGGATTCAGGAACAACACAGAGATTACGCGCTTTCAGAGTGCTTTAACTTTAGATGCCCAAAACTGAGAAATAATATAACAACATGACATTTCTCTAGATTTTTTTGTATTTTTGCTTTAATATCCGCATTATTTATTCGTGTTTTCAACGGTTGTGTGTTACTATTATTATTTAATATATTATAAATAATTAAATAATAATTAATAATTATAAAGACTCCATTTCTAATAAGTAGAAAAAAAACAGTCAATTTTTATACAGGGCGTCCCATATGCACACCTCACATGAAACCGTTTTCAAGATACGTGACATTATTACAATTTACAGGGCTATAAAGACCCTATTTTTAATGAGTAGGAAAAAAAACACTGGTCTTATACGGGACATCCCATACTATATGCACACCTCAAAAAAAAAAAAAAAACAATGGTCAGTTTGTTTATGGGACGTCCCACTCTATGCACATCTCATATAAAACCATTTTACTGCAGCGTTTTTGAAATATGGGACATTCTTACACTTTACATGTCTATAAAGACCCCATTTCTAATGAGTAGAAAAAAAACAATGGTCTTATACGGGACATCCCATACTATATGCACACCTCATATGAAACTATTTTATTGCAGAATTTTTGAGATATCGGACATTAGAATGCTCAGAGTGTTTGCTACTACTAAGTGCTTGCCAGGTTTAAACTCAAATGCCAGATCAGACACTCTGAGCATCAGTCTTTGAATGTGCGGTGGCACTTCTCCCAGTGGTTTCTTTGATATTGCTATGAGAGGCTTATGATCTGTCTCTAGGATCGCTGGTCTTCCGTAAACATACTCATGAAATCTCTCACAGCAAAACACTGCACCTAGAGTCTCTGTCTCTATTTGTGCATAGTTTTTTTCAGCAGATGTCATTGTGCGGGATGAATATGCGACTGATAGCACTCGGTGTCATGTTGCTGGAGTAAAACGGCTCCTAAGCCAGATTTCGATGCATCTGTGGAGACTTTTGGTGGCTTATCTTGGTCGTAGAATTTTAGGACAGGTTCTTTAGTCTAGCAACACTTCAGCCACATCCACTCCTTTTCATGCTCTGTTTTTCACTGCCACTCTGGTTTGATTCTAACAGGCTTCTTAACAACCTTGTATTTGCTGACAGATCGGAACTTTCCCAAGTAATTAACTAACCCTAAGGCTCTCTTTAGGTCTTTCTTGTCTCTTGGTTCTGGCATTTCTTCAATTGCATGGATTTTTTCTCTGTCCGGCTGCACCCCTTCTTCAGACAGTCTCTCTCCCAGATTTGTAATTTCTCTCACACCGAACTGACACTTGTTTTTATTCAGTTTTAACCCTGTTCTTTGTGCTTGATTTAGGACCCTGCAAAGTCTTGCATTGGGCTCTTCCTTAGTGCGGCCCCAGACTACCACATCATCAATGAAAACTCCTACTCCTTCTATTCCATCAAAAAGCTGCTGCACGGTTTTGTGGAATATCTCTGGGGCGGAGCTGATGCCAAACGGTAACCTTAGGAAACAATGTCTTCCAAATGGCGTGTTAAAGGTGCACAGCTTTGCGCTTACTTCCTCTAGCACTATCTGATAAAACCCAGACAAGGCATCCAATTTAGAAAAGTAACATGCTCCACTCATTGCACTAGTTATATCTGATTTAGTTGGAAGTCTATAGTGCTCACGTTGCATTGCTTTAAGTCCTTCGGATCTATACACAATCTTAGATCACCATCAGGTTTCTCCACTATTACGAGGGAGTTCACCTATTCTGTGGGTTCTTCTATTTTCCTGATGATTCCTTCTTTTATCAGAGTGTCCATTTCTCTCTCAGTCTTTCCTTCAAAGCAACTGGCACCTTTCTTGCTGGGTGAATAACGAGTTCTGCATTTTCCTTCAACTTTATCTTGTGTTCTCCTGGTAAACGTCCTATTCATTTGAACATTTCTTTATATTCCTTTACCCAGTCACTGTGCATAGCTCCTTGTGAAGTTGCATCTTTACCCTTCTCTTGCATTGTCATTTCTTTATTTATGACATGGACTCTCTTTATTAACCCAAGCTGCTTGCACGTTTTTAGTCCCAGTACAGCTTGTTTATTTCCTTCCACAAGCACAAAAAAAAACATCCTTCTTTTTTCTGTTACAGGACAGACTGACTCTGCATACTCCCTTTGTAAGTATGGTTTTGTTGTCATAGGTTTTCAGATTTACTTTTTTGTCACATACCTTGGGTTTTTTTCTCAGTCCTCGAAAGTCTTTCATGGGCAGGATGTTTACCTGGGCCAGTTTCAATGAAACGTCAGTACCATTTACATCCATGTGTGCTATCCACTCATCAGCGGAAGCAGTTTGACCATCTTCAATTGAGTCCACAAAGATTGGTCCTTCTTCATCCTCACGGTCACTTGTCTTTTCTAGAAGCTGCACCTTTTTCTTTGAATAACAGCACTTGGCGAAATGATTCTTTCCTCCACAATTTCTGCAGTCCTTTCCGAAAGCTGGGCATGTTTTTTGTGCATGTTTGTTGCCACACTTTCCACAACTCCTGGTCTCTTCTGACATCGCTCTTTCTTTAGCACTTCTAACTGCATCCACTTCTGCTGTCTCCTTCTCTTCACTGAAAGTCTTTAGATGTGCCGTTGCACATTCTGATGCTTGGCAATTTTTTATTGCTCTTTCTAATGTGAGGTCAGTCTCCTTCAACAATTGCATCCTCACTCTTTTATCTTGTACTCCAATTACTATTTTATCTTGAATCATGGAGCGTTCCGAAATTACACAAATGGCATTTCAATCTTAAATCCGTAGCATACTGTTCAATGGATTCTGACTCTTTCTGCAGTCTATTTCTGAAGACATAACTTTCTTAGGTCTCATTTTTCCTCGGTGTGCAGTATTGCTCAAATTTCTCTATCACAGCCTCATACTTATCTTTTTCTTCTTCCGTGAAGACAAAAGTGTTATACACATTCAGTGCGCTGCGTCCTGCCACTGTTAAAAGCAAGGCTGTTTTCCTCCGTTCATTACCATCCAGCCCAATGGTGAATGCATAGAGTTCAAAACTTTGTTTGAAAGCTTTCCAGTTTTCATTGACATTTCCTGTCAACTTCAGTTCATCTGGCGAACGGATGGTATGCATCATCTTTCATTATTTATCCTCGTACCATGTATTGATGAGGCTCACACACCGAGTACTGTTATCAGAATGGTTTTATTCTGCCCTTTAACACAGTCCTGAACTTGGGTAACCGCTGCATTATACTACCATCTAGTGGCCATCGTATCATGGAAAACACATACCAATACATGGCCATTCTTAACTCATGATATATATAAAATGTTGTAGCATGTTGTTTTATATAGACACCACTTAATGTCTCATATCTCAAAAATGCTGCAGTAAAATGGTTTCATATGAGGTGTGCATATAGTATCTGACGTCCTGTATAAAAACTGACCATTGTTTTTTTTTTTTTTTTTTTTTTTTTTTTTCTGTGTAAGACCATTGGGTTTGTCCTGTATAAGAACAGACGATTGTTTTTTTTTTTTGTTTTGTTTTGTTTTTTTTCTACTTATTAGAAATGGGGTCTTTATAGCCCTGTAAAGTGTAATAATATCCCATATCTCAAAAATCCTCCAGTAAAATGGTTTCATGTGAGGTGTGCATATAGTCTGGGATGTCCTGCATAATAACTATTGTTTTCCCTGCTTATTAGAAATGGGGTCTTTATAGCCCTGTAAAGTATGATAATGTCCCATATCTAAAAAAATTTGTTCCTGAAACTACCATAATCATGTGTCAACACACACGTGTTTTCATGTTTTATAGGGACTTTCCATAGACAGAATCATTTTTATACAGTATACAAACGTTATATTCTATCCCATAAACCGACCCTAAACACGGCTATCACAGAAAAGTTTCTACATTTTTACATGACAAAATAATAATAATAATAATAATAATAATAATAATAATAATAATAATAATAATAATAAAGAGTTTGATTTGTTTTCACAGTGCGTCACATGAAACCGCTGGCCTCAGCTGTCAAGATTTAATATGGCGTTGAAAATCATTTGTTGATCAACTTACCTGCACTGACGACTTTTAAGCATGGCAACAGGACCACAAGCACGAACATTTTCCAGCTAATTAAACTCGTATCCGTCCCTTTCACCCTTCCACTTCTCTTTTACTTTTACTTTTGTTCTTTGATTTTTGCTGTGTTGTACCCTGTCTGCATATCGCCACCTACCCGTTATGCAGTCATGGTTTGAGAAGGGTGTGCCTGCACAACCGGAGAGGCTGCAGTTTTAGGACCGCAGATCTAGGACCGCATTTCTCGCTTAGACGTTATTTACATGGAGAAGGCAAAAGGCGCCTTTGTAAGATCAAAAGCCAAATGGATTGAGCAGGGGGGAAAAAACTCATTATATTTTTATAGCCTTGAAAAACGGAGGCAGACTAAAAAATGTATAACAAAATTAAACCAAAATGGAAACATTATTCAAGACACAAATAAAATAACAGAGGAAGTATGTCAATTCTATAGCAAATTATATAAGAAAAAATTTCAGAGTGACGAATGTGATGCCTTCATGAATAGTGTAAAAGAAAATGTAACAAAACTAACAGATGAAGACAAATTTTTACTAGAAAGAGATGTAACCTTAACAGAAATTGAAACAGCTTTAAAACAAATGAAAAATGGTAAATCACCGGGCATTGATGGTTTATCTATAGAATTTTTTAAGACTTTTTGGACAGATATTAAAAATTTATTATTTAATGCGTATCTTGATTGCATAAAAAATGGTCAGTTATCCCCTACAATGAAAACTGGTCTGATAACCTTGTTGCCCAAACCCAATAAAGACTTATTATTATTAGATAATTGGAGACCTATAACTCTACTTTGCAATGATTATAAATTACTAGCTTTAGTATATGCTAACAGAGTAAAAAATGTATTGAACAATTTAATAGACGAATTTCAGTCAGCTTTTATTAAAGGTAGACATATTCATAACAATGTGAGACTAATTATGGACATGTTAGATTACCAGAGCCTTATTAACACAGAAAGCCTGATATTGTTTATTGATATTTTCAAGGCATTTGATTCTATCGAACATGACTTTTTACTGAAATCACTTCAACTTTTGGGGTTTGGCAACAACTTTTGTAAGGTAATCAGAATGTTTTATGACCAAATATATAGTTATATTTCACTTCAATCAGGCATCACTCCAAGAATCAATGTCTCTTGTGGAATAAGACAAGGGTGCCCAATTTCACCAAAATTATTCATTCTCTGTACGCAGCTTTTGGCCTATTTTGTAGTAAATAATAAAGACCTCGAAGGGATAAAAGTTTGTGACACCGAATTGAAAATGAGCCAATTTGCTGATGATACAGTCATATTTTTAAAGGACAAATCAATTCTTCAGAAGGCTTTAAATGCGATTTCTGTTTTTTCAAGGGCATCAGGCCTTTGCCTTAATCTAAAAAAATGTGAAATACTGCCCTTGTATAATTGTATTGAGACAGACTTGGAGACGATTACAGTTAAGAATGATGTTAAATACTTGGGAATTCATCTATCTAAAAACTTGGCAACAAGAGAATCTAAAAATATTACAGAGAAAATTGAAGAAGTAAAAAGAAACCTAAATCTTTGGTTAACAAGAGACTTAACTATTTTAGGACGTAACCTATTGTCAAAATCAGAAGGGATTTCTAAATTAATTTACCCAAGCTATTCTCTCTATATTAGTTCACAAAACATAAGAAAAGCAAATACTATAATTTACCAATTCATATGGCGTAATAAAACACACTACATTAAAAAATCACAACTTGTAAAGGACTTTAATAAAGGGGGTCTAAAAACAATTGATTTTGAATCTATGGTTGGAGTTTTTAGAGTTAACTGGGTAAAAGCGTTTTTAGATAAACCTGATTCTATATGGTATCATATTCCTAAAAATATTTTTGATAAAGTGGGAGGCTTAGAGTTTCTTTTAAAGTGTGATTTCGAGGTATCCAAATTGCCAGTAAAACTGTCTGAATATCATAAACAAGTTCTTCATTACTGGAAGATGGTATTTGCCCATAATTTTTCACCACATGGCTCCACCTTGTGGAACAACAGAGTGATAACAATAAGTAGAAAAACACTTTTTTTTCAGGAATTGGTTTGAAAAGGGAATTATTTTCATCACAGATATATTAGATGAACAAGGTCATTTTCTTAGGTTTACGGATTTCAAAACAAAATTTAATATACAAAGTTTAAGAAGGGATTATAATAAGGTATGTAAAGCAATACCAACAGCCCTATTAAATTTGATACAAAACTATTTACATTATTCCAAAAGTCAAATAAATTTGCCTAAACTACAACTAAACCAAATTCCCATAAATAGCAAAAAATGTAATAATAATTGTATTAGCAAAATATTTAAATGTAAACTATTTCATGATTTTGACCAAAATACAAAAATAAGGCATTATGATGACAAAATAACAAATAAATACATCAAATTTATGAAATGGCCTATACCTCCTAAAATCAAAGAAATGCAATTCAAAATTATAAATGGATATTATCCAGCAGCAGATATGCTTAAAAAGAGATTTGGTTTTGAAGTGGAGCCATGCGTGTTCTGTTCCCAGAAAGATGAAACTATTGAACATTTGTTTTTCTCTTGTTCAGTGATAAAAATATTCTGGCAAGATGTCATGAGTTGGTTGGAAATAAAAATGGAGAGAATTACACAATTAAAGTTAGAGCAAATTCTTTTTGGTAATGAAAACCTTCCGAAGGAACTTTTTAGAATGTACAATATCATAACAATTATGGGTAAATACCATATTCATAAATGTAAATGGCAAAACAAGAATCCTTCACTAATGGTGTTTAAAATTGAACTGAGGGAATACTTTGCTTCTTTAAAACTTCTGAAAGACTCCAGTGACAACATTTACTCTCTATGTGAAGATGTCTCAAAATATTTGTTATTGTAACTTGTTAAGCTTCCATGTAACTTTATTTTAAGAATATATGACGATTGAGGACAATATATTTATGTGAACAACTTCAACAACTTCAGCCTTATGGACTGAAGTGCCTTTGCTTACTTTATTTATTTTACATGTTTTTTTTTTTGTTTTTTGTTTTTTTTCTCTTTTCTTTTTTTAGTAAAATTTGTTCCATTCAAGTGTGTTTAACTATGTTCTGCACAGAAGTCTCCTAACGAGAGAGTTTGTAAATTGTGTTTTGTAAATAAGTGTGTTTTAATAAAAAAAAAAAAAAAAAAAAAAGGACCTCATTTCTAGGACCCTATTTTTTGTAACAGCGCCACCTACCGAATTGGATGATATAGTGGAGGCTGCCGTTTCAGGACCGCATTTCTAGGACCCTAGTGGTTTAGTTTGTAGTACTGTTTGTACATGTTGTTAAAGATATTGAATCTCAGGAACATTTTTTTATTTCCACTGTGATATGTTGATTACAAAGTGTGTAATACCTGCTTTTGAGTCACGATTTCAAATTAAAACAAATTTACGCTTAAGATATAAAGGGAAAAATTTATTTCAATCTTTAAACAACTGAAAGAGTGGAGTATCTTAAGTCTTAGTTTCTTGAAATATACTGTATATTGATTAACCCCCTTAAGTTCAACCATTTAGCTCATTATCAGTTATAATAAAGATGGAATCAAATGAAATCAGCATTTGCAGTCATTAAATTAAAGCCAGATATTTAAAAGTTTGTAGAGAGGCAAGACACACGACTCAAGAATGATTCAAGAATGTACATTTATATATAAATATACTCATTTTTGCAATAACACAATACAACATCATAATTAAAAAAAAGACTCCTTTTTCCATCAGTTGCTGCATGGACAGAAAGGCTGTAGGCTTCAACTCCTGAGAGAGAGGGAGAGGGAGGGTGAATTAAATAAGAAACATTTGCTTTAACATGTTTAACTCTGTAATATATTTTTATATATTTAACACTTAAGCACTGTTGGGGTTGTGAAGAGAGATAACCAAACAGAATAATTGATACTGACATCTAAATCCAAACTCTAAACTCCAAATTTAAGTATATAAGAGCAATACCCACCAACTGATTGTTCTCCCATTTTCCTCAATTGTTTGTCAATCCAGTAATACTTTCTATGAAAAAAAATATTATTATTATTATTATTATTATTATTATTATTAATTTATAAGTGGTCTTTGTCTGCTTTAAGTACAGTGAAGTTACTTCTCTTAAATCAGACATTGATTACTTATAATTAATAAGACCACATTATAGACTATTGGAATGTTTTTATGAAGACTTTGTATTTGATATTTTTTGGTAAAAACACTAATAATAAGTAATATGTTATTGTGCAGATCTTAAACAATGGCAAGATATGAGACCTATTATACAATATAACTATAATACATTATAATCCATTGAACTTAAGTGAAGGCAACGTGTTCATTGTGTGTTATAAATCATCATACTCTTAACCACAAATAAGTATTATAATACATTAAAACTGTTCTTATAATTATAAGATAATGCAACATTTTATAAGGTTTCTTATAACGCATTATTCATTCATTCATTATGATGCCTTAAGAATACCCTAATGCAGGTGTGGGGAATGTTGATCCTGGAGGCCCGTGTCCCTGCAGAGTTTAGCTTCAAGCCTAAAATAAAAAAACCTACCTGTATCCTGAAGACCTTGATTAGCTTGTTCAGGTGTATTTTTGATTAGGGTTGGAGCTAAACTCTGCAGGGACACCAGCCCTCCAGGATCAACGTTCCCTAACCCCTGCCCTAATGTATTATAACTACAGGATTTATAGAAAATGTTACTGTCAGTCCTTCTACTAAAATCTTCCGTTTTACTGAAATAGGTATCAGAGAACAACCACTGTTAGGTTAACAGGAATATCAATAACAAAAGGGTGCACTGGGAAATGTGCACAAATAATTCATATACAACTCTGACCTGTAATGATAATCCGGACCAGAAAGGAAGACCTGTTCAGCCTCCTGGAAGGACAAATTCCATAGGACAGCCAAGGCATATATATGATGGCCTATGAAAAAATAATTAAAGCATACTATTATACCACTACTGAACAGCAAGCCATTATACATGGATCCATACATGAGAAGCACCAGCATGCAGTTTATACAGTAGGTTTTGTAAGTGCCGGAGTAGGAACACATACAAACACATTACATGGTCCAGCATAGCTCTGGAAAAAGAAAGCCACAGATGAACTGCACTCCATCTGTGAAGCTCAGTTGTGTTGGTGTCCTATGCAGTGCTCCTCTCAGACAGACAAAAAGGATGTCCTGTTGTTCCTCACCGCAAGGAATTTAGAGGGCTTCCCGTTGAGTACACCCTATGGGCAAACCATGGTGCAAAAACAGTTAATGAATAAATGTGAAAACTGTTAAAGTAACTTACCCCCAAATGCATAACTTTATACTTAACTAATATGGTAAATCAATGAGTAAACAAATGTTCACACTAATACAGTAAGCTACAGGTAAATCTGACACATCTCACGTCAACATGCTTCTATTATCTTTTTAAGTTTAATGAATGTGCTGGCTAGATTTACTTGTTATAGTCATTAAATCAACAAGGTTTAATTAAATCATGGCCACGAATTAAGAACGTTGTAATAATCAATAAAACTAGCAAACAAATTATTAATTCGTGGGAATTCGTTATTATTTCTTAGCAATTTTCACTTTGGCTATGTATCTTTGCATCGTTTTAACGTTATAAAATAAAACTCAATTGAAAAACGTTTACTCACACTCTGATTGCAGTCCATGTTGTCCATCTTTGGTGATCCAATTCGGTAGGTGGCACTTTTACAAAAAAACTAGGGTCCTAGAAATGCGGTCCTAGATCTGCGGTCCTGAAAGTGCAGCTTCTCCGGTTGTGCAGGAACATACTATTGGGGGGGGCATGGTTTAAGATCGACTTCGTATTGTCTCTGTTCCTACTCTTTCCTTGCAAAATATATGTGTACACACACACACACGCACACACACACACGCACACGCGCAGAACTGAATGCAACTTATAAAGACGGGTGATAACGATGAACAATTAAGGCACAGTTGAAACAAGGTTGACTAATTAGGACACAACGAGGGCAGAAAGAACCAAATATGGGCACAGTAGGGAGAAACCAACATAAACAGTTCAACGGGGGTGTGACAATGGGCAAAACCAACACAAACAGTCCAAGGGGTGTTACATTACTCCCCCCTCCCGGAAGGCGCGACCTCGCGCCATGAAAAAAACAAAGGAGTGGACGTGGGATGGCAACAGAAAGTCATTGTCGGAAGAGGCTTAGGTGGAGGACGGACTCCCGGGAGGAGGACAACAAACAAAGTCCATGGTGGAGACGACGGAGGGAGGAGCCAAGGAGGAGACAGAAGGGACCCGGAGCAGGAGAGGCCAAGTGAGACCCAGGCCGCAGCCATGATGGTAGCCCACGGTGGAGCCAACAGAGGGAGGAGCCATGGTGGAGGAAGGGCTGACGACTCCAGGGGACCGACTGACAGCAGCGGAGCAGGTGGAGGTGGAGCCCGAGGCGGAGACGGAGAGCCGATGATCCTGGGCGACACCGAGGATCCGGACCTCCGGAGGTCCGCGGCGGAGCCGGAGCAACAGAGGACTGAGGTGGAGCCGGAGGGAGGGAGGAGCCCAACGGAGCCGGTGGGATGGAGCAATGAGGTGAAGCCGGAGGAGCGGAGTCCTGAGGCGATGGTGGGTCGACGACCAACCAAGGTGGAGCCGGAGGGACGAGGGTGCCCGGTGGAGCTGGTGGGCCGACAGGCGACGGTGGAGACAAGGGAGCTGAGAGCCGGGGTGGAGCCGCAGGGTCAGAGGGCCGAGGCGGAGTCCAGGACTTTTAGGCTGGAGGCGAAGACGAGGTATCCTCCAGCCCTGATGCCGATGGAGACTGGCAGACCCGTGGCGAGCCCACCGCACAGATGGTGGGCTGAGGGTGAGCAGAGGGTCTGCCAGGAGACAGTGGTGGCGGAACTGAGGCAGTAGGGACAATAGATGTAGATAACAGAGGGAGGGTGAGTGGGAAATTCAGGCAGGTAGACAATTCAAGGCAGACAGACTGTTCAGGACAGGCAGGAAGTTCCATTTCTATATCCGCAGAGAAAAATCTAATCTACTTCCATATTTAATTGTCCCAGATCCATCGGGCTCTGGCTCCGTGAGTTGGGGTGTTGTTTGGCTTGGCTCTGGTTTTGGAGTGGGGCTGGTGTCATCCTCCACGGTCCGTGAAGATCTGCTAGACACCGACACCCACTCAATATAGGCGGTGAGGCTCTCTTGTGGACCATCCCCGGACAGCTGTGCTCGTGTGGTGGGGTTAAGTCCAGTCCGATAAAACAAGCAAAGGCTGCTGTCCGGGTAGTGTGTCAAGGGGGCGAGAAACACAAAGTATTTGGTGTGGTCCTCGAGAGAGTGATTCACCTGCTCCAGGAGGAGGAGGCGGAAGGCAGGATGATCCATGACAGGGAAAAAAAAAAAAAAAAACAGAAAATAAAACACTGAATGAAAATGAAAAGAAAACGTGGGGTAAACGCCGCTTAACTGTTGTAGGTCCGGTCT
Organism: Cirrhinus mrigala; assembly: GCA_036247105.1. Classification (NCBI taxonomy): domain Eukaryota; kingdom Metazoa; phylum Chordata; class Actinopteri; order Cypriniformes; family Cyprinidae; genus Cirrhinus; species Cirrhinus mrigala. Next base: position 4,383,743 of record CM070014.1, read on the forward strand.
TCTGTCACGTAACGTGGAAGGAAAGGGCAAACGAAGATGATGGTTAAAGACAAGATAAAGTCTTTATTATAATCCACAGATAGTTTCCGAGACGGGTAAATCCACAGACAGGTTATCATACATACACATTCACGTAGATGTAGACGAGACCAGACGATAAACACAGAACTGAATGCAACTTATAAAGACAGGTGATAACGATGAACATAATGAAGGCACAGGTGAAACAAGGTTAACTAATTAGGACACAACCAGGGCAGGAAGAACCAAATATGGGCACAGCAGGGAGAAACCAACATAAACAGTCCAACGGGGGTGGACAATGGGCAAAACCAACACAAACAGTCCAAGGGGTGTTACAAGTATTTCATTTTATTTGTTCACAGATTGTTTTAATTTGTCTGTATTCTGTGTTTTACAATATAATACAAACTTACCATCAAAAACTGTTGTAATCAAACATTTTGGTATGCTTCTTATTCTTTGTCATGTATTATTTAATTCTGTTCTTTCTCCCTCTGTTTACTTTTTGTTGTTTTCACTGTGTAAAGTTTGCCAGTGTAATAACCGTATTACACCTCCTAAAAGAGTGCAAAAGTATGATTCATCCAGTTCTGGAATAGTTTTCAATTTTCTTCATAGTTCTCCACTTTATTTCTGACATATTTTGCAGTGAAAAACAGAAGGAGTCCATGGGACAAAGGCTGCAGTTATATCACATAGCTCTTGTCCTGTGTATGTTTATGGCTTAAATTCTATATCTTTCATTTTTTCTTGCAAACTTTGTTTTTAAAATGTTTTTCAAACTTTGTAAAACTAGACCAACTATATCTGATAAAATGTCTTTTCCTAAATTTCTTATCTGTATGTGTTAAAAATAAACTGAAAAACTCTCCTTCATAAAAATTGTCTCAGAGCGAAGTATATTATAGACAGACCAGATACTACAGCACATGCAGCCAGAACTAAAATTTACAGAAATGTGTCTTAATATTTACAAGTAAATCTCCATATTATGCGGCTATCTATCCGACCCCCTACATCTAGTTTTGACGTTCATCAGGGGGGATCAAGCCTTCTTTAGGGGGGACAGAACCCCCCAAACCCGTAATTCGCACCCTGATATAGTGACCAACAGGGGCGTGGCTAGGGCTAATCATTCGCTAATCATTTACTCCAGGCCCGAATGTTTTTTTTTTTTTTTTGTAGTATAGCCCTATGATTTCCACGGAATTTGTCAGAAGTTTGAATGAATTAATCAAAAGTTGGTCATTACACTTAAATCAAGTCGCGATATGGACTAGTATCTGTAAATATTATGCCGCAAAAGCCTATTTAAATATGAATCCTGGACGTTCTGCGTGATTCTATTGATTAATAAAATTAAAAAAATAGGGCCCTATTTTTGCATGCATATATATTTGCTGCAGTTATAAATACATCTTCAAATTTATTCTTTTATTTGTCTAACATATTTTTGTAAAGTTATAATTTTGTTATAACAAATTTGCTATTTGCAGTGATTACTATTTACTATTGTTAGTGTGACAAGGTCTTTAACCCCCAGTTTAATGCCCCTGGAACCCATCCAGGTTCAACCACCTGTGTCTAACAAAATCTTATGTGAGCATGATGTGAGCTCCCACCAAACATCACTAGCCCCTGATGTTTTAAAATCCTAGAAACCCCCCTGGTGACCAATTGTTATTCTATTATTCTGTGCCCGCTTTCCATTCTATCCCTAACACAAATAGTTATTTTAGCCCATTTTTAATTTTATATAAATGCCTTCCACGTGTCCGTATTACAATTTTTTTTTTTTTTTTTTTTTTTTTTTTTTGGTAATATTTTTCTTAATAATATATTTAATTCACTGTCCATTTCCGCGCCCGCGCTGTACGTCACCAAACCAGCTAAGAAGCGAAAGTATAAAAAAAAAAACTTAAGGCGGATAACAGAGCGGAAAGTCGTATCCATTACAGGATTTCAAAAAAAGTTTGTCTTCCCTGACAATGTAGCAAATAATCTTTAAAGAACTGCTAAGTAACAGTGACGATAACGATCAAAAAAACATATAAATACACCTGTTTTTCATAGTTAGCTTAATGAGAAAATGCTCATGGTTGTGTTTATGTTGTTATGCTGGACAATCGTCAATACAGGTAAGTTAATTTAAAGCTTTCCTATACTTTTTTAAATCTAAAATGCCAATTTGATATGGGTGGTCACAAATTGTGTTGTTTGTTCGCATATTAAACAAAGTTAAAACAGCAAAGGGCACCAAAAATCAGTTCACTGCTGTAAGGAGTCATGTGATCGAGTCTGTTCCCTTTTCTAATTAACCAGCTGTTGCAGTTTGTTTAATGTATGACTATAGAGAGGATGACAGTTTATCAGAGATAAGAGTTTAGCTGTCATGATTTACTCCCCATCGTGTCTTTCCAGATTTGTATGTCTTTCTTTGTTCCAAACACAATATAAGATATCAGTAAAACAGTATTATATTCAACAGAAAAGGAGAGATATAGAGGAGGGAAGATACTTGTGAGAGAGCAGCTCAGGTTTATAATATGTCTGTCTGTTGAACTAATGTAAATGCTTGTAAAACATATGTGCATGTTTTTAATATTCTAGAAACTGGAAAATCTGTTGTCTTTTTTAGTTATCTGATTGTAATAACTTTAGAGAGACAAGATATCTGTTCAAGATTATTCATTTACTCAGTGAGATTCTGCAGGAACAGTGCACTTTATTTATATCACAGTGGGTAACCATGGATCCACCATACAAAAATTAAACAACACAAATATCAAAATATGACATTAAAAGTGTATAAACTGTTCTTTTCTAAATGGTACTGTTCAACTTGGACACCAGCAGTACTGTGGGAGGCAGAGTCTTCCTTGACTCAAGCCCACTGAGTTTTAACATGCAATCCAAAAGCATTCCATGGGTTTGGGTGAGTGTGCCTGAGAATGAATGAAGAACAGTCGCCAAAAAAATGCAGTTTTATATGAGAAGACAATTTTGCGACAATTAGGATTCAGTTTATGGCACTGCTCATTCATTAGTATACATAAACAGTAATTGACTGTCACACAAATCTGACAAAAATCCTGTGTCAAGGCTGTGATGTGATTCGTTATCCAAGCATACTTGATCCAAGTTGGTCATTATGCTTTTTCCAATGGTGGAGCCACAGATCTTGGTATCTCTTGATAATAAAGTAATCTCTGGAAGGACACCTTACTTCTCCTAGTGCAATGGTTTTCAAACCTGTCCACGAAGTACCCCCAGTACTGCACATTTTCTATGTCTCACTATATTAGGCACACCTACTTCAGGTCTTGCAGTCTCCACTAATGAGCTGATGAGTTGAATCAAGTGTGATAGATGAGGGAGACATACAAAATGTGCAGGGCTGGGGGGTCCAAGACAGGGTAAGAACCACTGTCTCATCACATTCAAATGTGAAAAGACTTGAAAACATGATCTGTGAGGGTTTTTTAGTGAGCAGTCAATTTGGTGAAAGGTAGATACATCGCTGTGTTTGTGACCATTATGACACCTGCTGTGTTTACTGAGCTTTGATGACTGATGATATATATATATATATATATATATTTATATATATATATATATTATATATATATATATATCATTATTATTATTATTATTATTAATTATTATTATTATTATTTTTTTTTACTGTGTTCTTATATTCTGGAATAAATGTAAAATGCTTAAGAAGTAATAACTGGATTAGAAATGTTATATGTTCTATTACATTATCTATTATGTTATGACCTTCCTGTTTCTTTGTCTCTCTTTTTGTACATGTCTTGTTGTAAGTAATGATCTAATTTGACACTGCACTGATATTATATGTTTATCCAGGTGTATCCACAGGTTCTCACTCATTGGTGACTTTGGTAACATATATAGTTGGACAAACACCATTTCCTGAATTCAGTGTTGTGCTGATGTTGGATGATCTGCAAATAGGATATTATGACTCGGTTACATGGAAACCTGTCTATCGCTCTCACAGTGATCCAAAATACTATGATGAAGAGCAAAGTGATGCTGGTATTGTATTTCGTCATATGTATAACAGTGTGAAAGATCGAGCATTTTATCTTAAAAATCTACAAAATGACACAGATGGTGAGACCTATAGCCTACATTTCAGTATTGACACATAAAACATGTTGTCATCTGTTTATTGTTATTTTCTTAAAATATGATGTAAGACAGTGAGAGTAATCAGTCCAGTATATTTATTTTCACTTCACTATTTTATGTTGTGCTATGCCAATGAGGACTAATAAATCTAAAATGTCTTCATTCATTTGAAGGTGTATATGTTCTTCAAAGAGTTAACGCATGTGAATTGTTGAGCGATGATAAACCAGGTCTAGTTCATTCCTTGGATGCTTTTGGTGGGCAAAATGTGGAGGAGTTCATTATTGACACACAAAAAAATGATTTTCAGATGAAAAAGCCATGGATGATATCATGGGACCAAGTAAAATGGTATAATGTGAAGTATATGTATGAAAATGTCTATCATCCTATTTGCATTAAAGTTTTGCGGAGGTACCTGGATATTGAAAAGAACAATGTGATGAGAAAAGGTGAGAGAATCCATTTGATTAATAACATTATTAAGATAAAAAAAGACCATGATAAAAATGTCCCAGACAGCTGTAATGACAAAAAGATAAATATGCCTTTCAATTCTTTATTAACCATAATTCATACAATAAATCTAACAGTTAACACTTCTCATCCTTCTCTGTAGTGAAACCCAGAGTCAGACTCATGAGGAAGACACTCCCAGACTCTCAAGAGCTTCAGATCAGTTGTCTGGCCACTGGTTTTTACCCTCGTCACATTAACCTGACCCTGTTCAGAGATGGTCAGGCTGTGTATGATAATCAGATCACAGGAGGAGAGATTCTGCCCAACGGAGACGGAACTTACCAGATGAGGAAGAGTTTGGTGATCAGTGAAGAAGAGCTACGTGAGAAACATAAATACAACTGCACAATAAAGCACCTCAATCTGGACAACAAATTGGACATTACATTTGGTAAAGAAAACTGTACAATCAGCCAAAGAAACAAAACTTTACTGAACAACAAAGCAGACAACAGATTCAAGATACGTTATTGTCATAGTATACAAGACAATGAAATTTAATGCAGCAACTCAGAAAAAGCAACATTACTAGATGACAATTTTAGACTGAATAACTGACTTTATGTAACTTGTCATTATCCCGTTATCTTTCTGAAACTTGCATAATTGTTTTCCTATAGCTTATGTCACTGTGTGTTTTATACCACAATTTCAGATATGGCTGAATCTGACCCAGGATCATCTATGCAGTCTGTAGTTGTCAGTGTGCTGGTGTTCATGTGTGTGGCTGTTCTCATCATAACTGCACTCATCATATCGTGGAAGATATGTGCTGCTGGTAAATGTTTTGTTCAGTCCAGTTCATTACATCTAATTAGATGATGTACTGATCAGATTTCTAATTAGAAAAAAGAAACCAAACATCAGTTCCTTTAGAGACACTATTTCAAAGACCAATGTATGTAGTTTTATCTTTCTGTAGTGTCACATCTGTTACTCTTTATTTATCCTGGTTTAACTGTGTGATTCTTATTCAGAACGAGACATCACAGTGTAAATATTCCTCTACTTCATGTGAGTACACTGTTTTATGAAGTACTATTAAGCAACATGTTCATGTTAAGATTCATTTAAAAAAAATACATAAATGAAACTAAAAGTCTGTTTGTTTCTGTTTCAGCTTTCGTGCAAGATGAAACATAAAAAGTGAGTCTAAATGGCCCCACATTAAGGTCTTGTTAACACATTTGGCATCAGCTTAGTTGATGCCATTTAGTTTTTGTTATAATAATGACCATCATGATGAAACTTGATTAAAACGACAAAGGAATTTAACAAATGTACACAACAAAAAGAGACAGTGTACAGTATGCAATTCTCCTGCTGTATTACTGTTTTTTTTTTTTTTTTTGCAGTGTAATCTGTGTTTTATTAATTTGTTATTTTCTACTATATATGTGGAACATATTTTCGAAAATTGTAATATTTTTCAGAGAAAGGCATTGCATTTTGTAGGTTTTTATCTTGTTTTACATATGCATATCTTTTAAACTCCATAAGTTTTTATGAAAAATAAGTGTAAGACTGCACTGCTCTCATTTGGTTCAACAAAGTGTCTATGTGACAAGGATTTGTATTTTTGAACGCTTAGATATTTTAGTTTAAATTGTTTCAATTGATTTATAGTTTGTTTGTTTTGTTTTTTTTTCAAGCAAAATAAAATAAATAAATTATTATGTAAACTGCTGTTTCATGTGCTGCTTTAGAGTTCAGTTTTTAGACCTATAGCCTAATTAATATAGAGGACACCAAACTTTTTTCCTTTTTTTACTTCAACAATTGATAATTGTTTCTCTCTCTTTTTTCCTCTTCTCTCAAAGACTAACAAAGTGCAAGTAAGTCAAACGCTGTTTACAAACAAAAAGCTACAACGATGTCGAAGTTGTAGAAGAAAATAAGATGGGAGTTTTTCGCCATTCTCTACCTTTTTGAGCTGAAGTACACAGGCGATGAACGTGATTCGTAGTAGTGATCGGAAGTTTGGATCATTTTACGACTCGGAGTCGTTCAGCAAAATGAACGGGGGGGGGGGGGGGGGGTGTTCGTGCTTGTGGCGTTCCTATTGCCATGCTTTTAAAGTTCTCCTATTATGCCTTTTCAAGTATGACCTTTCATGCAGTGTGTCACGTAGCTGTATGTGAACATAAACTATCTGCAAAGTTGTGAAGCCGACAGTGCACGATACATATAGTTATTGTCTATCAAAAAAAAAAAGTGAAAAAAGAGTTTACAATAGCCTGAACGAGTCGTCATGAATTCAAATCTTCTTCTGTTACGGCCATACGTCACGAAGCAACACATTTGAATAATGTCCGCCCACGTTCTATGTCGCGAATAACTTGCCCGCCCACAAACAGTAAAATTTACATGTGGTTTACGTCATGTGGAGAAGACTGTATCCTAAGTACAATGCGGGATTCACCAAAGGCTTGCTCTTAAAAATGGATCAATAGTTTATTTGGACCGGCTTGCTCCTCTGAACCTCTACCTGTGCTACTACATACATAGTTGTGTGTTATGTCGTGTAACATTGTGTCATGTATGACATGGGGGTGAGTAAATTATCAGGACATTTTTGTTCTGAAAGTGGAGTAATCTTTTAAAACGTGTTGCTCTCATGTAACGTTACTCTGTATCATGCAAAATACCTATGTAGTTGTGTGTGTGTTGTGTTCGCTCCGTGCAGCTCGTAGGTCTCCGACTATCTGACTGACAGCTGTTCACTCTAGAAATGTGTCGATGAATAGTAAATGTTTGTCGTTGTGATTACTTGAAGTTCTGACAAAGAATAGAGCAGTACGTTGGTGTACAAGCTGCAGTGCTTTATCAATACGTTTCTGCGTTGGGTTGATGCATATACTATGGCTGTTTGGGTGCTGTTGTTTACCACCGAGTTGTGGGCTAGAGTAATGGTGATGGGCGTTCCGTGTTTGAAATTCGCTGCACGCAGTAACGTCACAAAAGACTGGGTCATCGGACCAGTCACCACAGATTAGTGTCAGCAAAGGAGTGGTTTGGACAAATGATTCGTTTTGATGAACCGTTTGGGAGTCGTTGAGCAAATAAGCTAAAAATAAATGCATATTATAAGACAATAAAAGTGTTTTGTGGCCTTGCATGCATGTTAGCTTGTTGTTGGGGACTCCCAAAACCAAAATATGAACCTTTTTCAATCCATAATAGGGGCACTTTAAAGTCGTCAGTGCAGGTTTACCAACAAATGGTTTTTACAGCCATATTAAATCCTGTTGACAGCTGAGGCCAGCGCTTTCATGTGACGAGTGAAAAACAAATCATACCCATGTTTTTTTTTTTTTTTTTTGTAATGTAAAAATGTAGAAACTTTTCTGTGATAGCCGTGTTTAGGGGTCGGGTTATGGGATAGAATATAAAGTTCGTACTGTATAAAAATCATTCTGTCTATGGAAAGTCCCCATAAAACATGGAAACACGTGTGTGTGTGTGTATGAATGTGTGTGTGTGTGTGTGTGTGTGTGTGCTAACCTGCCTGTGGATTTACCTGTCTTGGAAACTATCTGTGGATTATAATAAAGACTTTATCTTGAACTGTCAACTTTGTTTGCCCTTTCCTTCCACGTTACGTGACAATACTACATTGACAACTGAACTATTAAAATGGACAACACAGAAAATTGTGGGGCAGTGGGTAAAACTCTGGTGGGCCACTTTAAAGGGGCTCTAGTAGCTTAATCATGTGAATATGTTAATCTAATTAAATTCACAATGGTCATCTGAGGCCACTGTGCACCTTTGTCATATCTTAACTGAGCGCAAAAAGCTCTAAGATGCTAAAAATAATAAATATACTCTAAGATGTACACTTATTAATTATTCTATTATAATTACTATTACTTTGTAATTAATACTTTATAATAATTATAAACACAAATTATGCATTACAAACCAAATTCATATTTATTGTAGCCTCTATATATAGCACTACAGAGATGACAAATTTTTGTAGGCAGTGTTGACATTACCTAAAACTGTAAGCTATGGCATCAAGTTAACATCAGAATGGAAGTTGGCATCAGCCTGGTTCCCTCATTTACCCAAAAACCTATTTAAAAAACTCACTGACTTTGGGACGATGAAACCAGAAGTGCTGACATTTTTTTTCTGGGTTTTGGCCTTTGAAAATATGTCATACCTACCTGCAGGACTATATATCAAATCAAATCACCTTTATTTATATATAGACAGAACCACAAGGCTGGCACGAAGAAGGCTATAATATAGAGTTAATATGATTGTTATTTTTTTTTATTTGCATTTATTTCTAAAGAAACTTGCATGTAATATAAAAGTGCATATGTGAGCTTCAACTCTATGACACGCAGTGAAGTACCCTGAACACCTGAGTTTGTTCACTTTGAATTTCATATACATCACTTGTTTGTCATCGATCATATGATTTTCTGAAAACGTGCCTTCAGTTCCCTTTGTTTTATTTTGTTAATAAAGTGTAAAGCTGCCTTTCTTCATCCTTGCCTGCCCTAACGTGTGTTTCTCATTATAATTCTTTTTACAATGTGAAAATGCCATGGTTACTTGGTTACTAAGCATAACCCGTATTCGCTACATTTACAATAGTATGGTAATATAACTGAAAATGCTCATGTCCTTCACTTCAGTCTGTTGAAACAAACGTCCATTCAAAATCCTAAATGAACACCATGGAAGTGAGAACGGTTAGAAAATAATCATAAAACACAAATCATCTAATTTCTAGGAAGTTTAATAGAAACTTTTCAAGAAGTTAAACTTTAAAGAACATGCTGCTAAAATCATATTGCTTGTAAATATTTTACTGAATTTATACTTAATCACTCTGTGACATCCCAGAACCTTGTCCTGAATAAAAATGGCATAGTTAAACTAGGATTAATAGAGAGTAACATAAACATAAACCTGCATATAATAACCTGAACTATACAGAACATTTACCAGTAGCATGTCTCTTCCTCCATATGATGAGTGCAGTTATGAAGAGAACAGCCACACACATGAACACCAGCAGACTGACAACTACTGACTGACTAAAGGATTCTGGGTCAAATTCAGCCACATCTGAAATTGGGGAGAAGCAAATACTAAAAAAAGAAAGCAAGAAATCAGTAAGCTACAGGTAGATAGTTAGTTTTGTTGTTGTTGTTGTTATTAAAACTAATGTCAAACTTGATTTCTATAGGGGCATTTTACTTGGGCAGAATCTCTCCTCTTGTGATCTGATCATCATCCACAGGCTGACCATCTCTGAACAGGGTCAGGTTAATGTGACGAGGGTGAAAACCAGTGCCCAGACAACTGATATGAAGCCCTTGAGAGTCTGTGAGTGTCTTCTTCATGAGTCTGACCCTGGGTTTCACTACAGAGAAGAACGAGAAGTATTACTGTTAGTAAGCTATATTGGGTTTATCAGTCATTAATTAAGGATAATCATGATTCATAAAGCATTTAAAGACTAATGTATTTTTATTCAGCACTGCTGTGAGTCATATTTTATGTTATAAATACTTAAGCTAATCAAGTTGATTCTCTCACCTTTTCTTATCACAATGTTCTTTACCATTTTCAGGCACCTCTGCAAAACTTTAATGCAAACAGGATGATAAACATTTTCATGGAGAAACTTTTCACAAAGCATGGCATCCATGTCATTTTTATCTGGGTGTCATTTTTTTCTGTGTCAAATGTGTACTCCTCCACATTTTGTCCATTAAAAGCATCCTGTGTCTGTGTCCTTTATTATCATTCAACAATTTGCATCCAGTAAGTCTCTGAATAACATGCATACCTTAAAAAGAAAAAAAAAAGTAATGAAAACGTATTATTCATCACTAGCACTAGTGGTGAACTTAAAATTAATCTGCTTTTTATAAGCACTTTCTCAACAATCAGATGTGTGTTTCTCGCTTCTTCAACAAAAGCATGTTGTGTGCATAAACACATAAAAGATACATTTGTTATGAAACAAATTCAGAGATAATAGTAATAAAGTGCTTACCATCTGTTTGATTTAGGTGATCCTTTAAAGAAAAGGCTCATTCTTTTAAGATGTTATACGTATCACAAAATACAATATCAGCTTTGCTTTTCTTTTCATCATAGTACTTACCGTGGGCTAAGGGTGTCAAACTCCATGTGGCAGTCAAAATATGCTATTTGCACATCATCGAATATCACAACAGCACTACACTCAGGAAATGGTGTCTTGTATATGTTGCAAAAATCATCAGTGAAAGAGAACCTGTGGATTCACAAAGACAAACATACAATGCATTTACAGGGGCATCATGCACCAGTGACCCTAAAATTGCTGCTAGGGTATAGGGGTCCCTGATGCTAACAATGGTCTTGTGCATGGCCCAGGTTCAATTCTTGAAATAATATATGTTTTTTAATGAAACAAGTAAAAATTCAACTGAACTCAGATTCACCCAGCATTTTCATATTTGGAAAACACATCAAAAAATGTGATGCACATTTTTCATGGAAAAACCCCAACCCCCCTCCCCCTTAAAGGGGTCATTGGATGCTCACTTTTACATGCTGTTTAAACATTAATGTGTGTTGGCAGTGTATTTACAAATCTACCTTGTAATGGTAAAAATCCATGCAGTGGTTTTTAATTAATCTGTAAAAATAATATCCCCTTTTTCAAATCGAGCCATTCTCAGATGCCTGTCGGTGTGGCATCACACCCACAGAGACCCCTCCCACGATAGTTGACTGACATGAGCGTCTTACCTCAGATCAGTTGTAACAGTTCAACCTCCATGTTTTGATGCCGGAGCAGGGATGTAAGTTAGACAAGAATTGAGAGATTGAGGTGTTGTATTGCTGGATCTAATAATGAACGTAGTGGTCGCCATTTACTCCTGACATCTGAGCTGCTGAAAATGCAGTGGATTACCTTTGTTTGTGAAGGGAATGCGCCTCCCAATCTAAATATATCTGTCTATGTTTGCGCGAATCATTCATGATCCAGCTTCACTTACAGCAGAAGTGAGTATAAGGGTTTATTTTTATAAATCCTTGCAATCGTCTTTCCTAATAAAGACGTGCTATACCAAGTTTAGCGGCTGAACGCGCTAAATGCGGCTAAAGTAAACAAGCTGGTCAATCCACAGAGAGAAGAGAGGGGCGGGGCGAGCAGAGCTCATTTGCATTTAAAGCAACCTCAACCAGAATGGGATGATTTTTGGGAAGGTAAAAAGGGTGTCGTTTTACACTACCACTGACTATTTTTAACCAAAGTATATTATAGACTTTTCATTAAGACCCTAAAGAATCATATCAGCTTGTGGAAAATGGGCATCCGATGACCCCTTTAAAACAGAATAGAAAAAATAAAATTGCCATTACGTGGCAGTTAAGCCACTGTCTTAATGACTGAATCGCTGTCATTTATTCAATCGATTCCAAATGGCTGAGTCATTCAAAAACTAAGAAGCTGTTTTTATGAATGGGTCAGTGAATCATTGATTAAAAAATGCCTTCAAAAAACGCAAATTCATTCAATACTGAAACACCGCAGTGTGCAGAGGGGCATGACATACCTTTGCTTAGAACTAGAGCAAAATTTTTTTCAATATTTTCTCTACGATTTAAATTAATAAACTTATGACACTTAGTAAATTCTGCCACTGACCACGGGAAATGTTAACCATGCATATAATCGCTCTGTGTGCGTGTGTCCTAGAAAGTCTGCGATTTGTTACAGTAACAATAACCTTTAGACTGATGATGAGATCGGTATTATGAAGTTACACAGTTAAGCAGCTGCATTTTACTTTTTAAGTGACATTAAAACATTCTGGGCTTCAGCCTAGGGAGACCACCTGGCAACAGGGCTGTTGCAGGACATAGATGCGGGACACGTGTGAGACTGCTACATTTTGTACTGTTATGCTGTGTAAATACTGATTACAGCCATTGTCATATGCGCTGATCTGTGTTTCTGAGTGCGCACATGCAAGTTTTTTTTTAATGATATTGAAGAGAATCCACGTGTGAGAGAAGAAATTTGTGCTTGCACATTTTGATGCGCCCCGCATTACAATAACGTGCTCTAGACATTTGTCATTAAAATAACGCCATAGAAACCGCCTCAAACGAACTTTATAAAAATAAAAAGAAAGTCGCATCTGAAAGCTACTTCGATTTTTTTTTAAATTGGTTAAAATAAATGGAGAATCTCATGTTTTTCCGTGTGTGCTCGACCATTTTCATCTGTGGTTCTAGATCACTTGATGAGCTCCGCAAATGTGCAAAAACTATGCCGCAAAAAAAAAAAAAAAATAAAAAGCTTTTTTAAAAAGACAAAAGAACGCATTGACGTTTTCCTAAAATGATCATTAGAAACCAACAGACTGATGAAAATGTGGGACATTTTCTCAATATATTAAAAATATCAAAAATACACATTATTACAGGTTATTTTTTATTTGTTTTTGTAAGTGCAACTGATGCAGTATTCTGAGAATAAATGTTAAATAAACAATCCATATAAATAAACAGTCAATGTTTTTGCTAATGTAATTAGTTTTAGTAATTAATAATCGGTTTTATTGACAGTTTTATTAAAGTCCCTCCTGTTTGCTTGTTAGTTTTGCTGTAAAGGTGCGTGAAAAATAAATAAATAAAATAGCATTGAGACATACTCTGTAGGCCTAAACATAGTACAATATGTTGCTGCTTTTCAGTCTGTGACCATTTATTTCTGAGCATTTGCGTTGCATTGTTTATACAGTTAGACACAATTATACACGATTAGAAAGTAAAAAAAAAAAAAAAAAAAAAAAAGACATACCTGCTTTGGCAACTGTCAAACATGACCACACACACAAAAGATTTCATTTCCTGAGTTTCAGCTTTCTGGTATAAGCCAAAGAAGTACTCAGGTTGAAGTTTGACATGATTTACCGGTTTTAGAAAATAAGTTGAAATACACCCGCTTTTTGTTTCCTTGTGTCACACCCCTGTGGACTGTTTTGTTGGTTTTGCCTTTCTGTGCCCTTATTTGGTCTTTCCTGTTCCATTTCTTGTTGAGTCATTATTGGTTAATTATCTTCACCTGTCTTTGTCTCCTTTGCACCCTTTATAAGTTTGATTCAGTACCTTGGTCCCTGTCCGATATTAAAGTGATGTTGGTGTGTGTTTTCCTGCTGTTCCTGTCTGTATGTACGTACTGTTTGGATTATATTAAAGCTCCTTTTTGTTGTATTTCGTCGTCCTACGTCTTCATCCTACACACGACCTGACAGAAGATCGGACCTAACAAGATGATGGCAGAGGAAGCTCTATGTGGTTAGAGGCAAGGCGGTTGGAAGTTGGAGCGGTATGTGGAGGATTTATTCGAGCTTCCTAACCAGCTGAACTGGCACAACGCTGCTCTAGCTGCATGTTTTCACCTGGGCCTGATCGAACTGATTAATCTCGTACTTTATTTAAACGGTTCTATATTAGAAGTCGAAGAAGGAACCCCCACATACCGCACCAACGGCTCGGACTGCCTACCCCACCCCAAACGACCCACATCATCCAAGGCTCCATCCGCTTCCTCAGCCCATTCAAGAACTCTGGCCGCGGCTCGCTTGAAACCGCCGGCAGTCCTTGAGGGCAAGCCACATGGACCTGGCACTCCCCATGGGGTTTGCCCCTATCCTCTCTCTTTCTCCTATGTCTCCGCTGGTCCCATCCAGCCCTCCAGAGCGCCCTCCTGAGCCCGGTCCTCCTGTACTCTCCTGGACTTGCAGTACCCTAATTTCCCCTAAGAAATTTTTTGGGGGGTGGGCAATACGTATGAACTGTCTGCTCCGTCATGGCCTCCCGGACTGCGTGCTCCGCCGTGGCTCCCCGAGCTCCTTGATCTGCCATGGCCTCCTGGACTGTATGCTCCGCAGTGGCTCCCCGAGCTCCCTGACCTGCCATGGCTCCCTGAGCTCCCTGATCCGCCCTGGAGGCCTTCCTCCTCTCCGTCCTGTGTCTGCCCTGCATGAGCCTCAAATATCACATGGTCCTAAGTATTCAGACCCTTTGCTGTGACACTCATATATTTAACTCAGGTGCTGTCCATTTCTTCTGATCATCCTTGAGATGGTTCTACACCTTCATTTGAGTCCAGCTGTGTTTGATTATACTGATTGGAGTTGATTAGGAAAGCCACACACCTGTCTATATAAGACCTTACAGCCCACAGTGCATGTCAGAGCAAATGAGAATCATGAGGTCAAAGGAACTGCCTGAAGAGCTCAGAGACAGAATTGTGGCAAGGCACAGATCTGGCCAAGGTTACAAAAAAATTTCTGCTGCACTTAAGGTTCCTAAGAGCACAGTGGCCTCCATAATCCTTAAATGGAAGACGTTTGGGACGACCAGAACCCTTCCTAGAGCTGGCCGTCCGGCCAAACTGAGCTATCGGGGGAGAAGAGCCTTGGTGAGAGAGGTAAAGAAGAACCCAAAGATCACTGTGGCTGAGCTCCAGAGATGCAGTCGGGAGATGGGAGAAAGTTGTAGAAAGTCAACCATCACTGCAGCCCTCCACCAGTCGGGGCTTTATGGCAGAGTGGCCCGACGGAAGCCTTTCCTCAGTGCAAGACGCATGAAAGCCCGCATGGACTCCAAGATGGTGAGAAATAAGATTCTCTGGTCTGATGAGACCAAGATAGAACTTTTTGGCCTTAATTCTAAGCGGTATGTGTGGAGAAAACCAGGCACTGCTCATCACCTGTCCAATACAGTCCCGACAGTGAAGCATGGTGGTGGCAGCATCATGCTGTGGGGGTGTTTTTCAGCTGCAGGGACAGGACGACTGGTTGCAATCGAGGGAAAGATGAGTGCGGCCAAGTACAGGAATATCCTGGACGAAAACCTTCTCCAGAATGCTCAGGACCTCAGACTGGGCCGAAGGTTTACCTTCCAACAAGACAATGACCCTAAGCACACAGCTAAAATAACAAAGGAGTGGCTTCACAACAACTCCGTGACTGTTCTTGAATGGCCCAGCCGGAGCCCTGACTTAAACCCAATTGAGCATCTCTGGAGAGACCTAAAAATGGCTGTCCACCAACGTTTACCATCCAACCTGACAGAACTGGAGAGGATCTGCAAGGAGGAATGGCAGAGGATCCCCAAATCCAGGTGTGAAAAACTTGTTGCATCTTTCCCAAAAAGACTCATGGCTGTATTAGATCAAAAGGGTGCTTCTACTAAATACTAAGCAAAGGGTCTGAATACTTAGGACCATGTGATATTTCAGTTTTTCTTTTTTAATAAATCTGCAAAAATGTCAACAATTCTGTGTTTTTCTGTCAATATGGGGTGCTGTGTGTATGTAAAAAAGGCTAAGTTTTTTCTGTTATTCTAACCCCTCTTTCTTAAATCTCTCCTTTCTGTTTGTTGAGGCACACACACATACATAGAGCACTTCACCTGAGCCAATCAGCATCCAGAAACCTGGACCACATGATATCCCCCGCCCTCACAGAGACAGTAGTTCAGTGCAGCGGGAGGCAGAAATGGACGCTAAAGTTACTGCACACCATTTTGTTTTGGACTCTTGAAAGATCGCCTTTTGGATCAAGTGTTGTGCGTGAATGTAGAAGTAAGTTTGAATCATCAACGAGTGATTATACTTGTGAGGTAACGATGTTTATTAGATATCTGCGTGTTCTCAAAGTAAGTGTGCCTATAGCCCCGTAGTTGTGCGTTTACATATCTGTCTATATTATTAAGAGTGTTAAATGTTACATTTGTTGTTATTAAGACGAGTTATGTTCCTGTTTGATGCAGCTTTCATTATATTTCTCTATATGTAACGGTAAAACTTGTGGTAAACAACTTTCTGCACGCATGCGCTCTCGTAGCCCAGACAGAGTGGCGCTACACAAGCCGCTGGGCTCTAATAAGGTGTCAAGTTACAACTGCGCGCTGCTTGTAAGATAGAAATTACAGATTGCCTTGTAGTATATCTTACTAATAATGTTTGTTTAAATCTTATTATATTTATTTATTGTGCTGTGTTATTGCCAAAATGTTTGTTGTAATTTATCCTTATTATTATCATGTATACTATGTATATTCATGTTTATGTCACTTTTTATTTGTAGAAAAACCACAACCACAACTACACACAAACCAGTCTGTGGAGTGGTGACAATAAATGGGTTATTCCCAGGAACCATCTTTGTTCAGTCTCTAATCGGACAATCTTTGGTGGGTCAGCACCCTGAGCCGGCAAATTATTCTATGGTGAAGAGCTTCTAAAGCCCAACCATTTTTTCAGTGTACATTAATGAGGAAAAAAAATGAACTTAAATGATTTTAGCAAATGGCTGCAATATAATATAACAAAGAATTTTAAGGGGGTCTGAATACTTTCCATACCCACTGTATATATACATTATTTTCTATTACTATTTTCTAAATAAATTATTTACTATTTTATTATTTATTTTTTATTAAGTCCCCATAGCCTTTTTTCTTTACTCAGCTTTCATCAGCAAGTTTTATCAGAGATCAAAAATGTAACAATATGTATATTAGAAGTAATTTCACTGATAGACTCAAATTTGACAAATCGGCTTGGTAGCTATTTTTTAACGATTTGAGTGCCTTGTAGCTTTTATAACCCCTTATTTATTAACCATTTATTTGCTTTCAAATTTCACCACTGTCATAATTGTAATCCTTATAATGTCTGCATTCTGTAGTCTTGTAATTGGATAGTTGTTATTGCTGTTCATTTGAAGCACATTTTGTTTGTACATTTGATTAACTTCAATATAAAAAAATTGTAGAAAAGATAGAAATACCAGAGACACTTAAATATGCTATGCAATTTATTAGACAAGTGAAGAACACACAAAGCAGCATTATAACAATTTTCTTAACACACTCAAATGTATCTTGTATGATAAAACAGCACACACAAACAAAAATTGTTACAAAATGCTGTTACTTAATTAACAACAGGCAAAAAAAAAAAAGTGCACAGAACTGCAAGATCACTACACATTATTGATAGGAAAATCGCATAATTTAATGTAATTAAAATATTAAAACTCTTTCATATACTGTCTTGGCAAAACCACAATAGTAGAAAAACATTTTAGGAAAATGGCCTTTCATTCAGTGGTTACACCCTTTGAGATTTTTATTACATTTCTTCCATGACAACTCTCGGGAAGATTTTATTATGGTAATGTATATGACAATTTTAATGTATTTGGTCTTGGCGGAATAGATCTGCTACGCTGCTGCTGAATTGCTGCTGCTGTTGGTTATTGCTGTAGTTGCAGATTATTGCTGCTGCTGCTGCAAGCAAGTACAGGAACTTGCTACTGCCAAAGCATATGTCAATACAGTGCTGTGAGTATTTAAGACATACTGCTGCTGCACAATAGCATACAAAATAACCCCCCAACAAAGCTGGAAGGAGATACGAAACAGCTAAGATATGCATGTTGCTGTAAGCATGAAAGCATACTGCTGCTCTACAATAAAATGCTTGTAATCATCCTTATAAGGCAAAATAGAGAGACAAAACCCCCCAGAATAAGCAGATCTATTGCCAAGACATATGTCCTGCTGCTGCTCCAAAGAGCCATGAGACCGCGTGTTTGCTATCTATGTGAGCCTGGGCCAGCTTTGCCGAATGGCTTAACGCTAGTGGACCATTGTTGTGTGTACCTGATCGTTTGACCAGATAGCTTAAACTAGTGACCTGAGTTAATGCATTTCTGGGCTAGTGAAGCCCAGATAAGTTAATTAGTGGCTTAGCAATGTGAACCTGGGTGCTGTACCCTTAGGTTTATTTAATTAATGACCTAAATAACTATGTGTGTCTGAGCCAATAGCTCAAACTTACCTAGGTTGAAACGCGCACTGTGTGTGTCTTTAACAAACAGGAATTGCGCTGTAAGCTGATAGATGAAGTAACCCCCAGCAACCACCTGGCTCAGGCTCGGGTGGCCTGAGCAAATGCTTTTTTAAAAAAAAAAAAAAAAAAAATATTTAATACCATTTTAATGCAGTGTCTGTAATATTATTGTTTCACAATACATATCGTTCCAAAGCAACTTTACAGCAATTTAAGTTTTACAATACATTTAGAAGTAGCTTACTAGTGGTGACTGTCTAGATAATGTACATATGACAGGTGTATGGTAAAGATCAATTAATGACGTAATCAAACAGACAAAGAACGCTATAAATAGCTAAACATACTGCTAACACAACTGCACGAAAGTACTTAGAATTGCTATAAGCCTCTTTATTAAACAAGCAAATGCAATCAATAATCCCCATTTCACTTTGAAGAGTTTGCAATAGTACTGTAGCCCTGTTAAAATGCCTATTTCACATTACTTACCCCATGAGATTCACTGGAATTTTATGCAACTAAAAGTACTATATGCTGTCACTGCTATATTAGAAACAATGATGCTAAGCATGCCACTGCTAAGGTTATTTAACATTGCATCTGAAACTGCTCTGCATGCTGCCGCTATTAAAATTAGCCAACATTGCGAACTAAACAACTATACACAAGTACTAAGAATAGCTATAAGGACCATTATTAAATAGCTAACACAATGAAGTCCGAGTCTGCAGAATGCAGCAAGTAATAAAATGCCTAATTTTGCTTGGAGAGTTCACTGACCATCCATGCAAAATCACTGAAATTTAATCAGACCAAGTACTTTTAACTATACTGCTATATAAGCAAAATAATAATTAGTTTGCTAAGCATGCTGCTGCTAATATTATTTCTAACACTGCATCTGAATCTGCTAAGCATGCTGCTGCTATAAAAATCACTAAGCATACTGCTGAAACAGCTGCACAAAGTACTTAGAACTGCTATAACCCTTTTTAGTAAACAGCAAACAATTAAAATAAAGCCTATTGCACTTAGAGTTCACAAAATTAATTGTAGCCCTGTTAAATAAGGAAAAGTAATAAAATATCCTATTTCACATTAAAGAGTTACTTACCCCATACGTTAAACGAACATTTTGCAACTAAAGCACTTCCTGCTGCCGCTGCTATATTATCGATAATAATTTGGCTTGCTAAGCATGTTACTGCCATTTCTAACATTGCATCTGAATC
>CM070014.1:4403687-4436516 GCA_036247105.1 Cirrhinus mrigala
TATTAATTGTATGTAACTGTATTTCTATTAATTCTAGTGATTTTATTTTTCTGTTACCTTTTCTCATTACATTGTTCTTTTTCATGAGCAAATATCGCCGCAGAACTTGAATGCAGATAGGATACATACAAAAACATTAAATCGCTATTACCGTCCACAGCATTTTCTTCTGGATATTGTCTTTTTCCATGTCAAAGGTGAACTTATCAATATTTTGTCCACTGAAAGCATCCCAAAAATGAAACAGACCTGGTTTACCATCATTCAACAGTTCACATCCAGCAAGTATCTAATAAACATATATACCTTGAAATGGACAGAAACTTATTTAAGAAACCTTATTCATAGCACAACATAAAATGTAGTGAACTGCAAATTAATATACTGGACTTTTATGATTATTCCCCCTAGTACATGCACCTTTCATGCTTTTACATCAAAAACTTTTACAGAAACAACAATAAACACATAAACATATGTTATTACATATTTTGTGTGATAATTATAATAATAATAATATATACGCTATGGTCCTCACCATCTGTGCAATTTTGGTGATCTTTAAGACACAATGTTAGGAATTTCATGCCATCATACATTAAATGAAATACAGAGTCAGCTTCCTTTTGCTCTTCATCATAGTATTTTGAATCAATGTGAGAGCGATAGACAGCTTTCCAAGTAACTGCGTCATAGTACGCTATTTGCAGATCATCCAACATCAGCACAACACTGAACTCAGGAAATGGTGTTTGTCCATCTATATATGTTGCCAAAGCCATCAGTGAGTGAGAACCTGTAGATACACAAGGACGAGCTTATAATAATATTAGTACATTTCACCTTTTTTTTTTTTACATTATTATAAACCTGAGCTGCACTCATTTCTGTTTGTGGCTTTCATTTTTAGATTATGTTTTTTTTCTTTTCTTTTCGCGAAGATCCCGATCGAACCTCCCGCTTATAAAGGGGAGATAATGAGCAACACCTGGGCCGGTGATCAGTCCTAGGTACGTGAGTAAAATGAGTCCGGGTAGGAACGTTAAAACTCGGGCGAAGGTCCCCGCTGGTGACGGTCGGAGAGAGCCACAGAGGTGCGGCGCGTGACACACTACTTATTACATTTTAAATAGAGTAACTGCTTATACAACACTGAATAGGTGTCACACCCCTGGACTATTTTGGGGAAGGTCCTCGAGCGAGCCTCGCCGCCTTTGTGGAGTGGGTGCTGGTGTCCTGCCAGTCTCCGCTGACCGTGGACTTTGTGGACGACGGCACCAGCCCCACTCCTGACATAGAGCCCAGCCAACCATCACCCCGATTCACAGAGCATGAGCCCGAGCCCACTGCAGACGGAGAGCCAGAGCCCAGCGCGACCGACGAGTCATCGCCAAATGGGGCGACAGTACTGAGGAACGCCCCAGAGCCAGAGCCCATTACGTCTGACCAGCTGCGAGAGCCGGCTACATCGCACACGATGATGGAAGTTACAGTGGAGCGTGAGGGTGCTGAGGAAAGCCCCGCCCACAGCACCATTGCTGAGGGTGAGCAGAAACTAGATCTGGGACTGTGGTATTTTGAACACAGGATTTGATCGATCATCCAAACTATCCATTTACCCTGAACCCTCTGTCTGCCTGCCTGGATTTCCCACCCACCCTCCCTCTTTTGCCTCATCCACTCATCCCTGCCTCAGCCATGCCACCTCTGTCTCCTGACAGCCCCACTGCTCACCCTTAGCCCACCATCTGTGCGGTGGTTTCACCGTGGGTCTGCCAGTTTCCATTGGCATCATGGCTGGAGGATCCACCTCCTAAGTCCCCTGTTGCTTAATTTTTTAATATATAAAAATATATCTTCGTGTTGTGCCTTGTATTTCATGTGTTGTGACAATAGGTACAGTGCCTATAGAAAATAATACCCTGTGAAAACTTTTACATTTTGTCACATTAAACCTTGGAAAATAAAATAAATTAAGTCATCATTAAAGTAAAAATATAATTTCAAAAAATTCTGGAGGATTATTAAAAAATAATCAGTAAAATGCCTGGTTTGGTAAAGTGATCAGCCCCACAGAGTATACCATTATAAACTTGCTCAGGTGCAAGCGATCAACTTCCAGATTAAACACCAGGCTAATTGCCCCACCTGCCATCAATAGTAGTGGTGTTGATTATTTCAGAATAAAACAAGCTGTTTCTTGAAGATTCCACTGTTAGTAGTGCATGGTACGGCAAAGAATTCACCATGGTTGGGAATGTGCTTTCAGAAGACCCCCGGGATAAAGTAGAAAGGCACATATTAGGAGAAGGCTACAGAAACATTTCAAAGACTTTAGCTATTCCTCAGAGTGCTGTTTATAGCATCATTGAGAAGTGAAAAGCGTATGGCACCACCAGTACATTGCCAAGATCAGGCTGTCTGTCTAAAGTGGATGACAAAGCCAGGAGGACATGGATAAGAGAAGCTACCAGGAGGCCAAAGACAACTTTAAAGGACTTACAAGGTCAGTCTCTGCCAACTGTGACAACTATCTCCCGAACTTTATACAAAGCTGGCATGTATGTCTTAACCCTTATGTACTGTTCCGATTTGATTTTTGAGTTGTCAGAAATATCAGTTAACTTATGTTTTTTTTCTTGAAGTTTTGTGACTTTTTCTCATTTAAAGTCATTAACATGCATGCAAAGTTTCAAAACGCTGATGTGTTTTGACATGTCCACAAAATTTTTTGTTACGTTCGTACTGTTCCTGGGTCAATTTGGCCCGCCTATAAGGCAACTCTACAGACCCAAAATGATAACATTTATTGGTAATTTTTTGTTATTTTAGTTTTTTACTATCAAATGAAGTTAAAAATATTAGCTTTCCTTCATTCATTTCAATACAGAAAAAATACAAAAAAAAACATTTTGTCAGACAAAGATGGTAAAAAATGAGTTATCATTTCTTTCTCAGTCTATCTGAAATACTATTAAACCCATGTTTTTCTTGAAATTTTGAGACTTTTTCTGATTTAGGGTCATGAACATGCATGTAAAGTTTCAACATGCTGATGTGTTGTGAAATGTACATACAGAAATTTTTATATGTTTGTGATGTTCAAGGGTCAATTTGACCCGCATAGGCAGCCATTCAAAAGCAACTGTACAGACACAAAATAACAACAAATTCCTTTGTTGTATGTCAGAGCTCCTCAACTAGTCCTGAAGTGCCTTCTAGTGCCAGGGTCTTGATGAGTTTAACAACTTTTTAATTTCAAAGTTTGTGAAAACAAAACAGTTTAGCCTTTTATAACTGCAAGTCCCACATAAAATTACTAGCTAAAATTGTTATAAATGTTGAATACTTCGGAGCACAAACTTAAGATTTGTATCTTTTTAAAGGTGAAACACCACAGATTATTGTAGAAGCAAAAAAAGTTATAAAAATAAATTTATAAAAAGTTATAGAAGTTTAAATTTATAAAAATGTAAAGTATAAAAATATATATATTTTTTTATATATAAAATTTACATTTTACAAAACATGTTTACCTCCAAATCTTCAAGTAAATCAAAGCCAGTCATCTGAACAAGTTTTGTCCCAAATTTTAGGTTGATATCTCAAAATAATTATTTTGAAGTAAGATTTTGTGGATGTAGTACCAAACATTTCCACTAGATGATATAGAGGGACTCTTGATTTCCATTTATTGTTTAAGTGTTCTGAACCATATATTTTCATAATTCTATAAATATTTATGAAGTAGACATCCTATTCAGCAATAGTTTGGGCAGTAACTTTAATATTTGATTTGAATTCAATCTCCAAAACACATAAAATGTGCATATAAAATACATATAGAATAAGAGTGTGTTTGGCACCATATCACAAATGGAGAATCTATCGCTATTTATCTATTGCTCTGTCATTTTTTTGAAAAAGAAATACCAAGTCACCAAATATGAAAACTAGTCTGAAACCTTTCTGTCTGAAAACTTTGTTTAGATTACGATATTATCATTAAAATATGTGTAATTACAAACATCCCACAGGTGTGGGGGAGGGGCAGTCAAAAATAGTGGTTAAAAACATTTTTATAAATCACAAATACAGATGTTCATTCTTTGTAATGTGTGAAAAATATTCATATTAAAGGTTAATTGACTGTACCTGATTGTATGTTTGTTTGTTTGTTTTTTGTTGCTGTAGGGCAAAATCTTTCATGACACTGTTCATAACATAAAAGACACATAACATGATGACATTTTATTCAGCATGTCAAATTACTTTTAAAAATCCTGTAAATATCTGTAATGCCATATAAAGCATACAAAACAGAATAACAGTGTCAAAATAATTCACTATTATACAAAAATTGCACAACAATACAGCAGGACATAATCCTCTTAACCAATATGATTTCAGGCCAAACAGGCTCAAATTTTTATGTTGCATACCATACGCTATGCTTTTATTCTGTATTTTCTTTTTTATCACATACAGTATAATTTGACTGCCATTATTATAACAAAACATAAATGACATCCTCCAAGTAAATGCTTAGGCTTTTTAAGTTCTTCCATGTATTATCTTTAATAAGCCCATGTAGACTGACTTTTTATGTTTCATCTTGCATGGAAGCTGAAAAATAATAATAATAATAATAATAAATAATCAACATTTTCAATTCAGACTTAATTCATATTACTCCATAAAACATAGTGCACTTACATGGAGTAAGGGAGTAATCACTCTGTGATGTCTTAGATCCTTGTCCTGAATAAGAACGACACAATTAAATCAGAATGAATAAATACTACAGATACATGAAACTGCATACACTGAACTCTGAGAGAGTGTCTTTTATTATTATTTTATTATTGAGTTTACAGAATATTTACCAGTAGCACATCTCATCCTCCTTATGATGAGTGCAGTTATGATGAGAACAGCCACACACATGAACACCAGCACACTGACAACTACAGACAGACTGAAGGACCCTGGGTCAGATTCAGCCACATCTAATATTAGGGTGAAGCGAGGAAAAAAAAAGAACAAGAAGGAATCAGTAAACTATGGACAGATAAAGTTAGTTTTATTGTTGTTGTTAATCCTGATGTTGAATTTCTTTTCCAAAGAGACATTTTACTTTATTGTTAATATTTTCTTACCAAATGTAATGTCCAGTTTGTTGTCCAGATTGAGGCGCTTCATTGAGCAGTTGTATTTATGTCCTTCATGTAGCTCTTCTTCACTGATCACCAAACTCTTCCTCATCTGGTAAGTTCCATCTCCATTGGGCAGAATCTCTCCTCCTGTGATCTGATCATCATCCACAGGCTGATCATCTCTGAACAGGGTCAGGTTAATGTGACGAGGGTAAAAACCAGTGGCCAGACAGCTGATCTGAAGCTCTGGAGAGTCTATGAGTGTCTTCATCATGAGTCTGACTCTGGGTTTAACTAAATAGAAGAATGAGATGTATTGGTTATAAAATTGCTTGGTTCACTGCATCCGTAATAAATTTATGGTAATCATGATTCATAAAGTGTTAAAGAAATATTTGTCAGTTTTGTTATTTTCAGTATTTTCCTTTAATTCTAGTATTTCTAGTAATTCTATTATTCTCTTACCTTTTCTCATCACATTGTTCTTTTTCATTACCAAATATCGCCGCAGAACTTTAATGCAGATAGGATGATAAACAGTTTTATACATAAACATTAAATTAAGCCACTCTATTTGGCTCCCTGTTAACGCCCATGGCATTTTCTTCTGGATATTGTGTTTTTCCATGTCAAGGGTGAACTTATCAATATTTTGTCCACTGAAGCCATCCCAAAAATGAAACACACCTGGTTTACCATCATTTAACAGTTCACATCCAGCAAGTGTCTGAAGAACATGTACACCTTTAAATGAAGAGAAACTTGTTTAAGAGACATTATTCATAGCACAACATAAAATGTAGTGAACTGAAAATGAATATACTACACTTTTTATGGTTATTCCCTCTAGTACATGTAACATTATTGCTTCTGCATCAAAAAAATTATATAGAAATAACAATAAACACATAAACATATGTTATTACATGTTTTGTGTGATAATAATAATAATAATAATAACATATACATTATGGTTCTTACGATCTGTGTGATTTAGGTGATCTTTAAGATAAAATGTTCGCATTTTCATGATGTTATACATATAGCGAAATATAGTGTCAGCATCACTTTGCTCTTCATCATAATATTTTGAATTACTGTGAGAGCGATAGACAGCTTTCCATGTAACCGAGTCATAGTACGCTAATTGCAGATCATCCAACATCAGCACAACACTGAACTCAGGAAATGGTGTTTGTCCATCTATATATGTTGCCAAAGCCATCAGTGAGTGAGAACCTGTGAACAACAAGACAAGCATATATTAATATTAGTACATTTCACTTGATTGTCAAGTTGTGATGATGAACCCAAGTGCAGTTTATTTAAACAAGCTGAAATCCAAAATCCAAACAAACAAAGAAATACTTGAATTGACATGAGCAGACTTTACAGAAACAGACTTGACTTGGCAAGAGTAGTCTTGGCCTAGCATGGACGTGAACGCTTTTTACAAGTTGGAATCTCGTAATTATGGGAATTCTGATATGGTGTGAACGCACCTTAAATATACCAAACAAAGAGGGTCATATGTCAAACCAACCAATGAGAAACAAGACACATGACTAAGACAACCAATGAGAACATGACATATGCAACCAAGGAACCAATTAGAACATAACACACAAGGTGTGTTCGACTTGAAACACGGCTACAGATGGCGGGCAACGAGATTAGGCCGTTGGAGTCGAGGGCAGAGTTAAAAGCATTTACGTTAAGTCGGATACTTTCTGCTCCTGGTAGCGACACTCATGCAGTGTTTACACACTCTGTCACTATTTACCTATTTATTCATCTATCGCTATTTATCTATTGCTCTGTCATTTTTTTGAAAAAGAAATACCAAGTCACCAAATATGAAAACTAGAGTCTGAAACCTTTCAAATGATATATATATTTTGTCAAGATTACTTTATGTTTAGATTACGATATTATCATTAAAATATGTGTAATTACAAACATCCCACAGATGTGGGGGAGGGGCAGTCAAAAACAGTGGTTAAAAACATTTTTATAAATCATAAACTCGTCGTCATGTGTGAAAAATATTCATATTAAAGGTTAATTGACTGATTGTATGTTTTTTTTTTTTTTTTTTTTTTTTATATTGTAATTTTTGTGAAATTACATTGAGTCCAATACGGGTCAATTTGACCCAGACCATACAGGAAGTCACCTGTTTTCGAACAGTACATGAGAGACCTTGAGTGGCCATTTCAGAGCTCTGACTTAAATCCAATCAAAAATCTCTGGATGAGTTTTGAAGAGAGCAGTCCATTGCCCCTCACCACAAAATTTGACTAAACATGAGCAATTCTGCAGCGAAGAATGGGCAAATATTCCCCAGTCAAGGTGTGCAAAGCTAGTACAGACATATCCAAAAAGACTGATGGCTGTAATTAGAGCAAAAGGTGGCTCTATGAAGTATTAAATCAAGGGACTGATGACTTTTCCAACCCTGCTATTCTAGTTTTTGTTTGTTTGTTTGTTTGTTTTTTATTAATTTGTAGAATTGTGTTTTTTCTTTCATTGATTTGATGTTGCAAGACCAAAATTGTAAATAAAACCGGAAAAGTTATTTGGAATGGGGTTTGATTTCAGGCTGTATGACAAATAAAGTACCTATTTCAAAAGGGTTTGATGATTTTCCATAGGCACTGTATACGTCCACACTCAACAAAACTGAATAATTGTGAATTCATATATTAATACTAGACACCCTAAAGATACCAAAATTTGATTTTTGTACAAAAAATCTTTGTCATATCTTTATGTTAACATACTTTACTAGCCTTTTGTTTTGGATCTTTGATGCAGCCATCATATTCTCATGGTGCAAACAGGAAGTAAACTGCTCTGGTCATGTGACAATTTGCACTAAGCATGTGAGACTGCACATATTTTTTATTTTATTTATTCTATTTTTCTCCATATTTGCAGAAAATGCACTAAAACACCAATATTTTTTAGAGCTTTTTTAGAGCTTAAATTAAAACCTTTTTTACAGTCACTATACACCCATTGATTAAATGGGTTAAATGACAAGCACATTTATGTGTATTCATCTATATATCTACACAGACAGTATCTAACAATGGAAACAAATGCAACCCCAAAAAAGTTTTATTCATCTATTGTGTATAAAAGTTATTGTCTGACCTTCTTTCACTTTACTGCTGCAATAATTCTAGCGACTAAAATATTGACCATAACTCAGTAGTTGAAAGTCCAAAAAAGAAATAGTGTTTGTGTAAAAGGGAAGACGTAGGCAAAAAGTTGTCCCGTGTATCATGAGCCTTAAGAGTTTATAAGCACAAACCTTACTACGGATCAGCAATTTTATGTTAAAAGCAAATACATAATTTGACAGTGGGGTATGAAAACAATACTTAATACAAGATACAGTAAAATCCGAAAACATCTTAAAATTGTATGCAACTTTGCTTCCCAATTTAAATTGAACCTTATTTAAAATACTGATTAAGCAAATAAAATTTGCAACACATGGAAATTCCAGCTGGCCTAAACTCTTTCAACAGGGTTTAATATGAACACATTCAAATCATATGACGATCCACGTGGACCAATGGAATTTTTAATATGGTGAAAAAAGAAAAAAAGCAGTAAATTAACTTACCTGCATTGATGACTGTCCATAATGACAGCAGATACACAAGTATTAGCATTCTCTCAGTTAATTAATCCGGTCTTCAGTACAGTCTTCACTGAACAATATTGTTCCTCAACAGCAATTCAAAGTTCATTTGGCACAGTCTCAGAAGTGAAGAAAGTGAATTATATGTTTTTCCACCTACTTGTGAACAATGCAGGGCATGAGATAGAACAAACAACAAATGCACTCTATAAATACACAATAGGTTAAAAATTTATCATCTTTTAAAGTAATACTATTTGAAAGGTTTTAAGGAAGAAGTGTAATTTCTCTAAAAAAGGGGAACAGAGATGTATTAACGAACAGACACAAACTGCTGCGTTTCCCCCAGTCTCTTTTTTGTTATAATACAGGTGCATCACAACTATACAACCTTAGTATATACTCAAACTCACATGAACATTAATATTAGAAAACTGAGAGGTTTACCTGAAAAAAGGGGAAAATAGATGTGTTAACAAACAGACACGAACACTTGCTGTGTTTCCCTCAATCTCTGTAGTGGGGGAGAGGAACTTGGGTGCCTATTAATTCTCTCTGTTCTCCCCACCCCCTGCTGGAGTGTTTTACTACTGCATCATAACGTCACAAAAACTATTAATATATTAACTTTGAAATAACACTACTAACAATAATACTTTCTATTAATAATTATACATGTTACATTACTCCCCTTACCCCCATTACTTTTTTTTTTTTTTTTTTTTTTTTCCCGGCCTGTCAGTAACACAGATAACACATGACAGTGTGTATGTGTAGCTATGTTATCATCATTCACAGCCTTTTTTTTTTTTTTTTGGCACCCCTGGCTTTGCTGGGTCCCGGCTAGTGGCTGGGGGGCCCTTGGATCGCCGGGCCCAGGGCCGGTCTGCTCTGGTGTGGCCGGCTGCCGGCGGAGCCTGCGGGCTTGCCGCCACGGCCCCCTGGGATGTCTGCATTGTGACTGCCGGATGATCCCCCTCCGGGCCCTCCTCTGCCCTTTTCTGGGTGGGGGCCGCGGTTGTCCCTGCGGTGGTTCTCCTGGGACTCTCGTGCCCGGGGGGGCCTCCGGATGTTTGGGGCCCGGGTCTCCCCCATGTCTGCTTCATACCTTGTGGGGCGGGGCTGTGGTTCCCCACACACACTATTAAACATTTACATGGAAGAACCTTATGAACACAAACGCGCTCACACACACAGGTGTACACACAAGCATTCACATTGGTGTAAAAACAGGTGCTCACAGACACACACTGTCTTGATCTGCTGTTGCTTCAAAACATATTTTGTAATATTAGTTATGTGTGCTGCACAATAACATTTAGTATTTACTGTGATTTATATAGATGTTGGTTGTTGCTGCAGTTTCTCTGCTGTTGTGTCTTCTGTTGTTTTCTCTTTTTGTCAGCAGGTATTTAAGCAGATTATCTTTTTTTGATCTTTCTCTCTCTCTCTATCCTCCTTCTCCTTTTTTTTTTTTTCCTTTTTTCTCTCTCTCTCTCTCTCTCTCTCTCTCTCTCTCTCTCTCTCTCTCTCTCTCTCTCCCCCCCTCTCTTCTGTTGACTTTCTCCCCACTTTTTTTTTTTTTTTTTTTTTTTTTCCTGTTTTCTCTGTCCCCCGGTATTGTCTGTCATAGTATGGTTAAATAAAAAGGTATATACAATTAAATTAATTAATTACATTTAAAAAAAAAAAAAAAAAAAAAAAAAAAAAAGCCCTTACTCCCATTACTGAGGTATTTCTTCATGTTCAGCCACCCTCCGTAGTGGCTGGATGTCCATGAAAATATAGTCATCTTCCTCCTCGTCTTCTGTCTCTCCATCCAACTCTCTCCTGACTTCAGTCGGTCTGACATCTTTTCTTTTTGGTTTCACAGGTAAAAAAATGGTAAGTGGTCACACGGTAATATAAGATTTCTGTGCATAATTCTTGATCTCCCTTTTCCATGTTCAGGTCTCAGTTCATAGGGATATCTTTACCCACTTGTTTGACAACAAGGATTAAGTCCTCCAGTGATTTCTCAATTTTCCAGGTCCTCTTCGTGGAGACAAATTCCGGATCAACACATGGTCACCAGGACTTGGACTGTGCTCCTGACTTTTTTGCTATCTGCACTTAGTGTGCTCTATTTGCACTTAGTTTAAATAACATGTAATGCAAATAGCCTCTGCAGAAAGAAAAGAAAAGAAAAGAAAACCTAAAAAAACAGCTACAGCTTAGGTAGGCTAAAATGTTGAGACGACATAGACCCATCTGACGTTACAATGAATGCACATTTTCAAAATATATAGCCTATGTGACCCTGGACCACAAGTCATAAGTAGCATGAGTATATTTGTAGCAATAGCCAACAATACATTGTATGGGTCAAAATTATCAAGTTTTTTTTTTTATGCAAAAATCATTAGGATATTAAGTAAAGATCATGTTCCACAAAGATATTTTGTAAATTTCCTACCATAAATATACCAGTAATCAGTTGATCAGTAATATGCTTTGCTAAGAACTTTATTTGGATAACTTTAAAGGCGATTTCTCAATATTTTGACTCTTTTTTTTTTTTTTTCACCCTCAGATTCCAGATATTCAAATAATTGTATCTCAGCCAAACATTGTCCTATCCTAACAAACCATACATCAATGGAAAGCTTATTTATACAGCTTTTCTCAGTTTCAAAAACCCTTATGACCTTATGACCAGGGTCACATAACTGTAAATTTCAAAGTGTTTGAAGCCAAATTATTATTCAAATTATTATTTGCTAGAACCCAATAATCCCCAGCGCCTGTGCAGACACAGCAGTAACAGCTCACGTTATCCGTCCATCAAGTTAGAAGGCAGACATTTCAAACAAATAAATGTGTGTTCGTTACAGTATATGTAAAGTTTAATTCAACACTAAATGTTACAGCTTTATTTAATTGCTTACAGGCACTACTAAACAACCTTAACCAGTATTTTCCAAAAGAAAGATTCTGAAATTTTATTATTCCCCATAAACATAACCAGCAAAACCAAGAATTACGTTAGCGCACAGACATTCAAAAACACAGATCTGTGACTGTGCACAGCATATGGTTAAAATAATCAGAATAGCAGTACTAAGTTACCTGCCTTAACAACAGGCCATACTGACAACATACACACAAGAATGAGCATTTTCTCAAATAATTAACACAGGCGTCTCAGAAAACGGTGCAAATGAGGCAACCTTTTAAAAGTGTACTCTCGTCGGTTTCGTCGGTCCACAGTTTGTTGTTTCTTTTCTTTGTTTTTGGCGTGTAACCATCCAGTTACTTCCACCTGTTGGTGTACGTGTAATATCATGGCTTCAGTGATACCAGTTTCACACCAACAGCACAGATTTCACAACCAAACAGACCTGATCCACTCATCAGCTTGTTAGTAGAGACTCAGATGTGTTTCAGGGAGACATACAAAATGTGTACCATAATTCCTTGGGAACAGAGTTGGGAACCACTATCTTACATAAAATTGTGTTTTATAACTGTTTGGGGCATTTATAGCCATTTACAGATTATTTGTGCAATCTTTGCACAATCTTTGCAAATTTAAGTGCCTGAATTAATAGCAAAGTGATGACAGCTAAAGTGTATTCACATGGTTCTGCCCCCTTGCAGTCAGTGCCCCTGTAGCATCTGGACCAATCAGACATACAGTTATTTGTTACATTTAACAAATAGTATTTAAACCCAAAAGGGCCAGCTACATGCTGGAGCTCTGGAGACAACCCCCTCCAAAGCAACTAACACCCCAAAAGGGCTCAGTTGCCAGGACGACTATCTGATAAGAGGTTTTATTGCTTCAAGGAATGCAAGCAGAGCACACTACATCTCCCTATAGGAAAGACACAATGCCTATAGAAATGGACTCTTTCCTATTCATTCACAGACAAACCTTTCTTTGACCTTCCTATCACACATAGCCCAGGTCACTGTGTACAGTATTACTGCATTGTATTTTAATTTTGTCTGTTGTATTTGTCTTTCTACTGTTTTGTGCATGCATTATGATAGATGACTAGTCATTTGCCCACCTATGTCATGTTTGGTTTCTTTGAATTCGTATTTTGATGATCTAAAAGATGGTGTAAATTAGATGTTGATACCTTTGCAACATGTTAGTGTTTTAAGAAACCTTAGTAGTTTTTGCATCAACACCCAATCGAATTACATATGCAAAATACCATGCTCACAGACAAAGAGTCGTAAACTTTCCCTCCAATGGTGAAAGTTACCATTGGTTCGCGGACCTCCTGGAGGCTTAAAGGCTTCAAACGATTGAACGCCTCCCTCTTCTTCACTCTCTTCACTCTTTTCACTCTCTTCACGATTGCTCCCCGTGTGGGGGAACCCACAGGGAGCCTGAGCCGGCACAGGGCGTGCCCAGCGGGCCCGACAGGCCTCAACATCTAGAGCTGTGGCTCTCGACCACAAAGAGCCAGACATACTCACTCAGCCCTGGAATTCATCCTCACGAAATGTCCTCGAACAGACATTTCTCTCTTCTGCGGTTTTTAGCTTTCTTCACTCGTCTCACATGAGTTCTTTCAGAACCTAAGAGGATGAGGAGGATGAGCTAGAACTCGTCGGAACTCTAAGCTGCGCCAGGCCTTGCGGCCTTGTCTTTCCATTCTCCAAAGACCACAGGACTTCAGCTGGGTCCCTCTCAGCTCTTGGTTCTTCTTCAATTTTCACATGGGAAGAAACTCCCAGTCACCATCGAGTCAGAACATCTTTGGAGTTCATCACTCTTCGGACCCGGAAGAACGTGATTGTGATTCCAAAACCACCACTGCTCCAAACCATCAAGACTTTCACCCGAGACTGCATTCGGACACTTGTTCATTGACCAAGGCAAGGCAAGTATCAAGGTAGTTCATTTAACTAAACAAAACAGAGGTTTAGTACAAGTTGTAGACAGCACTGATGGTTTCACTCAGGTGGTTAACTGACTCTTTTCATAGCTACATTCTCTGGTCTCTCTAACTGCTTCTCACTTCCCCTTCCCCCATGTATGAATGATTTCATGTTGTTTGTTTAGATTAGTTATGTGTTAGTCCTGCGTTAATAAACTCTTGTGCACAAATTACATGAGTTTTAACTCTGATTCTGCCTTGCAAATTAATGTCCCTTTACGATTCCGATTCGAGCTACATGCCCTAATGCAACAGTACTTTAAGGAAGTTATTTTCTGTGGCCAAGAAAATATAATTTCTTAGAGTTGATATAAAAATTATACTGAATGTTCGCTGGACGAACAGATTAGTTGATGGAAAATGAATTCTGCTACAGTTACTACTGGCAGCTGATATAAATAATTGTAATTAATCAGAATTAATTGTAATTATTTATATACATTTCCCTTTGAGCTAAATCGCAACACCCCCTTTGACCTGTAAACATCACTGCTATTAATATATTTCATGAATATTTTCATATATTTCTCATTTACAAGACAAAGGTCTCATTCTAAAAACTTTTCCATGTTTAAGTGGAATAGGAAAAGTGAAAACAATAAATGTCAGGAATATTGAGTCCAAAGCTGTTGCTGTAGGGCAAAATCTTTCATGACATTGTTCATAACATAAAAGACACATAACATGATGACATTTTATTCAGCATGTCAAATTACTTCTAAAAATCATGTAAATATCTGTAATGCCATATAAAGCATACAAAACAGAATAACAGTGTCAAAATAAGTCACTATTATACAAAAATTGCACAACAATACAGCAGGACATAATCCTCTTAACCAATCTCTCGTTCCCTCGGGGAACCATGGTTACATACGTAACCTGGGACGTTCCCCTTCGGGAACTCGAGCTGCGTCCGAAAACGCTAGGGGAACGATATGCCCACGCTGCCAGACTTTCAAATCCCTGCCTAGTGTGTATCACTGAGCACAGCTAGGACGAGAGAAAAAAGGAGCCCAGAGTGGCATAAATGAGACCGAGAATCTCATGAAAGTGAGTGGCATGGAACAACCCGCAGCGTTGAAATGTCAGAGAGGCCTGACGAGAAGGCCATACTTCGAGAGGAGTGAGCCTTGACCCCCAAATAGAGGGGGGGGGGGCAGAGGACTCAAAGTTATGGAATAGCAACCAACTCACCACACAGCAAAGCTACACCTGGTCAGAGGCCTCAGCCTCAGCGCACCGTGGAGGAAACCTGTAACCAGGGGGTTCCTACCCACTGAGGAGCCACCCAGAAGGGCGTGGTAGGCCGCAATAGCCGCCATGTAGACCTTCAGGGTGGAGTGGGCTAACCCTGCAGAAAACCGATCCTGCAGAAACTCCAGCACTGTACCAACGGGGCAGTTAACTGGGTCTTGCTGGTGGTCTCCACACCATGAAGTGAAAAGATTCCACTTCAAGGCGTACAGTTTCCTCGTAGAGGGAGCTCTGGATTGGAGAATGGTCTCAACAACCTCGGCTGAGAGACCGGAAGCTACGAGGTGTGCCCCCTCAGAGGCCACACCCATAACTTCCACAACTCCGGGCGAGGGTGGAGAATGGTGCCTCCCGCTTGCGTGAGGAGATCCCTCCTGACGGGGAATCCCCCAAGGAGAGCCGTCGAGGAGGGAAATCAGGTCCGCGAACCATGCTCGGGACAGCCAGTACGGGGCTACTTAAAGAAGAAGGACCCCGTCCCGGCGCACCCTCTCCAGAACTCCTGGGAGCAGAGCGATCGGGGGAAAGGCGTACAGACGAAGCCTCGGCCACGTCTGTACCATGGCATCCAGCTCAAGGGGAGCTGGATGAGTCAGAGAGAACCAGTGGGGACATTGCGCATTCTCCTGAGTAGCGAAGAGGTCCACCTAAGCCTGGCCAAAAACTCTCCAAATCTGCTTCACCACCTCGGGGTGAAGCATCCATTCCCCGGGCCTCGGCCCCTGCCTCGACAGGATGTCTGCTCCCACGTTGAGATGCCCAGGAACATGCACTGCTCTCAGCGAGAGGAGTTTGTCCTGGGACCACACAAGGATCTGGTGCACCAGCTTGTATAAGGGGTGCGAACGCAGACCTCCCTGGTGGTTGATATAATAGACCACCGCTGTGTTGTCGGTGCGAACCAACACATGGCGGCCTATTAGGTCCGGGAGAAAGTGTTTCAACGCACGAAACATGGCCAGCATCTCCAGGCAGTTGATGTGCCAAGTGAGATGGCGACCGCTCCACAGACCGCGGGCGGGGTGGCCACTCATGACCGCACCCCAACCGGTGAGAGACGCATCTGTCGCTAGCGTTACGCGGCGACAAGGAGCTCCTAACACCGGGCCCTGAGACAGGAACCAAGGCTTCTTCCACATGTCTAAGGCACGTAGGCATCGCCGCGTGACCTTGATCATGCGGGACGGGTTTCCCCTCGGGAGAGCCCCTTGGTCCTGAGCCACCACTGTAGGGGTCTCATGTACAGCAGGCCAAAAGGTATCACGCTGGACGCAGCTGCCATCAGACCCAGCAGTCGCTGGAACTGCTTTACAGTGAGTGACCGGCCTTCTTTCACTCTCGTGACTGCAGTGAGGATCGACTCGATCCGAGCAGGTGACAAACGTGCCTGCATCGTGGTCGAATCCCACACAGCGCCTAGATAAGTGGTTCTCTGTAATGGAGACAGCACACTCTTCTTGGCGTTCAGTCTCAACCCCAAGCTCTTTCATATGAGCGAGAACAACATCTCGATGTTGAACCGCCATGTGCTCCAATTGAGCCAAAATCAACCAATCGTCGATGCAGTTGAGTATGTGGATGCCCCGGAGTCGCAGCGGAGCCAGAGCAGCAGCCACACTCTTTGTGAAAGTGCAGGGGGGAGAACCCGAGGCCGAACGGAAGAACCTGATATTGGTATGCTTCGCCCCTGAAAGCAAACCTCAGGAACTTCCTGTGTTGAGGAAGGATAGAGACGTGGAAGTAAGAGTCTTTTAGATCTATCGTCACAAACCAGTCCTCGGACCTGATTTGTGACAACGCTTGATTGACAGTCAGCATTTTGAACTTCAACCTCATAACTGAAAGATTCAGTAGTCTCAGATCTAAAATGGGACGCAGGCCCCCATCCTTCTTCGGAACAATGAAGTACCGGCTGTAGAACCCGGACTCCCTTTCTTGAGGAGAGACCACCTCGATGGCCTCCTTCCTCAACAGGAGTTCCTACTTCCTGTTTCATTACCAGACCCTGCTCGGGGCTCTCCCCAGCTCCGCTACGTTTCCGGGCGGAAGACTGAGGTGTGGGCTCGCTGGAGACCGCTGCGCCCTGGAACACCGGCAGGGTTGGCAGGCTGATCTCCCGAGGGCACTGAGGAGAGACGGGCACCGAAGAATGCAGTGGACCACGCTCTTCCCCAGAAGGGCCTGCCCTCAGAGGTCCTGGACCATAGGAATCAGGATTCTGCTTATACGTACTGTCTCATAGGTCCGGGTGAAAGTGTTTCAGTATCTGAAACACGGCCAGCATCTCCAAGCAGCTGAAGTGCCAAGCTGGATGGTGACCGCTCCACAGACCGCGGGCGGGGTGGCCACTCATGACCATTCCCCAACCGGTGAGGGACGCGTCCGTCGCTAGCATTACGCGGCGACAAGGAGCTCCCTGCACCAGGCCCTGAGACAAGAACCAAGGTCTCCTCCACATGTCCAAGGCACGTAGGCATCACCGCGTGACGTTGATCATGCAAAGCAGGTTTCCCCTCGGGAAGACCCCCTTGGTCTTGAGACACTACTGCAGGGGTCTCATGTACAGCAGGCCAAAAGGTATCACGTTGGACACAGCTGCCATCAGACCCAGCAGTTATGAAACTGCTTCACAGTGAGTGCCTACTTTCACTTTCTTGACTGCCACGAGGATGACTTGATCCGAGCAGGAAAAGGACATGCCTGCATCGTGGTCAATCCCACACCACGCATAAGTGGTTCTCTGTAATGGAGAAAGCACACTTTTCTCTGTGTTCAGTCACAACCCCAGTTCTTTCATAAATCGCTTGAATCCCCGTTCCTGTTATTTATTTATTTATTTAGAAGCGAGGGCAGGAAGAAACGAGCGATCTAATATGCAGTCAGCTCATATGCGGACAGCATCAATCTC
The DNA here is from genome assembly GCA_036247105.1 of Cirrhinus mrigala. Lineage (NCBI taxonomy): Eukaryota > Metazoa > Chordata > Actinopteri > Cypriniformes > Cyprinidae > Cirrhinus > Cirrhinus mrigala. Next base: position 4,421,601 of record CM070014.1, read on the forward strand.
CTCGGAGAAAGATAGCCGCAGCAGCACGAGCTCTCACTCAGAGGAGGAAGAACCACAGCGCGGGCTTCCGAGCCCCGAGAGAGAGCGCTAGATCAAAGGAGAAAGGCAGAGAGAGGGAGTACCCGCCTCTAACCCGTTCACAGATCTATGCTGCGATCCCCACGGCCGCAGTCACCGCTCTGCCTCGGCAAAGCGGGATCTGAGCCGCGAGGACGTTCACGAGGGCTCCCTCCTTGAAGAGAGCCCTCCGGGAACAAAGCGTGCGCAGCGAGAGTGCGGGCAGTCAACCCCCTCGGGAGCTGACACAGCCGGCACTCCGCGAGCTCTGATTCAAAGGGGGAAGGACCGCAGCGCGGGCTTCCGAACCCAGAAAGAGAGCGCTAGATCTAGGGAGAAAGGCAGAGATGGGGCGGACCTGTCTCTAACCCGTCCGTAGATCTAATTGCGATCCCCGCGAACACAGCCGCCGCCCTGCCTCGGCAGAAGCGGAAGCTGAGCACGGGGAACGCAAACGCGGGCAGTCAGCTCCCTCGAGAACTGACTCCCATGCTTCGCTCCCAGACAGACAACAAATAGATTATGTGTATCGCCACCCGAAATGGCGCAGGCAGAGAGGAACACACAGTCTAAATGCCGCTGCTTATATTCGTAAGAATGCTTTGTAGGACATAGTGACACTTTCAAATAAAAGCTGTGCGAACTAGCACAAAAAACAGAGTGACACACACACACAGAGCGCTTGCTGAAAGACAGAAGCTGCCAGCTGCACGCATCGTACGTGCTTTTAAGCTCTCTGGTCTCTACGTCACCCCGCCTGTGACGTCTCGCTTCTCCATTGGACTGTTTGCACACGTTTCAGAGCGTGGTCACGCTGGAGGCGTTCCCCTAGCGTTTTCGGACGCAGCGTCTCGTTCCCTCGGGGAACATAAATTACATCCTCCAAGTAAATGCTTAGGCTTTTTAAGTTTTTCCATGTATTATCTTTAATATACTAATAAGCCCATGTAGACTGACTTTTTATGTTTCATCTTGCATGGAAGCTCAAAAAAAAAAAATAATAATAAATAAGTCTGAATTGAAAATGTTGATTAATTCATATTACTCCATAAAACATAGTGCACTTACATGGAGTAAGGGAGTAATCACTCTGTGATGTCTTAGATCCTTGTCCTGAATAAGAACGACACAATTAAATCAGAATGAATAAACACTACAGATACATGAAACTGCATACACTGAACTCTGAGAGAGTGTCTTTTATTATTATTTTATTATTGAGTTTACAGAATATTTACCAGTAGAACATCTCATCCTCCTTATGATGAGTGCAGTTATGATGAGAACAGCCACACACATGAACACCAGCACACTGACAACTACAGACAGACTGAAGGACCCTGGGTCAGATTCAGCCACATCTAATATTAGGGTGAAGCGAGGAAAAAAAAAAAGAACAAGAAGGAATCAGTAAACTATGGACAGATAAAGTTAGTTTTATTGTTGTTGTTAATCCTGATGTTGAATTTCTTTTCCAAAGAGACATTTTACTTAATTGTTAATATTTTCTTACCAAACGAAATGTCCAGTTTGTTGTCCAGACTGAGGCGCTTCATTGAGCAGTTGTATTTATGTCTTTCACGTAGCTCTTCTTCACTGATTACCAAACTCTTCCTCATCTGGTAAGTTCCATCTCCATTGGGCAGAATCTCTCCTCCTGTCATCTGATCATCATCCACAGGCTCACCATCTCCGAACAGGGTCAGGTTAATGTGACGAGGGTAAAAACCAGTGGCCAGACAGCTGATCTGAAGCTCTGGAGAGTCTATGAGTGTCTTCCTCGTGAGTCTGACTCTGGGTTTAACTAAATAGAAGAATGAGATGTATTGGTTATAAAATTGCTTGGTTCACTGCATCCGTAATAAATGTATGGTAATCATGATTCATAAAGGTGTTAAAGAAATATTTGTCAGTTTTGTTATTTTCGGTATTTTCGATTAATTCTAGTATTTCTATTAATTCTATTATTCTCTTACCTTTTCTCATCACATTGTTCTTTTTCATTACCAAATATCGCCGCAGAACTTTAATGCAGATAGGATGATAAACAGTTTTATACATAAACATTAAATTAAGCCACTCTATTTGGCTCCCTGTTAACTCCCTGTTTTCTTCTGGATATTGTGTTTTTCCATGTCAAGGGTGAACTTATCAATATTTTGTCCACTGAAGCCATCCCAAAAATGAAACACACCTGGTTTACCATCATTTAACAGTTCACATCCAGCAAGTGTCTGAAAAACATGTACACCTTTAAATGAAGAGAAACTTGTTTAAGAGACATTATTCATAGCACAACATAAAATGTAGTGAACTGAAAATGAATATACTACACTTTTTATGGTTATTCCCTCTAGTACAGTGGTTCTCAACCGGTGGGGCGCGGACACTCTTGCGGGGGGGGGCGCGAGTAGGCTACAGGATGGGAGCAAAAAAAACAGAAAAAAAAAAAAAATGCAAATTCGTGATCTTTGTTTGGATTCATCGGATCTATTTTCGCTGCTAAAATAGACCAAAACAGTCATTATTTCATCAAAAATATAAGTGACTTAATATTATTAACTTGTTTGTTGAACTGTCATATGAAATCAGTGTCACATTTTTTAATCGTGAGGTGAAATTAAGTGATGGTCAATTGTCAGCTCTCTTGGTCGTCAGGTCGTGTGATGTATGTTGCTGAACTGTATTCAAATGTTATAAATATAAAAACACCACATTTTGAAATTTAACTGCAGTATGTCAATTTAGTTTATTTGTGTGTGCTGCGCTCATAGACTTTAGAAAACGGCGCTCATTTGTTTGATCAGTGATGCGCGGGTTGATCCAAAATGAGCGGGTGCTTGCGGTCACCCGCGGTTACCCGCAGTTACGAGTCATCCAAAAATATTTTTAATGATATTCGGGTCGCGGCGGTCGGGTCGTATGAAATAAAGATTCCAATTAAACCTTTGTAATTTATAGGAAATATTCAAGCAATAATATATAAATTATCTCATGTATATCCTTGTTTAAAACCAGGGATTAAAAACGAATTCCAAGTAAAAACGGTATTTTTCTTTACATTTCCAGAGAGCGAAACGAACGAAATTAAACATTACTTAATAAATTCAAGGCATAATTTCCTTATTCATTTGATACAACTATTATAGCTATACAACTAATATATAAACTGCAATGAACCAGCTTTGGGGGGGCCCAGCTTGCAAAAGGTTGAGAACCCCTGCTCTAGTACATGTAACATTATTGCTTCTGCATCAAAAAATTATATAGAAATAACAATAAACACATAAACATATGTTATTACATGTTTTGTGTGATAATAATAATAATAATAATAACATATACATTATGGTTCTTACGATCTGTGTGATTTAGGTGATCTTTAAGATAAAATGTTCGCATTTTCATGATGTTATACATATAGCGAAATATAGTGTCAGCATCACTTTGCTCTTCATCATAATATTTTGAATTACTGTGAGAGCGATAGACAGCTTTCCATGTAACCGAGTCATAGTACGCTAATTGCAGATCATCCAACATCAGCACAACACTGAACTCAGGAAATGGTGTTTGTCCATCTATATATGTTGCCAAAGCCATCAGTGAGTGAGAACCTGTGGACAACAAGACAAGCATATATTAATATTAGTACATTTCACTTGATTGTCAATTTGTGATGATGAACCCAAGTGCAGTTTATTTAAACAAGCTGAAATCCAAAATCCAAACAAACAAAGAAATACTTGAATTGACATGAGCAGACTTTACAGAAACAGACTTGACTTGGCAAGAGTAGTCTTGGCTTAGTATGGACGTGAACGCTTTTTACAAGTTGGAATCTCGTAATTATGGGAATTCTGATATGGTGTGAACGCACCTTAAATATACCAAACAAAGAGGGTCATATGTCAAACCAACCAATGAGAAACAAGACACATGACTAAGACAACCAATGAGAACATGACATATGCAACCAAGGAACCAATTAGAACATAACACACTAGGTGTGTTCGACTTGAAACACGGCCACAGATGGCGGTCAACGAGATTAGCCGGTTGGAGTCGAGGGCAGAGTTAAAAGCATTTACGTTAAGTCCGATACTTTCTGCTCCTGGTAGTAGTGTTTACACACTCTATCACAGATGAAGTGAATTAAATGCAATATCTGTTGAATACACAGATGTTTCTGAAGCGTTTTCATGAGCAACAGAAACATTTATTGTATTCTGCTTAATATAGCGCCATCTGTTCAAGAATAAAGTTCAACATATACTATGTGAATACTAATTAATTGGTAGTATCAATATAACAACAATTAATTGGTAGACTCAATATAACATTGTGACTATACTAAAAAAGCTTGTTCACACAGATTTGTGAGCATTATCGGACTTGAGGATGTTAGAAAAAATCTGAAACACACATGACCATTGCCATGCAGTGAATCTGGCCAATCGTGAAACAGCTGTGTCATCATCAAAGTTCCTGCAGCCACTCTAGAGAAACTGCAGCGACTAAGTTAGGCGGCTGCTCTTGAATCGCTATCGCGGTACTTTGATGCCACATCTGATAGTCACGTTCCATCAGCACCATCTTAAGTCAGACAAAATTTCTAACTAGCATGTACTGCTTCAAGTCAGAATTTGATCAATCTGCGCAGCACTGCGTTAAATCAAACACACCTACAGACAAGGGTAGCACATGATATGATCACATGAGATGCAAGGAACACATGACAAAACAGGAACCATGACTATGACAAAATAAAAGATATGAGAACAATGAACATGACACAAAACCCAAAAACCCACATTACACCCCAATAAAGTTTTATTCATCTATTGTGTTATTACCTGACCTGAACCCGACTTTCACTTCTCTGCTGCAAAAATTCTAGTGACTAAAATATTGACCTTTACTCAGTTGAAAGCTCAAAAAAGTAATTGTGTTCATGTAAGAGAAAAACACGATGATATATCAGGCAACTTTTTTGAGCAATGTTACTTGGAGCACTTTCCCACTGAGAATGGGTAACAAATTTCCATCTGGATACTTTAGATCAGTCTTGGGCCCTGTGTCTCACCCGGTTGCCTGTTGATGGCAAAACTGTCCAAAGTTGTCAAGCAACACTGCTCAAAAGTTGCCCCATGTATTATCAGCCTAAGAGTTTATAAGCACATACCTTACTACATATCAGCAATTTTTATGGTAAAAGCAAATACATAATTTACCAGTGAGGTATAAAAACTTGGTACAAGTTACAGAAAAATCTAAAAAAAAAAAACAAAACAAAAACATTTTATGATTGCATGCAAGTTTGCTCCTCAAGTAAATTTAACCTTATATAAAATACTGATTAAGAAAATTATATTCACAATGCATGGAAATTCTAGCTGGCCTAAGCTGTTTCAACCAGGTTCAGTATGAACACATTCAAAATTATTTGTGAGAGTCCATATGGACCAATGTAATATTTAATAAAGTGAAAAAAGAAAAGGAAAGCAGTAAATAATCTTACCTGCATTAATGACTGTCCATAATGACAGAAGATACACAAGTATTAGCATTCTCTCAGTTAATTAATCCGGTCTTTAGAACAGTCTTCGCTGAACAATATTGTTCCTTAACAACAATTCAAAGTTCATTTAACACATTCTTAGATAGGAAGAAAGTGAATTGTTTGTTTTTCCACCTACTTGCAAACAATGAGATAAAACGGACAACAAATACACCCTATAAATACACAGTAGATTAAAAATTTAACATCTTACTTTTTAAGAAATACTATTTGAAAGGTTTGAAGGAAGAATTGTAATCTCGCAGAAAAAGGGAAACATAGATGTTTTAACGAACAGACACAAAGACTTGCTGCGTTTCCCTCAATCTCTTTTTTCTTATAATACAGGTATATCACAACTATACAACCATCGTATACAGTAGTCAACATTTGAAGTGGATCAAAACCTTTCATTAAATTTGTCCTAAAACCAAAAAGAATACCTGTTCTTGTCTTAGGACAACTTTGATGAACTTTTTTTGATCCACTTCAAATGTTGACTACTATATACTCAAACTCACATGAACACTAATATATGAAAATTGTGAGTTTTTCCTGAAAAAAGGGGAACGTAGATGTGTTAACGAACAGACACGAACACTTGCTGTGTTTCCCTCAATCTCTGTATTATTAGAGTGGAGGAGAGGAACTTGTGTGCCTCTTAATTCTCTATGTTCTCCCCACCCCCTGCTGGAGTGTTTCAGTACTGCATCATAACGTTGCAAAAACGAATAACATATTAACTTTGAAATAACACTACTAACAACAATACTTTCTATTAAACACTCTGACACTCAAATTAATCCTCAGCAGAGATTGCCAGTGACCATGACCACATGGCATTTCCTCTGTGTAGTCATCCAGCGGTGTCTCTATATCTAACGGCATTCTGGATAGAAAGTCAGCGTCTATGTATTGCTTGCGGTATGTAATAGTAAAGTTAAAGTCAGCTAATTTGCCCACCCATCTACTCCCTGCCTTTAACTTAACAGTAGACAGAACATATGTTAATGGATTATTGTCGCTGTAGACTGTGTAGAAGGGTGCATAATAAAGGTAGTAGTGCAACCTCTCAATTTTTAAGAGCAAGGAATTCTAATTTAACTGAGTGGTGGTAATAGTTTTCTCAGATTTTGACAATGGCCGTGATCCATATGTAATTAGATGGAGCTTTTTCTTCTTTATCTTGTTGCTGATATAATACAGCTCCAAGTCCCATGTTAGAAGTGTGTAACACATAGGGCTTAGAAACATCTGGGAATGCAAGAATTGGGCGTTGAACCAGTCAATCTATCAGTTTCTCGAGAATTTGTTAATGGGTATTAGTCCATTCAATGTGTGCATGTGATGACATTACTCTTGCATTTGTCTTTCTGTTGGATGTCCTCCCTTTTTTAGTGTAGTTTTTGGGTACCTTTCTCCTCTGGTGCTACAGCAGGCCCTTTAGTTAGATCATATAGAGAACACTTGATGTGGGAAAAGTCTTTCACGCAGTGACAATAATAACTTAATAACCCCATCACCTGTCTTAACTCGACCGACCATACTCTCTCCTCTCTTTCAGAATCCTGATGGCAGCAGTGTTGGCGGGGTTCATTTTGTTGCCCTCAGCACACACTATCCACTCACACTATCCTTCCAAGGTAACGAATCTCAGTTCAGAATAGCTGACATTTACTTGGATTTAATTCAGTCCCATACTGTCTCAGTCTCTGTAGCACTTTCTGGACAGCTTTGACATTACTCTCAAATGTTCTACTACATACTAGAGTGTCATCTAGGTATGGAACACAGATCTTATCATGGAGGCCCTCGAGACACTCCTCCATACAGCTCTAAAAAGTGGCTGGCGCATTCATAACCCCAAAGGGTATCCTAGCCCATTCACACAATCCCCAGGGGGTCACAAAGACTGTCAAATGTGTTCTGTCCTTTGCCATGAACCCCTAGTGGTAGGATTTTCCTTGATCTAATAACGAAAACTGAGTATTACCTTCCAGGCCATCCATCCAATCCTGGACTCTAGGGATTGGTTGCCTGTCAGGATTTGTAATCAATACACAGACGGAGAGATCCACATTTTTTTCTCACACACACTACTGGGGAAGCATACGCATATTGGGATTTCTTTATCCACACTTGTGCTATTAAATCGAGCAAGTAGTCTTTGATTTCCTCATATAGAGGCTTGGGGACTGACATGTAGGTCCAGGCCACTAGTTCTTGGTCATTCAAGGAAATCTTGAGCTGAAACTTTTCAATACAGCCTTTTTACTATCACATCAAGAAAAATAGCCTGACTCTTCCTGCAGCATCTCACAAACCATCTGTTGCTTGTATTCTTCTAGAGATCTATTGGGGGCAGGGGGGTCCCAGAAGTCTGCATTCACTCCTAGGTCTCTAGTATGTTCAATCTCAATACTGTTTACTTCAACAGGTTTGTCCGAAGGTACTAAGTGGACACACAGACTCAACTGGCTGCACAGTGCCAACAGCATTTCTACAAGTCAGCATAATATAATGGGCAGTTGAGTTTTGCACAATGAGGGTTATGTGTAGGGATACCCCTTCGTTTACCTGAACTAGGGTATCACAAAACTCCAGTCCCTCTGTCCACTGGCCATTGTCACCAGGTTCAAAAACAAACACTGGGCTCTTTTAGGGACTTAGTATGCACTCTGCACTTTACCTGCATAATACTATGGCTCGGCACATTCACTCACTGACAAGCTGTTTTCACTAGATATTCACTAGTACATTCAACACTCACTGCCTTAATGAATGCTCTCTGGCCATTTTTTTCCCTGCAAGTTAGGGAAAGCCTTGATAGTTCCTTCCCTTGTTTGACTGTCAGTCACAACATGCTCAATCACAGTGAAGCAGATGACTGGGCGAGGCTGTCATTTGCCCTTCATGACAAGCATAGGAACTTGAAATTCTGCAGCACTGCCGATTAATCTAATGGTCACTTCTACCCAACCAACATATGGCATCTCTGTGATTTGTTATGGCAGATGCTTCAGACTATGAGATTCCGTACATTAACTGAGAGAAATGTTCATGGATAGATGGAGAGTGTTTTTCTTTGTTTCTTTATTTGTTCATTTGCTTTGCAAAGGTCATTGCACACTGTGTCAGACATTTTCGCATGCATTTTATCATATTCGTCATTCTAAAAATTCGTCACGCACAGAAACCTTGCACACTGAGTCCGATGCGTATTTATTCATCTGTTGTGAAAAAATTCACAAAACAATACAAAATGGAATCTTAAAGCAGTGAGGATGATTTTGTTGTCCATGCTCTTCTTACAAAGAAAAAAGGAAAGGACATATTGGGTCCATCCAATTATAAGATATAGAGAGAAAAGAGAGAATACTTTTTGTGTGCACCACGATTTAAAGTTTACTTCAGAATGTCAGTAAACTCTGATGCTTTGCTAGCATTACTGGAGCCACATATTATAAATAAGACCACTAATTTCTGTGAATTCAGTGTACAAAGACCTTTACAGTGCTTTGTGCTGTGAGACGAAGTGGATTAACTTGTCCGACGCAATTCTGGATTTTGGCATTCGTTTGTACGGTGGCTCTGAACTGTCAAAACACCTCTTAAAATGCTTGCTACAGATGCGAAAAACACAGAAAATCGAACCCGAGCTTTTTTATGGCGGACGAAAGTTTTGGAGGCAGTGTGTAAATGTGATTGACACAACATGAGGTCAGATTTATTTTTTTACGTGCAAAAATTTCAGACAGAAACTCAGTGTGCAATGACCTTAAGAGTTTGGCACAAATGACACAACTTTGACACAAAGGAAAGGAAGGGACGTGACATGTGGCCAAGTACGGTGACCCATACTCGGAATTTGTGCCCTGCATTTTACCCATCCAAGTGCACACACACAGTAGTGAGAAGTGATCAAACACGCACACACACACCGTGAACACACACCCGGAGCAGTGGGCAGCCATATTGCTATCGCTGCGGCGCCCGGGGAGCAGTTGGCCGAACGGTGCCTTGCTCAGTCGTGGTATTGAGGGTGGAGAGAGTGCTGGTTATTCACTCCCTCCACCTTCAACCCCTGCTTGAACCTTTCGATTACGAGCCCGACTCCCTAACCATTAGGCCATGGCTGCCCCCATCAAAAGGATGATAAATGCTGCAAAATAAGCCTTAAAAGTTAATAGAGGTGCAACAGCGCGTTCATATTTATATGTTTTCAATGCAGAGTGCAAATGGCTGTGCATTTATTTGTGTTGTTAACTCAATGGGAGTGATATGAAATTGTTTTAACTGCCTGAACCTGAAGTTGACTCTCTCCCCTTTCCCCTCTGCTCCGCAGTGCACCACGCCCAGTGCTGTAACAGGGGGTTTTATGACCCTTTAAAGAGGCCTCTCTCCCTATGTCAGGCGATCCCTGGTACCTCCTACAACCAGCACGAAAATGTTCATCACTCCCACACCTGTGACAATGCCGCCAGTACTTTTCCCCCTCTTTTGATGATATTATTCTGCAGTCCTGTAAGTATAGTGTGCATAATCGTTCTGTGCGAGTTTAGGATCATATTTCAAATTTGATTCTGCCTCTTGTAATGCAAACTATATTTTTTGTCTGAGGTCCATTGCTCTAATTAAAAAGTTCTGCGGCTTGGTGGTCAGCTGTTTATAAAGCTTTGTTGCACTCCATTCCTGATAGTGTGAATGTAGGCAGAGATAGATCACTTTTACCTTCAAGGTAGCTCCACAGTTGCAGACCTGGTACAATGGCTCTAATAATAGCGTCCACTATTTTTGTCCCAGCATAGCCTCTGTTAAAACCATTCTCGATTTGGTGTGCTAGACTTGAGAATGTGAGTCAGTCTTTTTGTCCCGGTTTACCAATTTTTCCTGAGATTTTATAGTCTTTTATAGTCTTTTTTTGTGACACTTCTCTGTCACCCCTACTTTGCATTTTTCTAGTTGCCAGTTCCTGCATTTCAGTTTCCTTCTGCTGGACTGCCAGTTTTAAGCTCCCCAATTCACTAATTTGTCCTGCTCATCATTCACTTTACCTTCTTTCCTTTTGATATTTGCACAAACAACAGGCATGCCTTCAATAATGTCCAGTAAGCTCAACAGTTCTGCCATGCCCTTATCTTCAAGCTCAATTGCCTCATTATGGTCAACATACTGACTGATGTACAAAACTAGAACGCTTTTACTGGCAATCTTTTCCTGGTTAACTTGCACCAACTGTTCAATGGTGAGTTGGAATAACAATCCCTTAATAATAATACCATCCCTACACTGAAGCATGGTGGTGGCAGCATCATGCTGTGGAGATGTTTTTCAGTGGCAAGAACTGGGAGACTAGTCAGGATCAAAAGGAAAGATGAATGCATCAATGTACAGAGACATCCTTGATGAAACCTGCTCCAGAGTGCTCTGGACCTCAGACTGTGGCGACGGTTAATCTTTCAACAGGACAACAACCCTAAGCACACAGCCAAAATAACAAAGGAGTTGCCATGGGACAATGTCCTTGAGTGGCCCAGCCAGAGCCCAGACTTGAACCCGATTGAACATCTCTGGAGAGATATGAAAATTTCTGTGCACCGACGCTCTCAATCGAACCTGATGGTGCTTGAGCGGTACTGCAAAGAAGAATGGGAGAAACTGCCCAAAAATAGGTGAGCCAAGCTTGTGGCATCATACTCAAAAAGGCTTGAGGCTGTAATTGGTGCCAGAGGCGCTTCAACAAAGTATTGAGCAAAGGCTGTGAATACTTATGTACATGTGATTTTTTTTTTTTTCATTTAAAATTTTCAGTAAATTTGCAAAGATTTGAAACAAACTTCTTAGGCTGTAACATAACAAAATCTGGAAAAAGTAAAGTGCTGTGATGCACTGTAATTAATTGTGTGTCTTTTTTAAATAAGCGTAGGAAAAGTAAACATACAAATATGAAAATAAATAAGTAAAGACAAATTAAGTTTACTCACTTCGAGTGCAGATGTATATAAAGTGCAATATAAAGTTCAGAACATCTCTAAACTGCAACTTAGACTTAAATATGGTGTACACTGATTTATTTTTCTTTTTTACTAAAGAACAAAATATTTTTTCTATTGCTTTACCAATATATTTGAATATCAGAAAAATGTTTTTTTGTTGCCTTTCTATTTAACATTTACCAGCAGCATGTCTCTTCCTCCATATGATGAGTGCAGTTATGATGAGAACAGCCACACACATGAACACCAACACACTGAAAACTACAGTGAAGGATCCTGGGTCTTTAAATCACTCAGACTGCAATATAAAGCACTCCATATTAAGTCATAATATAGTATTTGCATCACCACAAAACTGAACTGAGGAAATGGTGTTTGTCCGACTATATATGTGGCCAAAGCCATCAGTGAGTGAGAACCGGTGGATACACAAGCTCAAGTATATAATACTAGTACATTGTCAAATGTGGTCATTGCTGTACACACTTTACATTCTTGCAAACATCTACAGAAAGGGACACAGAGGTCAGAAACAGTTAAGTTATTTTTATTTGTTTAGTGGACCTAAGACTAAGGCAAGCTTTTGCAGCTCGTTTTGAACACTCAAAAACCATGACTTCCCTTCTTGGACCTTCAAGGTTACCTTTACTGATTCTCAGGTTCAATACGGTTAGGTTTAGGTCTAGGGGTGGGTTTTAGAGATAGGGACAAATAAGGTACCTGCATGGGAGCATCAATGTATTATATTAATAAAAATGATCACCGATTACATCGTTATTATTACTTACTGTTTTAGAATGTACTGAGTATACATAGCATCTAAACTAACTAAATTTATACTCAACGTAAATACAATTTATCACTATTAACACTTAGTGTGTGCTATTTGCTCTTATCTAATGCAAACAGTCCCTGCAAAAAGGGGGGAAAAAAACTCAAACATAAAAAAGAGCTATAATATGTTTAGGCAATAGAGAGGGAAAACGTTGAGAGGACATAAATGGTTAAAATATACAGGATAGTTGTAGTACTAACTAACCTGTGTTAACGACGAGCCAAAATGACAACATACACACAAGAATGAGTATTTTCTCAAATAATTAACACCAGCAGCTCAGAAAAAGGTATAGACTAAAAGGTTTAGACTAGTTTTAAAAGTTAGTCATCTATTTTTTTTTTCTTAAGACTTTAAGACAAAATTTGTAAATTTCGGTTACATAAAAACTTAGATTATAGTTGAATCCAAAATATAAGACTGATTATCCTTTGCTTAACTGTTTGTCAAACTAGGTCTTAAGACGTTGTCTTAACACAGAGGCTAATTTTATGCAACTGGCCCGAGGTGTATTTTTAAAGTGTATTCTTATTGTGGTTGTCCGTTATCAACAGTTTGTTGTTGTTCTTCTTCTCAGTCTTGTTATGTAACCAACCAGTTACTGCCATCTGTCGGTGTGCGTGTAATGTTATGTCTTTAGTCCCGTCGTTAGTGGGGGGAAAAGGGTGACAGTACATAGGGCCAGAGGCATTTTTATGTATTTTTTCCTAAGCTGATGGACTAGGGCCCTTTTATGTTCTTCTCCTCTTCTATGCCATTTTAAAATAGATGGTTTGCCTTTTTTTTTTTCTTTTTTATTATTTTTTTTTTTTTTTGTGGTGCTAATACAATTATTAAAGGCAGATTTTGCATTCAGACACTGCATTTTCCAAAACCAGTCTTCAACCTTTTTACCAGCCTAAGAGCAAACAAAGGCAGAAAGCAGGAGATGAACTGATTAGATAGTTGTCTTTCTTAATATTCATTCTTAATTTGTTTGACCACATTATATTACTATTATTAGGCTATACCAAAGCAAGGGCTATAGAAAATCACTGCTTCACAACTTTACCCTATGACATTAAAAACCTAGAGATCAAGACTTTAGTTTTATCTCTAACATGTGATGAAAACAAAGCACACAATAAAATATTCTGATACCCTGAAACCATATACACATAGGTTGTTATTAAGAACACTTAGCTTCTTCACAGTGTTAGATCATGCCTCCATTCCAGATAATTAATATCCAGCCCCAGATGCCAGATCCTGTAAGAAAATATCTGTTTTGTCTGATAACAGAACAACTATTCAGCAAAATTTCCTAATACCGAAAACCTGTTAACAGCAAGTCTTGTCTGGTACCCAAAATACCTGAAACTTTATTAAAAGTCTTCTATAAGCCAAGAAGTTGACTGAATAAAGCCAGTGAAGAGCAGAAACAGGAGACAAATTGATGATGGTAAAAAAGAAACAGCATTTATTGAATAATCTTAGTTGCATATGTCTCAATGCTCAGACTTTGTCTGACCTTGAATTTATATAAACATTCCCTCTTATCTCTTATTCATGAAGACAAACAGCCCTTAAAACACACAGTCATGAGACTAAACAACAATGGAAAAAATAAAAAACAACAATATAATGTAATATAAATGACTAATTGATAAATGAATAAATTAATTTAGTATATAAATGGTTAAAATGATTATTATAAATGATTATATGATTAAATGGAATCATTAAATGATTAAATGATAAATGATTATAAATGAATGAATGAAAATAATATAGTTGCTCTCTTGAAGCATCTTTGAGCATCCTTAGATCAACAGCAGGGCACATTGTGAAATATACAATGCATTCAGGTTACATTTTCCGGGATTTCCAATGGTCAATTTCCAATGGCCCATTATCGAATGCAGTTTGGTGCCATTTTCCAATCAAAACAAAAATAATTACCCTGTACCAGCAAGAAATACAGCTGCAACAATATGTTATTGTTGTGTACCTATGCCTTCATTTTCCATCTTTTTACTAGTCATCATAACATAACCCAAATGGCATCCATTAAGCAAATGCTAAGATATTTTAGGTTTTGCATGTATTGTTTTGACCTAATTTGTTATCTAACATAGGCTCACTTTTCATCAGAGAGAGAGCTGTGAAAAGGAAAATCCTTTAGTTTCAAGTTTCTCAAATTAAATTAAACATGTTGCTGAATGCCTATTATTTGTAGTTGTAAATATTTCAGTATTTTAAAACACAGTGTACTCACATGGAGTAAGAGAGCATTTACTCTGTGATGTCTCAGATCTTCGCCCTGAAGAAGAATGACACAGTTTAAGCAAACACTACAGAAACACAAAACTGTGTATGTGAATGTTTAAACAGCATTAAATGTAATGAACTGGGCTATACAGAACACTTGCCAGCAGCTTGTCTCTTTCTCCATATGATGAGTGCAGTTATGATGAGAACAGTCAACA
>CM070014.1:4440859-4575333 GCA_036247105.1 Cirrhinus mrigala
TGGACGTATTTGTCAAATATGCGAGTTTTGAGAGTTATGTTGACTTTTGGGCATGTTACGTGCTGCATGTTTGCTCTCTCTTTCTTTTTCTCTCTCTCGCTCTTTCTCTCTCCCTGTCTCAGACTGCTAATTGGGTTCCAGCTGATGCGCATTAGCCATCGGTAGTGAGTGGAAGGCCGCAGAAACTCAAGCGATATAATACAGCAAAGAAGCAAGCCCTAGATGCTGACGGCAACGCGCCACACTCTTTGTCCTGATCCAGAAATGTTTCTTTATTAGTGGTCTTGTGTGACCGAGTGCGGTCATAATCCTTTTTGTGAATGAATTGCCCAATCACAAAAGGCGAGGGAGCGTGCGAACGCTGCTATGTATTCTTTTCCTTTGTGTTTATCGTTGTTTTGAGTTATTCTTAATTTTTATGTAAATATTTTGGTTTTTCGGAAGCGGTAGGGAGGGGGTGCCATTTTCTTTACCCTTGTAATTTTGCCTATGTTTATGTTAGTAAGGGAGTCAGGTAAGACTCTGTTGTTTATTTATTTTTCTTTTGTTTAGGATATTTAAAAATTTCATTGATAGTTAGAGGGTTTTGTTTGTTATGTTGGCCTTGCCCTCTCCTGAAGATTTGCTTCCTTTACTCTGTTGCTATCAATAAAAAGATCATTTTGTTTAACTTTCGTGTTTGTTAAGTTTCTGGATCAGGGGATTGACGTGACCGTCAGACATTTCTTCTTTTTTTTTTTGTTACAATCTCGCGCACCTCTAGATATATCGGGAGGCTTGTAACAAGTGGGGGCTCGTCTAGCCGTTTTTTTTTTTTTTCTCTCCTTCACAAAGTGAGAATTCGTTCGTTTGGTTTTGGATCGCCAAATTAAACTTTTGCTCTGTTCGCCATGAATCAAACTCCGTTTGTGCGTTCGTAACTGACTGTGGATTATAATGGTGAGTATTCTTTTCTTTCTCTCACGTTTTGACTGTTTTCATCTTTGCGTAGGGTAGGAGTTGGAGGGAAGTCGTTTGTAATTATGTGTTTTTTAGTAAAGTAAGTAAAAAGGTAAAAGTAGGTAGTAGGTTCAATTTTATAAGTAAGTCTTAAAGAGAGGGGAAGACGCTCCAGTAAGTATATAGTAAGTAAAGTAAAAAGTAAAAATTAAAGTGTAAGTAAGTAAGTAGAAGGGGGAGACAGGTGGAGACGTAAGAGTATAGAGTAGGAGACGAGAGAGGACCGGATGGAAAGAAGCTGCAGTGTTTTAGTGCGTCAGTAAAGTAGTAAAGTCAGTAGTAAGACATGAGATCGTTAGTAGTAGTAATATGGTAAGTAGTTAGTCAGACGTAGTTAGTTAAGCCAGATTCGGCGTAGAGATGACCAATAGTAAAGACGTGGAAGGGAGACGGAAGGCGAAGACGAGACCTCAGCTCGGGAGACTGTAGTCCCTAGAAGACCGTCGAGTCAGTTAATTAAGTATAGTTAGTAAGAGTAATTAATGGAATTTCGATTTTTTTTTTTTTTAATTTTTTTTTTTTTTAACAGCTTTTACTCTCTTTGGCCCACCAACGGTTTTTGAATCTGTTTTGAAGTTTTTTTTTTTAATTGTTTTTATTGGAATTGTGAGTTTGTAAGTTGTCTATTAGTTGTAGAGGAAAAAAAAGTATTTTAATTTTGGATCTGCGGGAATTCTTTTTTGGGTTGTTATTCATAATTCAGAGGGATGTCGAGAGGAGACGATACCACCAAGCAAGTGTTATACTTTTCTTTAAGGAGAGTAGTGTTTGTTATGAGGAGTAGAGTTTTGTATTTTGTATATATGAGAAATTGATTCGCTTCCTGCAGGTATTTTACTAGGCACAAGCTCGGGGAGGTGATGATGGGGAGCTGATTGATGGTGAGCCACTGGTGAAATGGATGTATTGATGGTGAGCCGGGGTGAGCTTCAGAATGGTGGTGTGTGTGTGTTGTGTGGCAGGGCAGAGGGTCATGTTGAGTGCTGAAAATATGTGCGGGAAACGCGGAAATTATAATCAAGATGGTTTAGGTCTAAGTCCAAATTTTGATTCTGTGCCTCATGAAATGATTGCTATAAAGTTAAAAGAGATGGATCTGCTAATTAAGAAGCAAGAATGTGAGGCAGAGATGATTAGGTTTCGCATGCTAGAAAAGCAGGCAGATAGAGATATTGAGATGCGTAAATTGGATTTAGAATCTGAGCGTTTGGCTCGGACGCCAGTTCCCCATATTCGGCCTAATGCAGTATCTTCGCCCGTAATTATGGCTGGGAGCACTGTAACTGAGGATTTTTCCCACACTGTTTCGAGTGAGTCATTTGATGTTAGTAAGTATATTCGACTTGTACCTCCATTTAGGGAGGCTGAGGTTGATTCCTACTTTATTGCGTTCGAGCGAATTGCAAGTAAACTGAAATGGCCAAAAGAGATGTGGGCTTTGCTGTTACAATGTAGTCTTACAGGGAAAGCTCAAGAGGTTTGCTCAGCCTTACCTATTGAAGGCTCTCTTGACTATGAAACGGTGAAGTCAGCTGTTTTGCGCGCATACGAGTTAGTCCCCGAAGCGTATCGGCAGAAGTTTCGCGGACAAATGAAAACAGTCAAACAAACGTATGTAGAGTTCGTGAGAGAAAAAAAAGTGTTGTTTGAGAAGTGGTGTTTTTCTAGCAGGGTTGCATCCCTGGAGGAGTTGCAGGAGTTAATCTTGCTAGAAGAGTTTAAAAATTGCCTTCCATCTAATATCGTTGTATATTTGAACGAACAAAAGGTTACTTCGCTTGCCAATGCTGCCGTTTTGGCAGACGAATTTGTGTTGACGCACAAAAATGTCTTCTCGTCAGGTGCGACTGTTAAATCTCAGGTGTGGAATTCGGAGAATTCAGTACAGCGTGTTACGCGTTCGTTTAAAGGCGATGTACCTCGTAAATCAAATGAGGGCACTGATAAGCGTGTTTGTTTTTTTTGCCTTGATCCAAATCATCGAATTGCGGACTGTAAAGCCTGGAAGCAGAAGAGTGGAGCTTCTAAGCCTAAAAATGTCGCTCTTGTTGAGTCTGTGTGTGTTAGCTCTGATAAAGGAGAGACTTATCAGCCTTTTTTGTTTAGGGGTACAGTCTCATTATTACCCGATTCAGAATTTAAACCTGTGACAATTCTGCGAGATACGGGAGCGGCTCAGTCGTTCATATCTGCAGAAGTTCTGCCGTTTTCTGAAACTTCTTTTACTGGCAATGAAGTATTAGTACGTGGAATTGGGATGCGTTGTGTCAATGTGCCGCTTCATACTGCATATTTGAAGTCTGACATTGTTAGTGGACTAGTCAACTTTGCTGTGCGTGAGCAGCTACCTGTAGAGGGTGTTGACTTGATTCTTGGGAATGATCTTGCAGGTGGCATAGTCTTCCCAACCCCTATTGTAACTTACATGCCTAAAACTTCCCAAAATTGTGATCTAGCTGAAAAGTTTCCTTCTGTGTTCCCCTCTTGTGTGGTAACTCGTGCTCAAGCACAGAAGTTTAAAGAAGTAGTGGATCTGTCAAACTCATTTTTAGCTAATGACATGCCTAAAGCTTCGGAGTGTACTTTATTTGTAGCACCAGATTATGATGTTGACATTCCTTCTGTGGACGAGGAGATTGACACACAAACTTCACTGAAGGTGGGCAGGGAGTCTTTAGCTGCTGCACAGAGGGCAGACGCTTCTTTGGCGAAGTGTATAAAGGCTGCTGAGAGTAGTGTCTATGATTCCAACTCAGGGGTGGTTTATTTTTGGGAGGAGGGCTTACTGATGCGTAAATGGAAACCACGACAAGAAGAGCTAGGATGGCAGGAGGTGCAGCAGATAGTTTTGCCATCTAATTATCGGCAACAGGTCTTAAAACTTGCCCACGAACATCTTCTTTCTGGGCATGTTGGTATAACTAAAACTTATTACCGTGTCTCTAGATACTTTTTTTGGCCTGGGCTTAAAAACTCTGTCACTAAGTTCTGTAAATCTTGCCATGTCTGCCAGATAGCGAGCAAGCCAAATCAGAAAATTCCTCCCGCACCCCTTTGTCCAATTCCCGTTGTAAATGATCCATTCGATCGACTGATTATTGACTGTGTTGGACCACTGCCAAAAGGGAAAGCAGGACATCAGTATATCTTAACGATAATGTGTGCAGCAACCCGTTTTGTTGAAGCAATTCCACTTCGGACACTGAGGGCTAAGGTGGTGGTGAAAGAACTTCTTAAGTTCTGTACAACTTTTGGGTTACCAAGGATAATCCAGAGCGATCAGGGCTCAAACTTTACCTCCAAAGTTTTCAAGCAAGCTTTGCAGATGCTTGGTATTGGCCACCAAATGTCTACTGCTTTCCATCCAGAGTCGCAGGGGGCCTTGGAGAGGTTCCACCAAACTCTCAAGGCAATGCTGCGACGTTACTGTGTTGAAACTGGTGGAGACTGGGTTGAGGGACTTCCTTATTTGATGTTTGCATCCAGAGAGACCGTACAAGAGTCCCTTGGTTTCAGCCCTACTGAACTAGTGTTTGGACACACTGTGCGTGGTCCATTAAAGCTATTAAGTGATCAGTTGTTAAGTCCATCTCCTAAACCGGTGCCTGTTGATGAGTATGTCACCTCTATTCGTGAAAAGTTATGTAAGGCACGAGATCTGGCTAAGTTACATTTGTCTGAAGCCCAGTCAAAAATGAAAGATCGTTTTGAAATAAAAAGTGTGAAACGAGACTTTTCACCTGGTGATCAGGTATTGGTTTTGTTGCCAACGCCTGGATCAATTCTGCAAGCCAAGTTTGCTGGTCCTTACTTGATTGAAAGGAAGTTGAACGAAACAAACTATGTTGTTGCTACACCTGAGCGGAGGTGTAAACGTCGGGTATGCCATGTGAATCGGCTTAAAGCCTATGTGAGTAGAACATCTTCTGAGGAGAGTATCCATCAGATTGGCTCTCCCTTAGCCTGCGCTGCCGCTACAGTGAGTGTAGTAGTTAAGTCTTCGACAGAGGAGGAGGGATTTCAAGGCGGGGACTACTCCATTTTCCCTACCCGTCTTCAGAATTCAGCTATACTACAAGATCTCTCTGGTTTCCTTTCACATCTTACTGCGGAACAGTCTCATGACTTGATGGATTTGTTGAGTAATTTTTCTACTTTGTTTAGAGATGTGCCTGGTAGAACCTCTGTCTGTGTCCACGATATCGATGTGGGGGATGCCAATCCAATAAAACAGCACCCTTACCGATTAAATCCACGAAAGCGAGAAGTTATGCAAGCAGAAGTTGACTACCTGTTAAGGCATGGTATGGCTGTGCCCAGTCAGAGCCCATGGAGCTCTCCCTGCTTGCTTGTACCTAAACCTGACTCTACCTTTCGATTTTGCACGGACTACCGTAAAGTCAATAATATCACAAAACCTGACTCCTTTCCTCTTCCTCGTATTGAGGATTGTGTGGATAAAGTTGGTTCAGCTAGATATGTTACTAAGCTGGATTTGTTGAAGGGATACTGGCAGGTGCCTCTTACTCGACGAGCCTCTGAAATATCTGCATTTGTAACTCCCGATAGTTTTCTACAATATACGGTTTTAGCTTTCGGGATGAGAAATGCACCTGCTACATTTCAGAGGATGATGCATCAAGTGCTTTCAGGGGTGCCAGATTGTGAAGTGTACCTGGATGATATTGTGATTCATTCAGATGATTGGGTACAACACTTGGAGACTCTCAAAGGAGTTTGTAAACGTTTGGAGACTGCATCATTAACACTTAATTTGGCGAAGTGTGAATTTGCTAAAGGTACAATTACCTATCTGGGTAAGCAAGTTGGTCAGGGGCTGGTTAAACCAGTTGATGCTAAAATTACAGCCATTCTCCAGTTTCCAGTTCCATCTAATAAACGTGAACTAAGACGTTTTCTGGGGATGAGTGGTTACTACCGAGCCTTTTGTCCAAATTTCTCCACCTTGGTTTGTCCACTCACCGATCTCCTCAGTACAAAACGAGAGTTTGTGTGGTCTACTGACTGTCAATTTGCCTTTGAAGCAGCAAAGGATCTACTCTGTCAGGCCCCTGTTCTTTCTGCTCCTGATTTTTCAAAATCGTTTAAATTGCAGGTGGATGCGAGCAATAATGGTGCTGGAGCAGTATTGTTACAGGAGGATCAAGCTTGTGTTGAACATCCTGTCTCCTATTTTTCTAGGAAGTTTGTTGGAGCTCAACGGAATTACAGTGTAATTGAAAAGGAGGCCCTTGCGTTGTTATTATCCCTCAAGCATTTTGACGTATACTTGGGAAACAGTATTAGCCCTGTTGTAGTGTACACTGACCATAACCCCCTGGTGTTCCTTTCCCGTATGTCAGGTGCCAATCAACGATTGCTGCGGTGGTCCCTCACTCTGCAGGAGTATAGCTTGGATATCCGGCATAAAAAAGGGGTGGAGAACGTTATGGCGGATGCTCTTTCGAGAGTATAAAGAGCGCTTCTAAAACACTGGGTACTCACTATCTAATGGATAGTCGAGTTGGTATTTACTTTTTTTTTTTGGTATGTGTTACATTCCTGGTGGTGGGGGTGTTACGTCCTGTGGACGTATTTGTCAAATATGCGAGTTTTGAGAGTTATGTTGACTTTTGGGCATGTTACGTGCTGCATGTTTGCTCTCTCTTTCTTTTTCTCTCTCTCGCTCTTTCTCTCTCCCTGTCTCAGACTGCTAATTGGGTTCCAGCTGATGCGCATCAGCCATCGGTAGTGAGTGGAAGGCCGCAGAAACTCAAGCGATATAATACAGCAAAGAAGCAAGCCCTAGATGCTGACGGCAACGCGCCACACTCTTTGTCCTGATCCAGAAATGTTTCTTTATTAGTGGTCTTGTGTGACCGAGTGCGGTCATAATCCTTTTTGTGAATGAATTGCCCAATCACAAAAGGCGAGGGAGCGTGCGAACGCTGCTATGTATTCTTTTCCTTTGTGTTTATCGTTGTTTTGAGTTATTCTTAATTTTTATGTAAATATTTTGGTTTTTCGGAAGCGGTAGGGAGGGGGTGCCATTTTCTTTACCCTTGTAATTTTGCCTATGTTTATGTTAGTAAGGGAGTCAGGTAAGACTCTGTTGTTTATTTATTTTTCTTTTGTTTAGGATATTTAAAAATTTCATTGATAGTTAGAGGGTTTTGTTTGTTATGTTGGCCTTGCCCTCTCCTGAAGATTTGCTTCCTTTACTCTGTTGCTATCAATAAAAAGATCATTTTGTTTAACTTTCGTGTTTGTTAAGTTTCTGGATCAGGGGATTGACGTGACCGTCAGACATTTCTTCTTTTTTTTTTTGTTACAATCTCGCGCACCTCTAGATATATCGGGAGGCTTGTAACAATTATTTTTAACGGTATTTTAAATATATTTTCCAAGGTGAAAATTATATAAAAAAAAAAAAAAATAAAATAATTTATAAAATAATAAATAAAATGAATTAATTCATAATTTACATTAAATAATGTACATTAACATTACATTTTTGGGGAGCCGCACACAGTGACATTTTACTTGTCTTGTCAAATTATGTTTATTATTAGTCATGATATTTTTTAAAATTCAGCAGAAATTTGAGAAATTCAACATAGGTTTGAAAAAAACTTTGTCCAAAGGACAACATACGGGCATGAATGATAAATAAAATTACTTTATCTTTGAAAAAAAATGAGTTTAAAACAAATGTGGAAACATTTTTCAAGGTAGAAAGTACTTTAAAAAAAAAAAAAAAAAAAGTATGAATTTTTCAAATAATGAATATTGCATTTCTGAAGACCTTACCTTGTCAATGAATAAATAAATACAATAAATACATCAATTATTGCTTAAAAATTACTATATTTCCTGCTTAAAATGATCTCAAAATAGGTTGGAAATTTACAACTGTTAATATGTTCAATAAATGAATATTTATTAATAAGTTGAATAAATAATGATTAAACAAAAAACATATATTTTTCAGTTTCTTACTAATAAATGTTCACCTTTTGAGTATTGCTGATGCCTCTAGTAATTATTTGTCTGATTTTTCATTTACAACCTATTTGGGGTTCATTTTAAGCCAAGCATATAGTACTTTTTAAACAATATTTGAGTTGGGTTAAACATTTAACCCAATCGCTGGGTTAAAACAACCCATTCACTGGGTCTGTCCATATTTCACCCAGCGCTGGGTTGTTTTTAACCCTGCATTATTTAATGTTGAATTGAAAGACAAAAGCTTTCAAAAAATGATAAGCAGCAAAGCAGTTTTGTTAAAATAATACTGAAACTGCTTCCCAAATATAACAAAATTACTTTCAAATTCAGAAATTAAAAATAAGTTAATCACAGAAGAAACTCGAGGGCTAGAAGGGCATGCGATTCTTGCCTTTTTGTCCAGCACAGACACTTGCCTTGGGCATTACATTGAAGATTGTGGAATCAACAGCCATGTTTCTCTTTTATGAATCTTTCTGACATATGACACTTCTCATGTCTGAGTTTCAGAGCTGGCTTGGAATCAACAGTACTCTCAGCTTTTTTTTGATAAAAACACTTGGCGCTTTCACACCTTTGCTTGACCTTTAGTAAAGCAGATACAGCACCTGTGGCACACACTAGGGTTTTTTCTGACGGCTTCATCAGCACCAGGTAATTACCAGCAGGCAGCAGAGGAGCCTGCGGTGATCAAAGCTTCAGACGCTGAAGAAAGAGGAAAAATGAGCGAGTGAGAGAAAGAAGGTGAGAGAAACAACTGGCGAGTCCAGGCGCTGAGGTATGGAGAGGTGAGGACACTATAGACTCGCCGGGTTGTGTTAATCCGCCTGGAGCGGGAACATGGGAATGTGCTGATCCGCAGAGGCATGGAGAGTCTAAACGGCACTGTCTGCGGTAATCCTCGGGTTTACATGCCGTAATTCTACTGGAAGACGGCAGGAGGGCACACTGGGGGTCTGACCTAGAACCCCCACCTGCGGTCACAGCATTCAATACGTCCTCTACTAATGAACAGGGTTTCTCCGAGTTTTATGAAGGTGAATCCAAGACTTATTTGTAAGATTTTGGTAGAAAAAATTAAAGGGTAAACAATATGTCAATACGATCTCTAAATGTAAATGTCTAAGGAGAACACAGTAAGTTAAATTGGGTCCACTTCAACTTCAAAGTTTGAAAACACAGCTTCCACCCAATCTATATTACTTTTTAATTCATTTTACAAACAAAAAATATCCAAAATAGAGTAAGAAAATAACCTTTTCTGTACCTTCTGAAATCCTTCAGTCGTAAAGAAATGTTATGTTTTTTGACGAAAACATTTCTGCACTTTTCTCCATATAATGGACTGGTATGGTGCCCTGATTTTGAACTTCCAAAAGGCATTTTAAATGCGGCTTCTAACGATCCCAAATGCGGTTGTAAACGATCCCAGCCGAGGAAGAAGGGTCTTATCTAGCAAAACAATGGTTTTCATTAAAAAAATACAATTTAAATACTTTTTAATCTCAAACGCTCGTCTTGCCTTTCTCTCCCTGAACTCTGTGTATTCTGCCTCAAGACAGGGTATGTCGAAAAACTCTCCCTCAACTTCAAAAATTATTTCAAAATCATCCTACATCACTGCAGAAGTTCCAACATAGATTTGCTAATTGAATATGCAAAGAACATCAAACACCCTGAACAAAAAAGGTAAAACAGCGATATAGGACGATTTCGAAGTTGAGGGAGAACATGAGATGGGAGTTTTTCAACATACCCTAACTGTCATGAACTGGAACAAAAACAGTCCAGGCAGAGTAAGACAAGACGAGAGTTTGGCATTAAAAAGTATAGAAATTGTATTATTTTTATTAAAATAAATGATCATTACATAAATATTTTACCCAACTATGTTTAATTACATATCAGTCCATTATATGGAGAAAAAAGCTGAAATTTTTGTTTTTCAAAAAACATAATTTCTTTACGACTGAAGAGAGAAAGACATGAACATCTTGGATGACAAGGGGGTGAGTACATTATATGTGAATCTTTGTTTTGGAAGTGGACTTTAAGGCAAATGCAACAATGACGCAAGTGAAGTTGAATGAACAAAATGAAAGTGAATTTATGATACATTTTTAATGTGCACTTTTAATTGTGGGTTTTAAAATATTTAAAATATTTATTTCTGAGATGGCAAAGCTACATTTCAGCAGCCATTACGTCAGTCATCAAAGAATAGCAAATATTTAAAATGGAAATCCTGTGTAACATAATTAATACCTGTCACTTTTGATCATTTTAAAGGGATAGTTCTCCCAAAAATGAAAGTTCCCCCAAGATTTACTTACCCTCAAGCCATCCTAGGTGTATATGACTTTATTCTTTCAGATGAATACAATCTGAGTTATATTAAAAAAAAAAATGTCCTGGTTCTTTCAAGCTTTATAATGGCAGTGAATGCTGGTTAGGATTTTCAAACAAAATAAAGTGCATCCATCCATCATTAAAAGTACTTCAAATGGCTCCGGGGGGTTAATAAAGGCCTTCTGAAGTAAATCGATGCACTTGTGTAAGAAAAAAAATCCATATTTATAACTTCAAAATCTCAACAGCCATTTACTGCCACTATAAAGCTTGGAAGAGCCAGGATGTTTTTTAATATAACTCTGATCTGACTAAACCCAGGATGGCTTGAGGGTGAGTAAATCATGGGGTCATTTTTATTTTTGGGTGAGCTATCCATATTATATATATATATATATATATATATATACACACACACACAGAGCTGAAGTGTGTTTTTCTGTCGCCACTCTGTATACAAAGAATCAAATTTTTCTTGGTAAAGTTCTTGGCGAAACAGCATCATAAATAAATAACAATCACAGGGTACTCTGTTCGGTTTTCTGTAATTCCTCCTCCAAATAAAATGGATGTTTCGCTCGCTACAAGTCCTTAGATGTTTCCCAGTGCCAAAACAGATATTTGTTCCAGCGAAGTCGAGGCGGTGACAGGCACCTCTGCTTTCAGGACTACGCCTCTCTATATTGAGGGACATTCATCCTGTGAGAGAGCAAGAGATGTTTATCTCTACGACTATTTACAGCGTGCAGCCACAATACAAACACTAAATACACAGCCATAAATAAATAATGAACAAACAGGGAAGATTTCAGATTTCTGAAACGTCGCAGAAGAATATGCAAAGAGCATGAGAGATCATATTACCAAAAAAAACAAAAAAAAAAAGTGTTACGGAGATGACAGCACGATCATAGTCTGAAGAAATGTGCTATGGAAAAATTGCTTGTTTGGATTTCCATGTAAACATCTATGTTACATTTTGTACATTTGTAAATGAGGTGAAAAAAAAATGTCTTTTTTCTTTGTTGCACTTTGTTTGAATTGTTGTTGTTTTTAAAACAACCATACACCTTGGATTGTATCGCAGCAGTATTCACAAAAATGAACCACCAAGCCTTGAGGTGCCAAGTCACCCCTTGTGGTGAAAATCACATTTTGTTAATATATTTTTTAATATGGTTAAAAACAAACCATGTGCAAAATTATAACTTTAAAAAAGGCCTGTTTTCTACCATTACAAATGTATAACCAAACGCCTCAACTTGGAGGCTTTTCATATCATTAGTGAAGTGTTTCTATCTATGGATGGTGATTTTTAAAAGGGAGCTATCTGAGATGGCAAACAGGGACATGTTTTGTATAACATTAGCAACACATTATTAGCAGTTTGATAATGTTGTCAAGCCAAAGGCTAATGATATCAATTACTGTTATGTGTGTGATGTTGTAGAGAGTGATACGTAAAATGCAGTACCATTCTGATACATCAACTTGTATATGGCCCTGTATAACTCGGTCTTCCTTTTCTTCTGATTACTTCAGAATCCGTTTCTGGTTCAAATATATATTGTTAAATTAATCCAATATTGGCACTTGCCTTTGTGTAGCATTCAGTACTTCAGTTAACCCTGTGAAAGTGGAGCAAGTCCGTGCTGGTCTGATTGAGTGGAGGCAGGGACTAATTTGCACATTTTTGATTCACGTAAACTAAATAAGGTACGGGTGTGGGGTTATATTTAAGCGATTTTAATGGAAGATGGGAAAAAAAGTTCAAATATGTCATTTTGATTTTCAAAGATAAATTTTAAGGGATAAAATTAGTAATCACAAAGAGACTTTGGATGTGTTCACATTAGCGATTTCACTGGCAGTCAAAAGTGTAGCGATATATTGAGTACAACCAAGCAGATTTCTGCTGGTCAACGTGGCAAATCGACATGACCAACCTAGACCCATAGGGAAATTTGCATTAGGAAATCTTTTGTGTTTCGCATTTTTGTATTTTAAACTCTCAGAAAAAGAGGTGAAAAGCTGTCAGTGGGGCAGGATCCTTTCAAAAGATTTTAATATGTACAAATAAGGTATTAATATGTACCTTTAAAGGGGACATAGGATGCAAAATTCACCAAACATGGTGTTTGCATATACAATTGAGGTCAAAAGTTTACATACACCTTGCAGAATCAGCAAAATGTTAATTGATTTACCAAAATAGGAGGGATCATACAAAATGCATGTTATTTTTTCTTTAGTACTTACCTGTATAAGATATTTCACGTAAAATATGTTTACATATAGGCCACAAGAGAAAATAATTTACAAAAATGACCCTGTTCAAATGTTTACATACGCTTAATTCGTAATACTGTGTTGTTACCTGAATGATCAAAAGTTTACACCCCTGGTTCTTAATGCATCGTTTTTCCTTTTCCTGCATTTTGACTTTCTGTAATAGTTACAACAGTCCTTCAGTTGTCCGCAGTGTGAAAAAATGGCTCTTAAAATCATACAGTCATTGTTGGAAAGGGTTCAAATACACAAAAATGCTGAAAAACCAAAGAATTTGTTGGACCTTAAGGATTTTTCTAAAAAAAAACAGCGGACAGTTTAACTGTTTAGGACTTAAAAGGGACTTATGAACAACTATCACTAAACAAAACAAAATAAAACAAAACAAAACAAAAAAACAGTTGTGGATCATTCAGATTAAGAACACAGTATTAAGAATCAAGCTTATGTAAACTTTTAAACTATTATTTTCTCTTGTGGACTACATGTAAACATCTTATTCAGGTGAGTATTAAATTAACAATAACATGCATTTTGTATGATCCCTCTTATTTTGGTAAAATAATTTACATTTTGCAGATTCTGTAAGGTGTATTAAAACTTTTGACCTCAACTGTAAATGTGTCTTAGCAGTTTCTCCACACAACCACCCTACAATGATAAAAATCCATTCACTCCCTTTTTAAAACTCCTTTAGCACCTTTAGAGGTACATAAGGTACAAAAGCATACCTTTTAAAAAGGTACAGCCCCTTTTTCTTTCCTGAGAGTGTAAGCAAAGAGCCACATTAGCTCTACAATAATTGAGTGCTTTAAGAGAAAGTATAATTTTGTCAGTTCAAGTAAAAGTATATATTTTTTTAAACCTCAAAAGAGGTATTCATATTATAACCCAAATTCAATAACACAACTAGGATTGTGATCTGAAATTTCTATAATATTATATTTAAGAGACTGTCTTAAATAAAACTCTCCTAGCCAAAATCTATATCCGAACAAGAGGTACTTTAGCTCAGTAGAATAAATACATATTCGCCTTGGGGGGAAATGGTAATATATCTCTGCATAAGTCTACAAAGTGGAAGTGAGGCCTGGTGTGGAACAAAGGAGTAAATATGGGACTGCAGCGAACAAAAGCACAGCCATGCCCGGCTCTTCTTCCATATCTATTCAATCACTTCCTCCTTTAACAATATGATAATACAATTCGTGTCACACATGCGGAGGAAAATATCTTTTCCACTCCTGGAAAATTGAAGAGGGGCTGCTGTTGAAAAGAGAAACCCAGGGCATTTAACACATTGGCAATCTACAGGGAGATGTCTAGACAAAATGTGCCAAAAAAAAAGTGTGCGGCTCTAAGGCAGCACAAATCAATGATAGCCTTGCTCGTCCGCGCACTCTCTCTCTCTCTACCCCCAATCCTACAGGCCGAGACAGCTCCTCTCAAAGAACATCTGAATCTACCTAATGGAATGGAAAATTGGGGGAAATGGGGAGTCAGACCCGAGGGGATATCTTTCCCCACTGTACAGTTTTCACATATTTAACACAGGCGCTTCTACAACCTTGCCTTGCGCGTCGGTGAACATATTAATGCACATCACCCTGCCGTAAAGGTGCCAGGGCCATTTCCGAATATTAATATAGCACACTCAAAGTCATGCTGTACTACTCCGGCCGTACCCTGAGGGCCGCCTTTACCTAGTCACATAACAGAGTTTGTTTCAGATCCTAAATGCTTTGTAGTTCACGGTTAGAAACGATCTAAGTGAGTGAATGCAGACGCTTCTAGCTACGTAAGCTCAGTTTTGTTACGCTGAAACACTGCAACGTGTCAAACCACAAGTATGCTGCAAGCGCTGTAAGCTGTCTTCTGAGGTCAGTTTTCTCTTTCAGGTCAATTACTGTCAAGAAGAAATAGAATCTTGTTAAACACTTTAGCTATAGCACGTCAGCTTTTATTCATCAAGGATGCATTAAATTGGTCATAAGCAGCAGTAAAAACATTTATAATGTTACAACAGATTTCTATTTAGAGGAGAGCAGGGTGAGTTGAGCCAATTTTTATTTACGCCGTCTACATGACAGTAATGAGCCCAAGAATGTGGTGCATCCTTACATCCTAATGGCTTTCCACTAAAAAAAAAAAAAAGGTCTCTTGGCTCAAATTGCTCCTAGTGTGGGGTAAATTGAGCCTAGGGAGAGGGCAAGTTGAGCCACATGGAGTTAAACTGTGCCGCTTTTTATTCTGAAGTTAAACTGTACATTTTCACCTCATGCTGTATCAAAGGAAGAAATTCAATAAAAAACAGCTTCTTAAAATCTACGTGTGAGCCTTGTGATGGACTGGCGATTCATCCAGGGAGTTGGACGCTCGGTTAGGCTCCATCTCCCTGTGACCCTTATAAAGATAAAACGATTTGGATAATGGAATGGATGTGTGGATGGCTTAGAAAGAAAGAAAGAAAGAAAGAAAGAAAGGAAGGAAAGAAGGAGGGAAGGAAGGAAAGAAAGAAAGAAAGAAAGAAAGAAAGAAAGAAACAAAGAAAAAGAAAGAAACAAGAAAATGGACTACAATTAACCTTACAAAACTGGGCTAATAGTACTCAACTTACCACTTATAAATGTTGCAGGGAAATACAATTTTATAAAAACATAAATGGCCAATTTTCCTAAACAAGGCATATTAACATTTTCAGAACCAAAATATGTTCAAAACAAAGTACAAAATCAAGAATGTGTGGTCCAAAATAAATGAAACATAACAGTAAAATAATATTTTATAATCATAAGAAGGGGAGAGCCATAGGCTCAACTTACCCCAGGACTTTTAGCTCAAATTACCCCACTTCTGCCATTTTAACAAACTTGTATCATCCAGCAGTTTAGAGCTAACATCATGTTAACAGTACAGACTCATATTATTATTACACAATATTTTTTCAGATTTGTCTGTGATTTTTCAGACACAAGAAGCATGAAACATAAAAAATCACTTTGAACAGTTTTTGAACTTAAAGGAGAAATTCACTTCCAGAACAACAATTTACAAATAATTTACTCACTCCCTTGTCATCCAAGATGTTCATGTCTTTCTGTCTTCAGTCGTAAAGAAATTATAGTTTTTGAGGAAAGCATTTCAGGATTTTTCTTCATATAATGGACCTTCAATTGTGCCCCTGATTTTGAACTTCCAAAACGTAGTTTAAATGCAGCTTCAAAGGGCTCAAAACGATCCCAGCCGAGGAAGAAGGGTCTTATCTAGCAAAACGATCTGTCATTTTTTTTCGAAAAGTAAAAATTTGTATACTTTTTAAGCTCAAAAGCTCGCGTAGCACAGGCTCTCGGATGCGCGTCCACGGGTCGTTCTTGAACGATTTGTTCATTTTGAATGAATCTTTAATGTGACTCGTGAAGAACGAGTCGTCTTGGAGAGTGATTCGTTCAGTCGCGCATACACAACATCCTATTAGGTTCTGTACTGGAATTAGTTCACCTGTTTCGAGTCTTCGGGTTTTTCAAGTCGTTCGTTCATCTTATGGGGCTGTCACGTGATGCTGATTTTGCTAAAATTAACTAAATGACTCGAAAAAAGATTCATTCATTTTGCTGAACGAGACTCAAAGGTCTTCAAAGTCGGTAAAATGATCTGAACTTCCCATCACTACTACGAATCACATCTAAGTTCATCGTCTGTGTACTCCAGCTAAAAAAAGTAGAGTATGGCGAAAAACTCCATCTTATTTTCTCCTACAACTTCAGAATCGTCCGACACATTGTACCTTTTTGTTTGTAACAGCGTTTGACTTACTTGCACTTTCTTAGTCTTTGCGTGTTCGCTTTGTAAACACTGGGTCTGTAGTTCCGCCTATGTTCGGCGTGACCTTTCGACATGATTCAGTAGTACGTAACTTAGCATTGTGGACGCGCATGCCAGAACCCGTGCTACACAAACTTAAGTATGCACATTTTTGTTTTCCAAAAATGACAGATTGTTTTGCTAGATAAGACCCTTCTTCCTCGGCTGGGATTGTTTAGAGCCCTTTGAAGTTGCATTTAAACTACATTTTGGAAGTTCAAAATCAGGTGCACAATTGAAGTCCATTTTATGAAGAAAAATCCTGAAATGCTTTCCTCAAAAACCATAATTTCTTTACGAATAAAGACAGAAAGACATGAACATCTTGGATGATAAGGGGGTGAGTAAATTATTTGTGAATTGTTGTTTTGGAAGTGGACTCCCTCTTTAAATGTAGTTATTAATTATTCCATAGGCTTCTCTCCATCACATGGTGAGTAAATTGATAACTCTTCATATATTTGTGGTCACATCACTAATTTTGTTTAAGGTTGCCTAGAAACAAGGGGTGGTTCAACTTGCCCACAGGCTCAAATCACCCCACTCTCCCCTACATTGTTCCTTTTTAACTTTTTAGCAAAGAATCCTGAAAACAAAGTATCACTGTTTCCAGAAAAGCAGTACAACTGTTTGAACATTACTAATAAATCTTTCTGAAGAATCATGTGACACTGAAGACTGGAGTAATGATGCTGAAAATTTAGCTTTGCCGTCACAGGAACAAATTACATTTTTAACTATATTAAATTAGAAAACAATCATTTTAAACTGTATTAATATTTCAACATATTACTGTTTTACTGTGTTTTTGATCACATAAATGCAGATTTGGTGAGCATAGACTCCTTTCAAGAAACAAAAATCTTACAGACCCCAAACTTTTCATCTGCGATATATGTTTCCAAGCTAATGATGTAGCAGATGTTAGAAACTCCATATGTAAGTTTTAACTACCTTGGTGCTTGCTGATGGTCATACATAGTTAATGAGCAGCTGATGCTTATGGGACGTTAATCTGGCTAGTAATAGAGTTTCCTACCTCTCTATTCCCAGTGACGCCTGTCTAGCCTCTTCTTTTTCTCTGCGCATTTTCCTAACTCTTTCGGCTCACTGGTCTTTCACATTAGCGCAAACTCCATCACATATTCCCTACTGACTGCCCAACCTGTGCTCTAATACGTTTTCAATGAAGGCAAAAACAAAAGAATATTTTGTATCCCAGCAGGGATGATTAGCCAAAATGGCTAATCGAGCAATTACGCCACTGTAAGGCTTTTTAGATGTTTTGATATATAGAGAGGTGAGCCGAATGTAGCCAATGGATTTAATGATGTGGAAAACTAATTCTTGCATGGTGGTAAAACTAATTATGACAGATTGCTTCAAACCATTATAATGGAAATATGGGCACAGTATATATCTACATACCTCTGTAGTGGTGTATACACATGGGGGCCAAAAAAAAAAAAAGTTGGAAATATACACAATTTTAGGATTTCGCTTTTTAAACTTTTTCAAATTGCAGTGTATGTGTGCAGTGAATAAAAGCATTTCCACCAGCCACAATTTGAACCTCTGAACTGGAGACTGTGGTCAGTGAAAGGATATGAAGCAGGATGCTGAAATATGGCCATCACTTATTACCCTAGAGTCACCTTCACACCAATTACCCCACCGACAAGTCTATGTTAGGAACAAAAGCCATTAAAAAGCCTGTTCAGACGTGGCTGATAATGTTCTGGACAATTGACCATATGAAAAGCGAGCAAGGGTTTGTGCAATCCCTTGTGACACTGTTAAAATGTGAAAAACTACAAATGTTCTTTCAGAAAGACGCTCAAGAGTGTTTGCAGAGTTTTTCAGCAGGCTGGAAAAACGTCTCCCTCACAGGAGGAAGCTGAGATAGCTACTGCTAATGTGTTAGCAGGGGGTCACATTAAACAGGTTTTGTTTTCCGGTCAACGTCAACATATGTGGAAACATATTGTGTATGTCTGGAAACACAGCAGTTAATTGGAGAGATGTTTAAAACACAAGTGGCTTCAACACATGTATAGAACTTGTGAAGAACTGCAATTCTGTTTATCTATACTATTTGTTTGCATATTTTCAAGACAGAGAAAGAAACTATATATATATATATATATATATATATATATGTGTGTGTGTATATATGTATGTATATGGCTTAATCATTCAAGCTTCAAGCTCTATATAATCATTAATAAATCCATGTGCATTGCCAACAGTAGTGAGCAGAACCCAGTCTAACAAGCCTTCCTTCTGAAGCAATTATCCACTCTGATTAAAGAAACTTGCTTAATGTAATTACTTTGTACTTAAAAGATTCATTTCATCTTTTGGAAGTGCAGCACAGATCTTGTTTGTGTCAGAGGCCATTATCTTTAATGAAATCTGACAATTTAATTTGTGCATGATGGCAGTGAGGATGCAGTGAGTTCCAGTGGATGAGAGGAAGTGGCATTATTAAAGGACTCCAGCCTGTTGTCTGATGGTTGTCTGTGGACTTTGGCACAGCGGAGTCCTCAAGGACAACCACTGACCCTCTGATTAACATCTCATATCAGATCCAAGTCACTTCAGACCCATGATCTATAAAATCCTTTGGTGCATGTAAAAAAACTTTGCATTTGTGATTTCAAAAAGAATCAAGACTGGAAAAAATTGAAAACATTAGCCGGTAACACCTTAATGGGGACATTGGATGCCCATTTTCCAATTCAAGTTGATATGATTCTTTAGAGCCTTAATGAAAAGTCTATAATATTCTTTGGTTAAAAATTCTCAATGGTTGTGTAAAACAACACCCTTTTTACCTTGTCAAAATGAGCTCTGCAAAAATCATCCCATTCTGAGTGATTGTTCCTTTAAATGCAAATGAGCTCCGCCCCGCCCCTCTCTTCTCTCAGTGGAGTGACGAGCTGCTCTGAAGGATTGTTTACTTTAGCGCGTTTAGCCGCAAAACTTGCTAACTAGTACATTATTAGGAAAGGTGATTGCAGAGATTCATAAAAAAAAAAAAAAAACTTACACTCACTTCACTGCTGTAGGTGAAGCTGGATCACGAATGATTCGCGCAAACCATTATGTTTGTTATTACATCCAGCAACACAACACCTCAATCGCTCAATTGGAGATATTCTTGTCTAATTTACATCCCTGCTCCAGCATCGAAACAATGGAGGTCAACTGTTATAGCTGATCTGAGGTAAGATGCTCTTGTCAATCAACTATCGTGGGAGCGGCCTCTGTCGAGAGGCATCTGAGAATGGCTCAGTTTGAAAAAGGGGATATTATTTTTACGGATGAATTAAAAACCACTCCATGGATTTTTATCATTATAGGGTAGATCTGTACATACACTGCCAACACACGTGTAAAAGTGAACTTTGCATCCGATGACCCCTTTAAGGTCCAATTCTCACTATATTTACTAGATCTCTTAATCTGACTCACTACCTAAACTTAATAACTACCTTAATAACTATTAATAAGCGGCAAATTAGGAGTTTATTGAGGGAAAACTCTTAAAGAGCAGGTCATATGGTATTTTAAAGTGTCCTAATATTATGTTGGAGTCCCCTACAACAGGTCTAAAAGCATCTAAGGTCAGAAAACATGGTAGTTTTCTCATTTATGCATAGTCATTTCTCAATGATTTCAAAACGATTTGTTCAATCAGTTCTGAGCGTAAGGTCTGTAAACTCCTCCCTTCCATAAGCCTGCTCTGCTCTGATTGGTCTGTTGTGACTGGCACAGTGAGAAGTCCTTGAGCGAGTTAGTGAGCGCTACTATCTGTGTTGCCAAGTCCACGGTTGTATTTCATGTCCGCTGGTTGAGGCAACTCCAATAACATCATATTTAACCCCTGGGATTTGAATTTACCAGGAGAACCCTGAGAAAAAACGTGTAGCGTAGACTGGGTACAGTTGGTACAGGGGTACAATCGAAACACCTTAAACAACTTGACTGCGCAACAAGTCTGATCTATGAAATTTGATTTGCACATGCATATTAGAACCCTCTTTGATTGTAGGAAATTTGAAGTACATGCAGTTCTCCAGTCCAAAGATATAGGCGAAAGTTTTTTTCTAGGGTAATTTATTTATTCCACAATGAATAGCTTCTCATCCTTACATGACTGTTAAAGTTAACTTACATTTTCATAAACCTTAATCTGTGCTCTAAAAACGGACATATTGCATGACTTTGTGTCATGCAAGGTCACCGTAAATCTAGAGAAATGTTTGAGGTGGTCAGCGGCCGGGTACAGTTGAGACACAATGTCTCACTACATAATTGTACCCGCACTAGAATCCTACTGCGGCACATGCAGTTTGCACAATGTACGATCACAAGGTAATAGTCACATTCAGACAATATACTTTTGTTTTGAGAATGATCTTTGTTTTGTTATTATTTTTACTGTTACTCGACGTTCCAGCTGTTACTATTAAAATGATGAGCTGAAATTAAATATCGTATTGCTGTTTGCCATTACTGTACAATGTTTTACAAATTAAGAACTTTTAACTAAACAAATAATCAAATAAAATACTGAATGGAAATAAAAACGGCAGAATATTCATTTTTAAATGCATTTTACATTTGCAGCTAATTGGTTAGGCAGCTTTCCAGCATTACGGATGGGTGTCTCAACTGCACTCGGGTACTGTTGGAACAAAAAAGCTTCTTGTGTTTATGAGCTAACTGTGGCAAATATGACCTACTTATGGATGTTAATAAGTATTAATAATTTAGTAGACAAGTAAAGGAAATGTCATATGAAAAATCACTTCTTTTCAGTCCCTAGTTTTGGTGTGGCAATGTAAAAAGCAAAAAGAATTATATTTTGAGCACATAACGTATCAATCACACTTACAGGTTGTGCTTCGGAGACGCTTGTTGGTCCGAATACAGAAGATTAGAAGCCAACGAAGATAAAATACATGATTAAAGATAGTAAAATGAGGAGTACACAACAAAAGGTTCGAATTGTATTGCTGTGGTATTGTGGAAAAAAGGAATTTTAACCACTGATTCTTCACCATCATCTTTCGGTGAAGAAAACAAAACTATCAGAAGTGTTTGTGGGCAAGTCAGACTGTTCATATTGTATGGCGGGCAGGCAGGGATTATGCAAATGAGTAACTTAGTGACGTATATAGATAACAGGCAGAAGATTTGAAAATATAACGACTCGTTAAGGCGATTCAGAGCCGACTCTTTCTTTTAAAAAAGACAATATCTTTATTTATCATGCACTTTTTTGATTAACAACTTTGCAGTCAGTTTCCACTGAATAACAGCTACATTACAAACAGTGTTGCCAAGTCCCACGGAATTGGGCTACTTTATCACTGTTACACAGCTGTTCTGATAAAGAAACAAACTCTTTAAAAAATGTTCATTTTGGGGTGAACTATGCCTTTTAATTATTTAAAATAAGAAAACAAATAATGTTGCAGTTCATAAAGTGACTGACTAGCATGCAAATAACAATTATATTTACTCACCAAAGCCATTTGCCGATTGTTAATTTCGGACCCTGTTTACACCAACTCCACTAGCTAGGTTCATTTGGTTGTTTTTCATGTCCGTGGGTTGAAGCGACCCGACTAATGTAATATCTAGCCTCTGGAATGCTAATTTGACTGCTAAACGTGTATTTTACCCTCCGGAACGCGATTTTTAACGGGGGACGCCCCTGGGCTAGTTTTGAGTAGCAACTGGCAGGTTCTGTTG
Source organism: Cirrhinus mrigala (assembly GCA_036247105.1). NCBI lineage: Eukaryota > Metazoa > Chordata > Actinopteri > Cypriniformes > Cyprinidae > Cirrhinus > Cirrhinus mrigala. The sequence continues at coordinate 4,463,132 of CM070014.1, forward strand.
TGAAAACCTGGCAACCCTGGTTACAAAGTGCAAAAAAAGATATTTTTCAAAAACCCATATGACCTGCTCTTTAATTAATAGTGAATATATGTTCCCTTTTCTGAAGTGTTAGCCATTAGCCAACAGCAATCGCAAACAAACAAACCCCGGGTTCAAAATTAACATTGTGCCACACAAAAAGTGAGCGAACTGTAAAAAGTATCAACCTAAATATTTATGTCTAGTCATGAGACTATTTTTCATTGTTTTTTCCTTTATACCAGTTGCACTGCTCAGCTTTTTCACCCTTTGTCGTATCCTATAAGTAACAAATATACAACTTCTGATGGTATATTTTCCACTTCACCATAAGATTCTTGAGTCTGAAGTTGTCTTAGTTGATGGTTTGAATTGTGCACATCGCTTACACTGGAATGGGTCAGATCATTAAAGGAACAGTTCACCCAAAAATGAAAATTTGCTAAAATTTTACTCACTCTCAGGCCATTCAGTATGTGGATGAGCTTGTTTCTTCATCGGAGCTGATTTGGTAAAATTAATATTAAATTAATAATTTGCTCACCAGTGGAATGAGAATTTACACAGCTGTTCTGAAGAAACAAACTCTTTAGAAAATGTTCATTTTGGGGTGAACTATCCCTTTTAATGAATTAAAATAAGAAAACAAATAACGTTGCAGTTCATAAAGTGACTGACTAGCATGCAAATAACAATTATATTTACTCACCAAAGCCATTTGCTGATTGTTAATTTCGGACCCTGTTTACACCAACTCCACTAGCTAGGTTCATTTGGTTTTTGCTCTGATAAACTGTGCTATAAAACTAGCGTACCAGAAAGTGGCTCTCAGTTTAATTTGTGTTTTTAACTACTGCATAATAAATAACCTTTTCATTGATTGTTTCGAAATGATAGAAAGGAATGTGAAATCTCAGATGTTTGCACCCTAAATGCTAAAAAGTGCGGCAGAGTGCTTTTGTGTAACCACAAGGAACGTATAAATGATTTCCTGATCAGCAACTGACACAAATCAATTATTTCATTTATTTCAGCTAAATAAACAAGCCCAACTTATTTCTCCAGACGGGTGGAGATGGGGGTATCCCCATCTGAGAGCGTAGCCTGATCTACACATTATTCAGCTCCAAAGCTGCCGTTCTGTCATGAGCAATTGATCCACATTCCGTGGGGAAGACAGAGACATATTAGGACCAATATTTGAATGAGCAAATACACATAAATATGACTAAAGTAATTAACGACAAACGAATGGAAAGAACAGATTAATTATCTTGCGGATCACTGGGGAACGACTCTTATGTTACTGCTGCTTAACTACCTCCTCACTCCACCAAAGCCGAGATGAACAGACGAGCAAACAACAGAAAAACTGATAAACAATGCATGCTGATGCACTGCGCTCACTGAGGGAGGCTGATGGAATTCATTAGGCTTCTGTGATTATCAATTAAAATCCAAAAACTCTTTGAATTAAGACAATTGTGTTTCTGGAAGCGTCAAAACCAATATTGTTGGTTTGAGCGGGATGTCTCTTACCCGGCTGACTCCACGGCCACGGTCCTCTCCGTAGTTGGTGCCCAGGATCTCAAAGTAGATGTTGGGGTTAGTGCCATTATCATTAAACTCCAGCAAGCTGGTCAGACCACTTACACCTCCCTGTAAAAAAACAACAACAAAGTGACGTATGAATCAAATGCTTAAGTTTGACATGTGACTTGTCATATTTGACATCTGATATGTGTTTGACATGACTTTGTCATCTAATGAAAACCATGTAAAAAAAAAATGTCTCATTAAGCACTTACACATTATATGTGTGTAATTATCACTCCACTATTGGCACCACAGAGAACTACAAATTAGGGCTTTAACACACTCCTGTCATCAGCCAGAAAGTCCCGCCACTACGCCGCACCATTGGCTGAGTAGTCAATGTTGTTGCCCAAGTCAGCCAAATAAGACCACTCAAACAAAATGAACAGAATGACTTTTTTTTTTTTTGTGCCAACAGGGAGGTTTTTTAATATTAATTTGTGAAAGTGCCTTTCTTATATATCCTTGTTTAAATATTCGTTGTTTAAAAATCCCATAATAATAATAAGGAGAAGAAGAAGAAGAAGAAGAAAAGGAATTATTATTATTATTATTATTATTATTATTTACTACCACTCAAAAATAAGGGGTCAGGATTTTTTTTTTCAAAATATCTATTTTTTGCCTTTATTGTGACAGGACAGATCAGAATTTACAGGAAATGAAGTGGGAGGTGGGGGGTGGGATCAGGAAAAGTCCTCGAGTCGGGATTCCAACACGGGACGCCCGGAGTGCAACGGCACTGCATTTCGGCACACTGCCCAAAAAGCTATTGACGCCAATCAGTCATTTTTTTTTTTAAAGTGACAATAAAGACATTTGCAATGTTACAAAAGACTTCTGTTTCAAATGAATCATGTTTTTTGAACTTTCTCGCTATCAATCCTGAAAATCTTCTATTACAATTCACAATAAAAATATTAAGCATAACTGTTTTCAACAATAGGAAGAAGAAATGTTTCTGAGATCAAATCAGCATATTAGAATGATTTCTGAGGAAAGACTGGAATAATGACTGCTGAAAATTCAGCTTTGCCATACATTACAAAATGACATTACACAAATATATTAAATTATATTAAATTACAAAAATATATTAAAATAGTAAACAGTTTTTATTACTTTTTTTATGTAATATTATTTCACAATATTACAGTTTTACTGTATTTTTTACAAAAAAAAAAAAAATCCATCCTTGGTGAACAAAAGAAACTTTCAAAAAAATTTCAAAAAGACTTAAAAAAAAAAAAAACCTTACTGACCCCAAACCTTTGACCAGTAGTGTGCAAGAAAGAAAGAAATAATTTTAATTATAAATAAATGATAGATAGATAGATAGATAGACAGACAGAGAGCTAGATAGTTCATATATAATAACCTTGACCCCTTGGGAAACAAATGTTACAAAGGTTATGTCACTGAAGGGATAGTTCACCCAAAAATAAAAATTCTGTCATTAATTACTCACCCTCATGTCGTTCCAAATCCGCAAGACCTTTGTTTGTCTTCAGAACTCAAATTAAGATGTTTTGGATGAAATTTGAGACCTTTCTGACCCTGCATAGACAGTAATGCAACTGCCACGTTTAAGGTCAAGAAAGGTAGTAAGGACAGGATTTTTTGAAGAATACTTTATGTGTGCAAAGAAAACAAAAAGAATGGCTTTATTCAACAATTTCTTCTCTTCTGTGTCAATCTTCAACATGTATTCATCAGAGTACGGTACTTAATGTATGTGTGTGGTGCTGCTGACGCAGGAGCCCCGCGTTCTGACGAAGAACGTCCTTCATCATCTTTATATTCTGTTTTGAGTAATAATGGGTACACACTAAAAGATTTTTAAAATCTTATAAGATCGTCGGGCGACGTTACCTAGGCTTGTCAGAAGTGGAGAAATCAGCCCAAAATTAGCCCGATTATCTTGTGGTGTGTACCCTGCCTTTTTGTTGAAAACTCCTGACATGTTTATGAAAACTGTTTTATGTACAGTGCGCATCTTCCTCTGCTTGTAAACAAGGTGTAGCACATCCAGGTTCTATGTCAGACCGCCAGCTCCTGTGTCAGCAGCACCATACACATACGCGTTGTGGTACTTTCACAAACGTGCATCAAAGATTGATATGGAAGAGAGGAAATTGTTGAATAACGTCATTATTTTTGTTTTCTTTGCACACAAAAAGTATTCTCATAGCTTTACAACATTACAGTTGAACCACTAATGTCACATAGACTATTTTAACAATGTCTTTACTACCTTTCTATGTCTATGCAGGGTCAGAAAGCTCTTGGATTTCATAAAAATCTTATTTTGTGTTTTGAAGATGAACGAAGGTTTGGAATGACATGAGGGTGAGTAATCAATGACAGAATTTTCATTTTTAGGTGAACTGTCCCTTTAAGGGGGACACAAACCAAAACAAAATCTCTTTAATGTCTATAATCAGAACATGGCACAGTGGTTTGTGCACATGCTCCAACAAATCACAGTTTGAAGCTCATGCAGCAGATGATTGTCCAACTTGTGAAATTTGATCTGATTATGCCACTCTTGTCCCAACCATTTTTTTCTCCCGTCTCTATGAGCAAAAGGGCCTCGCTTTTGTCCTCACATTTTTCATCTGCACACTTAATTTGAACTCCATTGCTTCTCCACAGAATCATTCCAGCCTACAAAAACCCCCAGCCCTAAACCGGATCCAAAACATGTCCTGCCCAGCGACAACCCACATGAACAGACAGATAATTGTTGTAAATTCACTCTACCAATACCCGTGCTGACAGAACGAATTAGACAGCCAATTATAAAAGCTGATGAGCGCTATCCAAATGAGCTCACCAACTGCTGCTTTGTAAAGCCGATACACACAAACGTCCCCTAATTAAGCTGTAAAGCAATGTTCCAGTCCAAACAGTCCCGCTGGAATTGAATACAAGGCCATTATGCAGCTGATGTACAGTAAAATAAGTGTGTAACACTCCGTACCATTTCTATATATATATATATATATATATATTACATGCCTGTGCACGGTTCTCCCAGACATCCTTTTGCAAGGAGGTTGTTAAAATCTAGGCAGATTCCAAGGTGGCATGAGCCAGTGTGTTCTTGCGGTCACCCAGTGTCTGAATAAATCGCCCTAGCTGCTTTAATACGACTGTCACACAGGCAGCGGTGTGGAGGTGAGAGCCGGCCGAGAGGTGATATCTCTACTGTGGGATGGCAGGGAGGATCAGATACATGTGGATACAGGAGAAACAGTACATCCCTTAGGGGGTAAAGCCGTTCCCCACAAAGCATGGTGTTAAACCAGCACTCAGTCACTAGCCCTGTAACATAGACTGTCATCTCACCCCAGGCAGTGTGCCATTTCTGTAGCCCTGCTGTACGCCCGGCAGACGGAAGGGAGGAGAGTTTCACTGTACCACAACATTCCCCCTCTCTCCAATCAGCTCACAGATAGAGACTCATTACAGTCCTCAAAACCAAACAGTCACTCGGTTTCCAATGCAAATGCATCCAAGGTCAAACTCCCACTCAATCATATCTCTTTAATCACAGCAGGACTTATAGTTAGGACCTTTTTCTGTTGGCCTGGTCAGGTTTTACTTTATTATGCCAATATTTTCACAGGCCTTTTTAGTTTTAACAATGTTTTTATGTGCCTGAATGCCATGCCATTAAATGTCAAAGAGATAGTTGCCCAATAATGGGCATTCTGTCATTATTCACGTCGTTTCAAACCTGCACGCCTTGTTCTGTTGAACACTTTTTCAAAATGTATAAAAGTAACACATATGCACTATATTTCTAGTGTTCTCAAGCCAGTATGATAAGTGTGTGTGACGGAAAGACCGAAATTGAAGTGGTTATTCACTAAAAACCTTGGCATGTACCATAATAGTGAAGTAGTGATGCCTGATTCATAAACGAATCATTATTTTAATTCAAATCAAAAAAATTAATTGATCCACTTCACCAGACTAGCCTGAATGAATAAAGGGATAGTTCACCCAAAAATGAAAATGTAATGTTTATCTGCTTATCCCCAGGGCATCCAAGATGTAGGTGACTTAGTTTCTTAGTTTTCGGTAGAACACAAACAAAGATTTTTAACTCAAACCGTTGCAGTCTGTTAGTCATATAATGGCAGTCAAAGGGATCCGTGGCTTTGAGAGTCAAAAAAACATACACAGACAAAACCAAATTAAACCCTGCGGCTCGTGACGATACACTGAGGTGTTAAGACATGAAACAATCAGTCTGTGCAAGAAACTGAACAGTATTTATATCATTTCCGATCCACCGCAATTTCCAACTGTCCTGAATGCGTTTACAACAGCCGGCACGTGACGCATCAACGTGCTCGGGCATAGTAGACGCATGCGCGGAAGTGATCTGTCATGTGTATACGTCACTCATTGTTTACACAGTGACAGCTACTCAAAATGGTAATTACTTGTGATTACTTCGATTAAAAACTAAAAGGTTACGTTTGCTTGCGCAAGCTCACCTGGGAGTGCTGACTTTTCACCGACTCACAACTTTTGAGCCTGATCGACTGAAGTTATGGTTGCTTGCTCTTGTATATGCCAGAGCATGTTGATGCGTCACATGCCGGCTGTTGTGAACGCGCTCAGGACAGTTGGACATTGCGGTGGATCAAAGGTAAAAAATTATATAAATACTGTTCAGCTTCTTGCACAGACCGACTGTTTCGTGTCTTAACACCTCAACGTATCGTCACGAGCCACAGGGTTTGATTTGGTTTTGTCTCTGTATGTTTTTTTGACTCTCAAATCCATGGATCCTACTGACTGCCATTATATGACTGACAGACTGCAACAGTTTGAGTTAAAAAATCTTCTTCTCTGTTCTAATGAAGAAACAAAGTCACCTACCTCTTGGATGCCCTGGGGGTAAGCAGATAAACAGCAAATTTTCATTTTTGGGTGAACTATCCCTATAATTTAGTTTTCCACTTTAAACATGTTTGGAATGACATTAGGGTGAGTTAAGGATGATCAATTTTACATTTTAATTATTTTAAAAATGTTTTCTTTATAAATAAAATACAAAAATACAGTTTGAAATCACAATACCTTCAAAAATATTGCAATAAATAAATGGATTAATAACCATATAAATATTTTTTTTTCTGAATGTATTGCAATTTTATGTACAATAAGTATTAATAAAAGTAAAAATATTCATAAAAATACTAATATATTAATTTTTGTAACTTACAATACTGCTATTAATAAAAGTACTAATGAAATATAAAATATTGTAACCTATGACAGCTATAAATTCATAAATTATTTTAAAGTTTTCAAATCGCACAGGATGTTAAAATTGTTTTGAAGTCCTAATATAATATTCTAATATTAAGCCTACACTGTAAAAAACAATTTGTTGAGTCAACTTCAAATAATTTGTAACCTGGCTGCCTTAAAATTTTAAGTTCAGTCAACTCAAAAAAAGTTTATTCAACTTGAAATTTTAAATTATACTAAGTGACAACTTAGATATTTGAGTTGAATCATCTTAAAATTTTAAGGCAGCTGGGTTACTTACCCATCTGTTATGTTTAGCAAACAAATATCTAAGTTGTTACTTAGTACAACTTAACATTTCAAGTTGAATAAACTTATTTTAGCTGACTGACTTAAAATCTTAAGGCAGCAGGGTAACAAATTATTTTAAGCTGACTCAACAAATTGTGTTTTTTATTTTTTACAGTGTATGTTGCCAATATTTCACAGAAAACAAAAAGTTTAAGTTTGCAAGGCAAAGTTCTGTCAACTACACTGATACTGGCCTCAGAACAGCAGGTCATTTTTATTATAAAGCCATGCACAGTACTGTACCTTCTTCACGGTATCCAGCATAGACTTGCCACCCTGCCAGGGTTTGGAGCCCTTGCGGATGCACGAAAGACTCGCCATGCTGTGCCATTTCCTGTCCTCCAGCTTCCTGTGGAAGGTGTTGGCCAGCAGCAGAACCGTGTCATAGATGTAGCGGTTGGTGATCTGACAAGACGACAAAACGCAGCAGGGAAACAAAGACACAAAAAGAGAAGGAACAGACGACGTGAGGACAGAGAGCCAGAGACACCAGATTAATAATCTCTTACAGGAAAAAGATTTATGTCTGAGTGAGTACAGATGGGATGAAAGGTCTCTACAGTGGAAATGACAACAGGCTGCAAACACTGAAAGAGCCCTGGAAGACAGTGGAGTTTAAAAATCAAAAAAAAAAAAAAAACTTAATACCTGTCATTTGTAGCATGGTTTTTGTCCATACGCTTTACAGTATATGCATACAGGGACATCAGTTGTAACGGTACAGTGGTACCAGGTCAATACAAAATGATAATAAATAAACAATACGTTTTTTATTTTGTCATCTTGGCATGGTTTTAATGTAAATAGTCAATGTTGTTTCAAGTAAATGTAAACAGGCGGGGCCAAAAATGACTTTGTGTCAAGATATCAATAAATGGAATCTGTGCATTGAGTTTTGTAGCATACTGTAAATACTGCTCTGTTCCTATTCTGGGAAAATATGAAGTTTCTTCAAGGAAATGTAGGATACTCTTTTCCGTGTGAAATTTAAGGAGAAATTGGTTGCCAACTGAAATTTTAAACTAATTGTATGTACAATCTGTTCAAAAGTATAGGGTCAGTTTTTTGAATTAATAGCCTATTCAGTACTGTAATATTATTTTTTTATTCAGAAAAGACACAATACATAGATCAAATAGAAATCTTTTCTAACAATATAGGTCTTTACTACCAATTTTTATCAGTTTAACACATCCTTGGTGAATAAAAGTAGTAATTTCTTTCAAAGAAAGAAAAAAAGAAAAAAAATTTACTGACCCAAAATTTTCAGTGGTAGTTTATATTCTTACAAAAGATTTATATTTTAAATAAATGCTGTTCTTTTTAATGTTTTATTCATTAAAGAATCCTAAAAAAGTATCACAAGCTTCAAAAAAATATTAAGCAGCACAACTGTTTCCAACATTGATAATAAAGCAGCATATTAGAAAGACTTCTGAAGGATCAAGTGACACTAAACTCTAGAGTAATGATGCTGAAAATTCAGCTTTGCATCACAGGAATAAATTCCACTTTAAATTATATTAAAACAAAAAACATCTATTTTAAATTGCAATAATATTTCAAAATAATAATGTATTTCTAATTAAATAAACGCAGTCTTGATGATCAGAAAAAAAAAAAAAAATAATTAAAAAATCTTACTGATCCCAAACTTTTGAACAGCATATACAGAACATTTCACAATATTACTAATTTTACTGTATTTTTGATCAAATAAATGCAACCTTGGTTTAAGAAATTTCTTTCAAAAAGCTGGTTCCAAAAAAAAAAAAATCTGACCAACCTAAAAACTTTTGATTGGTAGTGTTAAAAACAAACAAACAAAAAAAAGGCTTGAATAAATTAAAGGCTAAATGCATTTAAATAGCACACAACTCTGTTACCTTAGATACGGTTCCGCATTATACAGGAACAATTGGCAACTTCACTCATACACAAGCTCTAACACTTTGTGTGATGTCGACACGAAGGAGGAAGTTAATTCCGCTCTGATCGATTGCACGGCTCTGATCTAGCCCGAGTGTTGTCTCCATTTTAATGAGAAGGTAATAAATAGAGTGAAGCGGTCATTAGGTTTCCAGCATTGTTTATTAACCTGCGCTGCTCCCGCATACTTGACACTGTATCGAGTGTCTGAGTAATCCCAACCATGTTGACAAATAGCTGAGAAAAACCTCTCGCTATCAACTTTGGTTCGCCATAATTGTCAGGAACACAATCCGTTCAGGTAATCTATTCGCATACAACCATAGCCTTGACAAAAATCTTAACCAGTAAACAGAGAAGCACAAAGAAAAGGCTATTCTAATTATGTTAAGATTCACGCTCGGTTGGCTCCATCAACAAGCATTTGCAGGTATGAGGCTGTAATGGCTTTGAGAGCCGCCAAACTAACTGCCAATTATGCAGTATATATGTACACCCGCTTCAAAGCAGACTGGAGAATAAGAGGATGGAGTCGACAGGAATGACGCTCTCGGCTCTCATCTTATGTTTTCAAGGGAATAGGGTTCGCCCATCCCAACACGGAGTGGAAACGCCAAGGCTGCTTGTATTTACTCTCCCTGACTCCCACAAAACAGCTATTGAGAGAATGGGCGAGCAAAAAGAGCAATGACCCAGAGAAGCAGACCTGACAGGGATCCACAAGACTACCATGCAACAGCGTCGAGCTGTGTGGCTTTTCCCCATTCGCTGTGTTTTTTCATCTTCAAGAACAAAAACATAAAGAGCTTACTTATTGATTTATGTTTCATGTCTTGGACACAAAGTGCATTTTTGGGCGGGCTGTTTTTCAGGGAGGCCATTTCATAATATAGCATTTGCAGGAGGGGCTGAGACCAGCGAAGCAACAAAGCTGCCAGTGCCATGGGGGTAAACAGACAAAGACGGGGTTAAATTCAAGGGGGAGAAGATCAGCTGACCAGGGAAATCCATTAAGTCTATTTGAAGTGCAGGAGTTTGTGGGTTTCTCCAGGGAAGATGAGTGATTGGTGGTCTAAAGGGAACAGGAGGTGCAAAGGGGTATTCCAGAGGGAGGGAGGGTGGGTTATATGTCGAGAAAGAGGGATGTGATACGCTTCGGTGCAGGATAAAATTGGGCTTTTCTAGGTTGGATTCCTGAATACTGAGCAGCACTGAATCCTTAATGTCAAATCTGACCTTCTCATATAGTATGCTTTCAACACTACAAAGAGAAGAGCACCTGTCCCCTCATATTTCACTGAAAACAATGGCTGAATGATATTACAACTCAATATTTTTCTACCTTTTGATGGATACATATAATGGGTTTCAACCAAACAGCCACTGTAGCAAGTATATAAAGAATGTGTAAGAAAGAAGTATAACAACTTTAAAAACTACTTAAAGAGATGAAAATGACCACATGATTTACTCACGCTCAAGCCATCCTAGGTGTATAGGGTTTTCTACTTTCAGACGAATGCAATCAGAGTTATATATAAAAAACAAAACGTTCTGGCCTTTCAAGTCTTATAATGGCAGTGAATGGGTGTTCAGATTTTGAAGCCCAAAAAAGTGCATCAATCCACCATAAAAAGCACTCCTCTTATTGAACTTTTTGTCAGCAATGTCTGAACATGATCTGACTCAATTTTGGTGAAAATAGGAGCAACGGCATATTTAGTATCTATGTTCTTGCCATGACTCAAGGACCAGTTTCATTACAAAAGGCTACTGCAATCACAAGTTATTAGCATTTTTGGATGAATGGTTTATTACTCTTGACCAATAGGTGGCGTGGTACCAAATTGATGTGCCATGATCAATATTAGATGACAATGGCACGTACAAAGTTTAGTGTAAATATGTCAGTGCTTCGCAGAGAAACATCCTCAGATGCAGTTTGGCATCTTACCAGGAAATTGATGCACTAAACGAAAACCATTTCATATATCAACACGAAATCCATAGCTTTTGCCAGCATAGTCTGAAGATGACCTGAGTCAAATTTGGTGAAAATCAGACTAATGGTCTAGGAGGAGTTTGACATTAGGAGGAGTTTTCAACATAAATCGAAATGGTGGACAGAAAGTTCATCCAATTATGGCAGAATTTTTAGCATTTTTATTAGCATTTTTCTAAATTTCATTGTAACTTTTGTTTCCAAAGTTTTTGAGTACTGTCAGGGCATGGTGCCGAACGATAATGATACGTCAATGCATTCGTAAAATATAGCATTTTACAACAAAACTCAAAATGGCCAACACCCAAAATGGCTGATATGGGAAAATTGGGTATGGTTCCACTCGGCATGCTCCTTCAAATTTAAAGAGACGAGTTTGTGATTTTTGGTCAAATCATTGAGAAGTTATAAGCAAAAATAGCCATTTTTCATATCTCCTGACCACTAGGTGGCACTGCACCAAAACACTGCAGGTCGCCTCAGGTCATGCCTGTTATAATACACACCCATGTTGATCTAAATACGCCAAACCGTTGCGGAGATATAGCCTCACATCCATTTTTATGTGCTTTTCAATATAATTCATTTGCGCGTTATTCGAGAACGGTTTGACTAATCAACTTGAATTCCATAACATTTTGCCAGCATGGTCTGAAGATGATCTAAGCCAATTTTAGTAAAAATTAGACAGTTTAAAAAAGTAGGTTTCATGAACTACTAAAAATAGCGAAAAAAAACTAAACCTTTCGCTTTTTAAATTTTGGTGAAACTTCTTTCTGAAATTTTGGACAAGTGGTGGCACTAGAGAATTTGAGTTAGAGACTCCAAACTTGCTGTGGTTAATGTTGAGACTGTCCTTTATCAGTGTGTCAAATTTCACAACTTTCCCACAAGCGGTTCTGTGGGCTGCCATAGACTCAAGAGCTGAAGAAGGAACGGAAGAATAATAACAATAAGAACGCCAGCGGATACAATAGGAGCCTTCGCACCTTCGGTGTTTGGCCCCTAAATACCAGGCACAAATTAGAAGTACAAAATGAGGTTTTGTAAAGAAAACTGTTAAAGGATTTTGATATAAGCCAAGAGCTTACTGGTTTTCGTTTGCTGTAAACAAAATTCGGTTTATATGCTAGCTGGAACAGCACTCTGTCATGAACATGCATATGACGATTAGCAAGGTATAAAAACAGAAGTTTTAAATATGGATTTTTTTCAGAAGGCCCCGGAGTCGTGTGGAGTAGTTTTTATGATGGATGGACACATTTTTTGGGCTTCAAATTCTCAACACCCATTCACTGCAGTTATAAAGCTTGGAAGAGCCAGGACTTTATATAATATAACTCCGACTGTATGCAACTGAAAGAAGAAAGCTATATACACCTAAGATGGCTTGAGCGTGAGTTAAATGTGGAAATTTTCATTATTGGGTGAACTGTCCCTTTAATGGCTTGTTGATACCAACATACACCCACGCAACTATGAATTAATTTAGTGTAGGGGCTTTGAAAAAAATGTGTATTGATATACTGTGCAGTGTTTACCAGTAATTAATGTGACTCAATACACCTCACATCTGTTAATTTATGTTGTCATTTGTGTAAATTTACATGTGGGAAAATACATTTAGTTGGATAAATAGCAGAAAACAGGAATGGCACCCACAGGCACAGTGAAAAGAACTAACAACCCAGGAAAACAAGATTGATAATTTTCACATTGACATTTTCTAGTTTTCTAAGGAAGTTAGCTCAAAGGCTAATGATGACAGTTAATGGACACAATCAAAGAAGGAAATGAAGGCAAATGATTTATGATTAACTTGAATGCGTGAGTTATGAGTATGGGGGAATGAATCACACCTCTAACATCTGTGCCTTTGGGTCTTTGGGGTCACAGAGGGACGTGTTGATGCGGTGGTTGCTCCTGACGCAGCGCTGGCTGGTGTTCTGCGGGAGAGGGAAGGTTTGTCTCACCAGGGTCAGACGACCTATAGACTTCATCACCAGCTCCTGCACATCCATGTCTGAAATCTCCTGCAGCACATGAGAGCAAAAGCGCAGACAAAGAGAGAATAACATCAGAAGAAAAGGGATTTTCCATGTGGAGTGAAACTAGGCTAAAAAGATAAAAAGCATATTGCTGAGAAGAGCTTTTTTCACACTTGAATCTGAAAAGAAAGAGCGGAAGTAGGTTCAAGAAAAATCCAATCATGATTTTCAACTTAGTAAATAACCAACTTTGTTTCAAATCTGGGCTGAGAGAAAGAAAAAGGGGTAGAGAGTAAATAAGAAACACAATGTTATCTTTTTCAGTTGCATTACTTTATAAGTATATTGTCATCTTCCAAAATATGAATCATGTAGCAACAGAAACATTACTACCAGCTCAATAAACTTCGGTTTGCTGGCTTTTGTTTTACAACTTTCTGTAACTGTAGATAACTGTAACAAATATGATAACTGTAGATAAATGACAGATTTAAAACTGGGAGAATTTTAACTGCAAAATGTGTCCCTGGACCACAAAACCAGTCTTTAGTAGCACGGGTATATTTGTAGCAATAGACAAAAATACATTGTATGGGTCAATATTATAGATTTTTCTTTTATGCAAAAAATCATAAGGATATTACGAAAAGATCATGCTCCATGTAGATAATTTGTAAATTTCCTACCATAAATATATCAAACTTAATTTTAGATTAGTAACATGCATTGCTAAGAACTTCATTTGGACAACTATTAAGGCGATTTTCTCAATATTTAGATTTTTTGCACCCTCAGAATACAGATATTCAAATAGTTGTATCATAAACAAATATTGTCCTATCTTAACAAACCATACATCAATGGAAAGCTTATTTATTCAAATATATAAATATAAAAAGTAAAAAAAAAAAAAAAAAATTATGATTGGTCACAAATATTTACTTTGCATGGGCCATTCGATAAAAGATTAAAGGTTAACCACCAAGAGAAAGACTTAATTACATTAGCAATTAATGAAATGTTCACTTAAAAGAAAATGATAATATACAACAATAAAGTATATAACTGATAAACGTTCTTAAATATCTCAAATCTCCAAATATGAACAGTACTGACCAGGGTCACAGAAGGGATCATGTCACAACTCAATTTTAAAAATAATAATACTTTTAGAACAGTGTTTGTAAAACTTTACAATAAGGTTTCATTTGTTAACATTAGTTAATGTATTAAACAATGAACAATATATTTATCACAGTATTTATTAATCTTTTTTAATGTTAGTTAATAAAAACAGTCATTCATTGTTTGTTCGTGTTAATTCACTCTATTAACTAATGTTAACAAACACAACTTTTTTTAATAATGCAGGGCTCAACGCTAAGGATTTTTTCTACTGGCCGGTCGGGCCAGTGGTTCGAATTTTTACTTGCCCAGTCAAAATTTTCAGTGGCCCTGCCACAAAAAAAAACAAACAAAAAAAAAACAATAGTCGCTGTTATCATTGTTTTGACCCATGTTATCTTTTATTTTAATAAATAAGCTTATATGACATCAAATTAAACTGTACAATTCTCGATTCCAATTTCGATATCACAGCAAAACCTACTAGCCTAACAAATATAACGTTCAAACATTATTTGTTCGTTCAAAAATTATTTTATTATTATTATTTTATTACAAATGCTTAGGGAAAAACAGCAAACGGACTGAATGAACCCAAATTCAGTCTCTGCCAGCAGGTGGCGCTTATGGAATAATGATACAGCGTTTCCCTGGTTACCGCTGTAAACAAAGCAGCGCCGTGATTATGAACGCAACTTTAAATGCATTATACAGAGGTAAAACGCCATGTAAACCTTTCTTAAAACAGTCCGTTTTCCTCAGAGATATAATCATATAAACCCCGTTTCAATATTTAGAATGTTATTTGCAATATTTCGCACATTGTGAACTGTGATCTTGCTCTGCCTGCTAATGTTACAGTACTTTCATTTTTGTGTTCGTCTTCAGCGTCTCTGGCCTCTGTTAACGGATGTTTAAAGAGTTCGTAATATTTCCAGACACATGACATTTTAAAAAATATATTGCATGCAGTTTGTGTGCAAGCCCGGAACAAAGATCGGTTGAAGTTGAAGATTAAAGACACATCTTTTTAGCCAAGCATTCAAATAATGCATCTCATGAACTTTTCCTGCAGTTATACCTGATCAAACGCACATTATTAATCTTTTAGCTCTGGTTGAACAAATCTTTCTTTTCTTAGTTTGAACAGCAGCTACGCTAATTATGTTCCTATTTGTTCTGTGTTTCCGCCATGGGATTGACATCCCGTGGTAACTAGGAATTCACAAGCTCCAGTCTGGATCCAGAACACTTAAGAAGAGATGATGCCAACCCCTCAGAGGACTTCAGATGATACCAACCCTGAAACAACATACAGCACTACCGAATTCTGCTACTAATTTATAGTGTTCTTTGTCTGTTTGATTACGTCATTAATTGATCTTTACCACACATCTCTGCCATATGTACATCAAGCTACTACTAGATATATTGTAAAAATGTCAATTTGGTGTAAAGTTGCTTTGCAACGATATTTATCGTGAAAAGCGCTATACAAATAAATTTGAATTAAATTGAATTTGAATTGAAGTATGTCCTGTCGATCGGTGCATACAGATTAATCATGGTTAAAGTTAGTCGTCAAGACGGATATTTTGACATACTTTTGTAGGCTATCTGTCTGTCAGAGACACGTCTCTCTGTGATCGCTTGAAATTTCAAATGAACAAGACTTAAAAACACGAGCAAATGATAAACTTTCGTGACGACGCAGCAGTGGCCCGATCGGCGATTGTCGAGCCCTGTAATGCATTATTAAAGGCTGAAATTAATATTAACTAAGATTAATAAATGCTGTAAAAGTATTATTAATTCTTAGTTCATGTTAACTAAGGTAGTTAACTAAGGTTAACTTATGAAACCTTACTGTAAAGTGTTACCACCAATTTTTAAAAAAAAAAAAATTATTGAAATGAAGTGAAATGGACAACACTGTTTTTATCTGGTTAAAAAAGCTAATCAATGTTTAAAAAAAAGGGCTGAAAATGAGTTCCAGTTAAACAAGTATTGCCCCTTCATTATAAATGTTAAGTCCTGACACCAGTACTGACACACAAACTAAACTTTCTTCACACATGGTTAAGTTGTCCTCTTCCATCAAGTTAAGGTCAAATTTTCCAGTCTCCAGTTAGCTAAAAATGGGTCCAATTTAAATACAAGAAACATAACTACATAAAAATCATCATTAGTATTACAATTATTCTCATGAATGGGTATTCAGAGCGCTGCCAGGAGGCAGAAAGACATGACCGCGTGCGCTCGCGTGTCCTTGCGCAGCCTTGGGAGGAATGATTGCTAATTTTAGCCCGAAGCCATCTTTTCCACAGACGGACAGAGTGAAGTGAGCGAGCTGGGAATGATGTGATGAGAATGGACAGGGAACGTCCCCCAGTGAAGGTAGACTTCAGAGCGGCCAAGCTGTTCCCTCTGACAGCCTTCACTTTTGAGTTTCATTCTCACCTGCAAAGCTGTGATTGCTGGTGACTGGCTCTCATGAAGTACGTCATTAAATCTGAACCTGTGGCACGCCGGCGAGGAACTTACTTGGAACGTCCAAGCCTTTCAGCCTTCAATAAGATTAAAATTAAAGCTGTCTACAATGCAACCTGTTCTCTGAAAGGTAATTTTAAGGTTTCTGATCGGACAAATGAAAATCTTGCCTGACGCACGGTTGAACACTGTCAAACGATGTTTGTGCCGCAGTTAATTAACGTGGTAAGAATGACGGAGGAGGCATCACGAGAGGGCACGTGAGCCCTTTATAGTGTGCTGCACAACTTTCAAGAGCAGAGAGGACATCACGCTTTTACGGACCTGAAAATACCAACGCTGAGTGGCTTATTCTACCCCTGGATGACAAACGCAAAGGCCCTTGATGCTTAATTAGGAGCGCTAAATTAGAATGACACAAATATGAGCCTACAGGGTTATGGCCCAATTTTAGGGTTCAGGTTTTGGCAGCTGCTTGTTTTGTCCCCTATGAGTGCTGTCAAGTAAGGCCAACCATGAGCAATGCGTGTCCATACAAAGACATGTCAAGGTAATGTCATGTGCCTTTGTGTTTAATATACGAGGACATAAAACTTTCCTCAGATGCACTAAACGCTCCACCTGCCCAAACTGAGGAGCTGATATTGAAACGTTACCCAAAAGGTTGCTCTGAAAAGTTTCAAATATTCTAAAAAAAAGGAAAAAGAGCAGATAAAAGTTGCACGTTTTTGAGCAGCTGACAGACCATTTGATCTTGTACAAATCAAGGTTATTATAGTTTTGCTTTTTTCACTTCGTTTTATTTTAATGTCGTTTTGAAATATGCAATAAAATTTAGTTTAGTTTTTATTAGTTTCATTAATAATTTTGTTAGTTTTAGTTTAGTTTTTATTTTGTGAGCACATTTCTATTTCGTTGTTATATAGTTTAGTTTCCCTTTCAGTTTTAGTTTAAAAAAAAAAAAAAGAAAGAAAAAAAAAAAAAGATCACTTCCAGAGCGCAGACCAGTGACTTAATTTAACCTTATGATGCAAAAATTAAAGCATGCTGAGCTTGATTAGGTGGTAAAAGTATACAAGCAGTCAAGCATGTAAGTTGCACTTACATAATCATAATTAAAAGCAGTAAATGTGTGTTATAATATTTAATTCGAAAATAAATGTAATTCGTTTATATTGGATATTTTATCTTATTTAACCATAATCATGATACTGTAACTATCATGTTCTGCTTACTTTCCTGCAAACATACGATTCGCAGCGTTGCCCAGAGTTTGATTCATGCTGCAGCTGAAGTGAATGACAGCTTATGAGGGAGCGCTCGTTGCTCGCTTTCTGTAGCCTATATAATGTTATTTTATACGTTTCAGAACGTATACACTGCAGAGACAATCACATTTAGGCAATAAGGCATATTTAAATGTTCTTTTCATTTATGAAGAATTATACGCGTGTTGTTCAAAACAGATTGTTCACAAGATGTAGGCAAAAGTTTTATTGTTTAAAGAATGGATGCGCGTTCTCATCTTGTTTTCTGTTGCGCTACTTGTCTATTTTTCTACAAAGAACCAACTTAGAATGCCTATTTTTGGTTTAATGCTTGTGTTACATGAGAAAATAAATATTTTTGCCTTACTGATGCAGCAGATTTAATGCGGTTTCGGCGGTTCAGGTCGCTGTCTAGGCTGTCAAACGGGCCGCGGGTCGGGTACAGAATGTGCTACTGTCGGATAACGGGTCAGGTGTTCTGTTAAGCGGCCTACTGTTGGTGCGCGTTTACCAAACATCACCCGTGAAGGACTCTGTTTTAAACTGTTTTCATCTATCCGTCAGATAACCTCACGTCTATGATGCGCCATTTACAGGTAGGCTATTTCCCTAAACCGCCACCGGATGAGAACGGAATTATTACGAAAACGATTATTTATTTTTGATAATTATTATTTTATTTCAGTTAGTTTTTCAGTATCTGTTGTTAGTTTCGTTTCGTTTAAGTTTTTCATTTATTTTGTTATTTTTATTTTATTTCAGTTTATGAAAACGTTTTTTGACCAATCGTTTTCGTGTTAGTTTTAGTTTTCGTTTACAAAATTTCGTTTACAAATCCTTGGTACAAATCAGACTTTTTTTCATTACTGTTCTCTTATAATATTAGTCAACTTATTTTTTGTGCCAGAAATTGTAAAAATTAAATTTTTCATGACCATCTCTATGACTTTTTATCAGTGTTGGGCAAGGTTATTATAGTTTTGCTTTTTTAAATTCGTTTTATTTTAATATAGTTTTGAAATTTGCAATAAAATTTAGTTTCGCTTTTATTAGTTTCATCAATAATTTTGTTAGTTCTAGTTTAGTTTTTATTTTGTGAGCACATTTCTATTTCGTTTTTATATAGTGTAGTTTCAGTTTCAGTTTTAGTTTTACAAAATAGATCACTTCCACAGCGCTGACCAACGACTTAATTTAACCTTATGACGCAAAGGTAAAGCATGCTGAGCTTGATTAGGTGGTAAAAGTATACAAGCAGTCAAGCATTTTTACTCCATAAATCTACACAAGTTGAACTTACATAACCATAATTAAAAGCAGTAAATGTGTTATAATATTTAAATCAAAAATAAATGTAATTAGTTTATATTGGATATTTTATCTTATTTAACCATATTCATGAGACTGTAACTATCATGTCTTGCTTACTTTCCCGCAAACAAACGCGCATAACTGGAACTAATTAAATTCAATAATAATGGCAGAGCCTTTCGATTCGCAGCGTTGCGCACTATTGGATTCGTGCTGCAGCTGAAGTGAATGACAGCTTATGAGGGAGCGCTCGTTGCTCGCTTTCTGTAGCCTATATAATGTTATTTTATACGTTTTACAACGTATACACTGCAGAGACAATCACATTTAGGCAATGAGGCATATTTAAATGTTATTTTCATTTATGAAGAATTATAAGCCTGTTGTTCAAAACAGATTGTTCACAAGATGTAGGCAAAAGTTTTATTGTTTACAGAATCGATGCGTGTTCTCATC
Source organism: Cirrhinus mrigala (assembly GCA_036247105.1). Classification (NCBI taxonomy): domain Eukaryota; kingdom Metazoa; phylum Chordata; class Actinopteri; order Cypriniformes; family Cyprinidae; genus Cirrhinus; species Cirrhinus mrigala. The sequence continues at coordinate 4,482,940 of CM070014.1, forward strand.
TTTTTTCTGTTGCGCTGCTTGTCTATTTTTCTACAAAGCACCAACTCAGAATGCCTATTTTTTGGTTTAATCGCTTGTGTTACATGAGAAAATTAATATTTTTGCCTTACTGATGCAGCAGATTTAATGCAGTGTCGGCGGTTCAGGTCGCTGTCTAGGCTATGTTAAACGGGCCGGGTTGGGTACAGAATGTGCTGCTGTTGGATAACGGGTCAGGTGTTCTGTTAAGCAGCCTACTGTTGGTGCGCGTTTACCAAACAGCACCCGTGCAGGAGTCTGTTTTAAACTGTTTTCATCTATGCGTCAGATAACCTCACGTCTATGATGCCATTTACAGGTAGGCTATTTCCCTGAACCGCCACACAGCTCGTACATTTTTTCCGCCACCGAATGAGAACGTAATTATTACGAAAACAATTATTTATTTTTGATAATTATTATTTTATTTCAGTTAGTTTTTCAGTAACTGTTAGTTTCGTTTCGTTTTAGTTTTTCATTTATTTTGTTATTTTTATTTTATTTCAGTGTACGAAAATGTTTTTTGACCAATCGTTTTCGTGTTAGTTTTAGTTTTTGTTTACTAAAATAACCTTGGTGTTGGGGAAAGTTACTTTTAAAAGTAATGCATTACAGTATTGTGTTACTAATAAAAAAGTAACTAATTAGATTACTTTTTATGGAAAGTAATGTGTTACAGTACTTTTGCATTACTTTTTATATCTGGGCTGGGCTTGCTTGTTTGTCTTAAATATAAAAAGTTCTATTTTGGCAAACGTAAAAGCCTTTCACACCAAAAGTGAAATGAATAAGCCTCAGGTTGAAGGAAAAGTAAATTCACGTCTGTACAGTAGAACACAGAAGAAGAAAGTTTCAGCAATAAAAAAAAAAGAAGCACAAATGTTTATCTAGAGTCGTTTTTGCTTATTGGTATGGTTGAATTGGATCATCGATGGTCAGCAGCAAATACATTGATTAATAAAATGGGATTAAATACATAAAGGATATTTGTATTATATAACATTTAATTACTGCAAGTTTGCGTCATATTCTGAGCTGCATTTCACTTTGAATTTTTATTCATTTTGAGGAATACTGAATCTGTTTGTTTTTTGTTTTTTTTTGCGAGTGAGATGAATTAATGCATGTTCACATTTATTCTAGAACTTCAGTAACATCTTACTCCTGATTTCTCTCAAGATGGGGACAGGAGACCTGTCAAACAATAAATGGGAAAAAAGTAACTGCGTTACTTATTTGAAAAAGTAACTCAGATATTTTACTGTACATTGAAAAGTAATGCGTTACTTTACTAGTTACTTGAAAAAAAGTAATCTGATTATGTAACTCCAGTTACTTGTAATGCATTACCCCCAACACTGCTCTTTATCAAATAAACCCTATAAATATAAATAAAACCCTAACTTTTTAAAAAATGTGCAGAGCAGAGCAGCTGGTGCAGCCAAGAACAGCAAATGTTTATGGACTTTCCCAAATTTTACACTAAGTTAGTTCTTCTAGTCTTAGAAATAATTCCTCTTTACCTAAACATGGCTGGGTAAACCTAATTTCTGAATATCAAATCTAGCCGACTTCAAAAAGTTCAAAAGTTTTTGTATTAAATTTCAATACATGGTCTTTTTGGACTGGGAAGTGAATTTTTCACAGTACAATTTCATAGCGCACTGAATTCTATTATTTAAAAAGACCCAAACTGATTTATATGACCATTTTAAATAAAACCAGAGAGATTAATAGAGGTTAGCATAGAGAGTGACTTTTAAGTTATTGAAATAGCTATAATTCAGGCAGATGGGCTCAAGGTCTGTATCTTCATTGTCTTCTCCTTGTCGCAGGATCATTTTGGAAAAATGCTTATTCGTTAAGGAAGGCGCTGAATTATTTTTGAGCGCTACTCCCATGCTTGCCAAATCTAATTTAAATCATAGAGCTGTAATTTGTCCTTATCTGGCCACCTTCATCAGGCTCCAAATGAGCCCTTGTCCGCCTCTCACTAAGATAAATAAAGATATAAAGATGCAAATATATTCAAATGTGCTTACAAAAAGAATAAACTTAATTTCTCACAAAATAGCTGTGAAGAACCCACCTCATTTATGATGATCCAGTGACAGTCAAAAGCCACAAGATTTGTTTCCACCACCTAGAGAGAAAGAAAGAAACATTTAGCTAATTAGAAACGGAACAATGAACTGTACTTTACCTTCCAATCATGTGATATTTATTTATTATAAGCTGCAGGGTTTCTGGTAGGGCTGGGTTTTGACACACATTTCACGATTTGATTCAATATCGGTTATTTTGGATATATATCAGGTACAGTACATGCCAAATTTTCTCAAGGAAAAAAAACCCTCTTAACTGCTGTAAAATATACATGATAACTGAAAGCTAAAATGAACTGATTTGTATACAAACACTTAAATTACACTCTGTGAAGTTTTTATAACAATAAACATACAATTGCATAATTCATAATGTTACGTAATATTTATACTGAAAAATTTTCAGCATTTTTCTCCACATAGTGAACTTCTATGGTGCCCTGATTTTGAACTTCCAAAATGTTGTTTAAATGCGGCTTCAAACGATCCCAAATGCGGTTGTAAATGATCCCAGCCGAGGAAGAAGGGTCTTATCTAGCAAAACAAACGGTTATTTTCATAAAAATAATACAATTTATATACTTGTTAATGTCAAACACTCATCTTGTCTTACTCTCCCTGAACTCTGTTTTGTCCAGTTCATGACAGTTTGAGATTAAAAAGTATTTAAATTGTATTTTTTTAATGAAAATAACCGATCATTTCGCTAGAGAAGACCCTTCTTCCTTGGCTGGGATCATTTACAACTTCATTTGGGATCGTTTGAAGCCGCATTTAAATTGCATTTTTGAAATTCAAACTTGGGGTACCATAGCAGTCCATTATATGGAGAAAAATCCTGAAATGTTTCCTCAAAAAACATAATTTCTTTACAACTGAAGAAAAAAAGACATGAACATCTTGGATGACAAGGGGGTGAGTACATTGTAAATATTTGTTCTGGAAGTGGAGTTCTCCTTTAAATAGCTGTCATAAAAACTTAACAAATTTATCAAAACAAAATAAACATAAAAGAACAGTAAAAAAATATAATGAATATGCTATATGGTGCAGGCATTTAGCAAATTCTCCTCTCTAGAGTTCATTTTTCTAGCTGACTAACAAGTTTACGATCACCGAATATGTTTTTTTTTTTTTTTTTTTTTTGAGTTAAATAAGACGTTACCTGACATTGTTTACAAGCTGTTATATGCGTGATTGCGTCTTTGCGCGATTGAAACAAAGACTAAGCGATGAGACAGGATACGGATTTCGGTAAGTTGTACTCTTTGGATGTTCATTTATGCTTATTTCGTGCTGAAACTGCTATTAAAGCAAGGACATAATCAGTTCACGTGCGCTTCTGCTTCTCTTGAACTGAGGCGCTACACCGATCTGTCACATTAAACAGCGCCAAAACGGCATTTATTGTTTGAACATTGAAATAAAATGGACAGAATCTGAAATCTCACACTTCGTTTTCAAATTAACAAAGCATATTGTGATTTATTGGATGAGATGTGCGCTACACTAGACTAATCGATCCTTGAGATTTAAGAATCGATATAGCTTCGTAAAAATGAGAATCAATTAAAATTGAGAAATCTAGATTTTTTTACCCAGCCTTAGTTTCTAATGAACTTAATGATTGTTCATCAGGTTTAATAGTGGACAAGTCAAAGGTTTGTGAAATGTGACATCCATAACAGAGGCACTTCAATATCCAAACATATGTTGTATTCTCTCTATGTCTATGGCTTAAACTACACACTGTTCCTCTCATTGTGTCCCATCTTTGGTTCTCTCTCTACACACCTACAGGACACAAAAATGTAGTACCCTTCACCAATGTTTCTCCTGCCCACTGTACCAGCACTGCGTTTCATTAACCATAATTGTGTAGGTGACTAAATGTGGGTGTCATAAAACATTTTGGTCATAAACAAAAGGAACAGCTGGAGAATCTGACGGCTGAAGCAGCGCTAATAGTGTTTTAATCTTCCACAAACACCTAATAAAACTTTATAATTACAAAAGAGACAAGAGGCATAAAATTTTCCATCAACTGGTACAAGATGGCTGTACTTGTCAAACAGAGCTCAGCGGGCTTTATGCCGGGGGTCTTCATCATTTACTGTTAAATAGGAGAGACTGGGAAGTGTAGTAACACTTCTTTTTTTTTTTTTTTTAAATTATTATTATTTTAAATATAAAATTACCATATTTATCTGCAACAAATTAATTTAGAATTAAACTCCTTATCACTAAACTGTTAATTAGTGTCAAGTGCAAGTGTGGAAACCCAAAATAATTAACTGTAATACATTTACTTTTAAAAGTCAAAAAACTAAGCCATTCCTAATCGCCACCACTATTTAGTTTTATAAATATTTTAATTCAAAATGATAAACTCTATAAACATTTTCGATTAAAACAGCATGTTTAACAGGAAAAAATGTATTTGCTTTACATGTTTGCAGATAGATAGATAGATCATTAAAAATGTTAATTATTTTACCAAAATGAGAGGGATCATACAAAATGCATGTTATTGTTTATTTAGCACTGTACTGAATAAGATATTACACATAAAAGATGTTTACATATAGTTCACAAGATAAAGTTGAATTTATAAAAATGACCTGGTTCAAAAGTTTACATGATACTTGATTCTTAATGCTGTGTTCTTACCTAAATGATCCACAGGTGTGTGTGTTTTTTTTTTTTTTTAGTGATAGTTGTTCATGAGTCCCTTGTTTGTCCTGCCCGCTGATCTTAAAAAATCCTTCAGGTCCAACAAATTCTTTGGTTTTCCAGCATTTTTGTGCATTTGAACCCTTTCCAACAATAACTGTATGATTTTAAGATCCATCTTTTTACACTGAGGACAACTGAGAGACTCAGTATGCAACTGAGAGACTCAATATGCAACTATTACAGATGGTTCAAACACTCACTGATGCTCCAGAAAGAAAAAGATACATTAAGAGACGGGGGGTGAAAACTTTTGGACAAATTGGAGATGTGTGCATTTTTCTTATTTTGTCTAAACTTCAGATTCTTTTTCATTTAGTACTGCCCTTCAGAGGCTACAGGAGATAGTTACATGTTTCCCAGAAGACAAAATAAGTTAAATTACCCTGATCTTCATATTCAAAAAGTTTTCACCCCCCAGCTCTTAATGCATTGTGTTTCCTTCTGGAGCATCTGGAGAATATTTTTTACATAGTAATTTTATGCCATTTTTACTGTCACCTCTACCTACAGCCAATTTCTAATTGAATTAAACTGGAAGTGTTACAGCACTCTACAGTCTCGTCTGTATTAAATGCCATGTGCAATCATTAGCTCAGTAAGTGATGTTGAAGTTTCATTTGAAAATGCTAAGATCAGCTTGATATGTTAGCAAGATCGAGAAAAAAAAAAGCACATCACAACCTCTTAACACCAAAACAGGAGTAGACATAAAGTGGTCACTGTTATTAATTACATGGTCCAATCATTTTGATGTCTGAGGCTTTGTGAGGTCATTAGAGTAGCTCATGAAAAGTGGCTCAAAGCAGTTGTGTATATACAGTCAAAAGTTTGGTTCTGAGGCAGATGGCAGAGCTTAATTAAAGCATTGGCTTAACTTCTACTAGAGCAAGATGAACCTCTAAGGCTTGTTCTAATGCCAAGAAAAAGTTCAAGGTTGTTACAGAGTATGCTTGACCTGATCGAATATGTCTCTATATTAGACAAGGTAAAAGGCTAAATATTTGAGTGGCTGCATCCATGCTGATGTTTTTTTTTTCTGTTGAATATGCAATTAAAGTTGATGGTGAGAGGTGTGCTGTCCATTGCCAAGGAGGAAGGTATTGATTCTGGCAGTGAGCTGAAAGTTTGCACAGACGAGATTGAGATGCTCACACAGAAATCTAGGAAAATCCTCAAGCAAAAGATCCGTCCAAGTTAAACAGAGTCATCCCCTGGGCAGAATCAGGCTCAGGAAATTAGCAAACAGACCTACATGTCTGATGTTCCTTAAAGGCATAGTTCACCATTTAAACTTGCTCATGTCATTACAAATTTGCATGATTCTTTCTTTTATTAAACACAAAAAGAAAAACCCTAAAGGAATAGTTCAGGCAAAAATGAAAATTCTGTCATTAATTACTCACCCTCGTGCTGTTCCAAACTTGTAAGACCTTCTTTCATTTTTGGAACACAAATTAAGATATTTTTGATAAAAATCCGAGAGCTTTCTGACCCTGCAATTACCATGTTCATGGCCCAGAAAGGAAGTGAGGACATCATTAGAACAGTCCTTGTGTTCAGATGATGAACGAAGGTGTTATGGGTTTGGAACAACATGAGGGTGAGTAATGATGATATAATTTTAATTTTTGGGTGAACTATTTCTTTAAGAACCACAGAGAAGAATAAAAGGTCGTCACATTTCAATGACCAAACTTGAACTTGTAAAATGACTGTCTGAATATGAATATTTGGGAATGTGGTCTGACTAGCTGTTGAGCTGCAAAGACAACCCTGAATGACAGTGGGTTGTTGTAAAGTCTTACGCCTGCGAGATCAAAGCCCGTAATCACTCAGAGACGCCCACTCTTTAGAAGTGCTGTCAGCTGCAAAGCTACCGAGAATTAAGAGGCTATGTGAATTCACATCCAGATTGCGGTTCCTGAGTTCCCCATTGAGAGTGTCGTCAACCTCAGTACCAGAGGTCTCCACCTGCATTAATGTGAAAACCCTGCTAAGAATAAGCAGCTACTGTTAACCACAATCACACATCTCTTTAATTTCCTTCCTATTATTCCTTTTCTTTCCTTTCTAATGAGCCCGAGTGGTTGCTGCATGCCTTTAACAATTCACAAATTAGAAAAAAAAAACATCTCTTCAAGGAGACACATTCAAGTTCTATCCACTTTCAAATACATGCAGTTGTTTAAATTATACGGTGAAAGCAATGTCCTTCAACCAGGTGCTTTCACAGAATGATGATTATTGTTATTATCTCATATTTTCCACCTGCCTGAGCCCTGGAAGTGGAAGGTGAGATGGCGTGTATTCATTAAAGAGAGCCAAAGGGAGAGATGACCAGAATTAGACGTGAACTTTGACATCCACCAACCGCACAAAGAACACCCCTTTTTACCTCATAAGTGACCCAACTGATCCAAATGAGAACTTAAAACTTTGCCAAGAAGTTTTACTTTCTGTGTTGAGACAGAATATTTTAAACTTTAAATGATGAAATGTATTTGCAGGGGAAGTGGATTAACTCAATCATAATCGCACTAAATGTAATGTTTTGATTAAAAAATATTTCTATAATATCATGCTAGATGAAGTATAGATTAAACATTTATCATTTAACAGTTTTCAACAAAGGGATCCCTAAGCCATCCTCTTAAAGCATAATTGTGAAAAAATTGCATTATTTTATGCAAGATACAACAGTTTATGGTTCATGATTAAACGGTTTACAGTGTGTCAGTGCTATAAAAAAATAATTTTAATTCAACACATTACACATTATAATTCACATGTTTAGGAGCCAGTAAGTTTTTGTTCTGTTTTGCTTTTGAAAGAATACTTTTATATGGAAGCCCGTATTGCAACTTTTAATCTCACAATTCTGACATTTGTTCTTGCAATTCTGAGTTTACACCTCTCAGTTCTGCTTTTTTTCTCAGAATTGTGTGATACAAACTTGCAATTCTGACTTTTTTTTCTCAGAACTTGCATTTTTGACCTTATAACAACTGAAAGTTATTCATTGTGAGATATAAACTCCCATTTCTGAGAGCATATCAGTCTTTTTCCCCCTCAAAAATGGACTTTATAACTCACAATTGTGAGTTCATATCTCACAATTAAAAATTGCAAGATATAAACTGGGAATTGTTATCTCACAATTCTGACTATTTTTTGCAATTGCAAGTTTATATCTTGCATTTCTGACTTTATAACTCACAATTGCGAATTTATATCATGCAGTTCTAAGAAAAAAAGTCAGAATAGCTAGATATTAACTCGGAATTGAAGTCAGATTTGCGGAACTTGGTATTGCGATAAAAAAGTCAGAATTGTGAATTTTTATCTCGCAATTACGACTTTTTTTTGCAATTGCGAGTTTGTATCATGTAATTCTGACTTTGTAACTCACAATTGTGAATTTATATCACAGTTTTGAGAAAAAATTCAGAATTGCAAGATTTAAACTGGGAATTGCAAGAAAAAAGTCTGAATTGCCAGCTTTTATCTTGCAGTTCTGGCTATTTTTTTGCAATTGCGAGTATATATCATGCAATTTTGACTTTATAACTTGCAATTTTAAATTTATATCACATAGTTCTGAGAAAAAGGTCAGAATTGCTAGATATAAACTTGAAATTGCAAGAAAAAAGTCAGAATAGTGAGTTTTTATCTGTCAATTCTATTTTTTGCAATTGTGAGTTTGTATTATGCAATTGTGACTTTATAACTTGCAATTGTAAGTTTATATCACGCAGTCCTGAGGAAAAAAAAAAAAAACATCAGAATTGCTAGATATAAACTTGATATTTCAAAAAAAAACGTCAGAACTGCGAGATATAAATTAATTGTGGAATTGTGATTAAAAAGTCAGATTTCTCTCGCAATTCTGACTATTTTTTGCAATTGTGAGTTTGTATCATACAATTCTGACTTTACAACTCGCAATTGTGAATTTATATCATAGTTTTGAGAAACAAAGTCAGAATTGTAAGATATAAACTCAGAAATGTGAGAAAAAAAGTCAGAATTGCAAGTTTATATCTCACAATTCTGAGGAAAAAGTCAGATTTGCGAGATATAAACTGGGAATTGCAAGAAAAAAGTCAGAATTGTGAGTTTTTACTTTGCAGTTCTGACTGTTTTTTTGCAGTTCCGAGTTTATATCATGCAATTTTGACTTTACAACTCGCAATTGTGAATTTATATCATGCAGTTCTGAGAAAAAAATATATAAACTTGGAATTGCAGGAAAAAAGTCAGAATTGTGAGATTTGTGAGATATAAACTCGAAATTGCAAGAAAAAAGTCAGAATTGTGAGGTAAAAATGTACAATTGCCTTTTTTTATTTTTTATTCAGTGGCAGAAATGGTCTTCCATACTTTCAAGCAAAGATGCAGTGAACAGACATATAAATATCACAAAACATTTATATTTCAAGCAATTGCTGTTCTTCTGAGCTTTTTATTCATCAAAGCACCCTGAAAAATGTATCCACAAAAATACTAAGAAGACCGACTGTTTTCAATATTGATAATATTAATTCTTTAGCAGTAAATCAGATCTCATAGACAAAAAAACAGTCTGCGCCACTAACCACGAACACCATATGTGACAGCAAAGAAGATCCGGTAGTTTTCTGCGCTGATTAATTCCTCAAATGGCACATTATTCTTCAGAGTGAATTCCAGCATGTTATGTACTTAGCTCACACTTGCTCGAGCATGAGCGCTTTAAATACATCAAAACTGTTATGTGTCACAATTGCCATTTTGCTTTAATGTCAGCCAGCCTCGCTGTGAGCCGCGGCTTTAGTCATGTATAATTCATCCACTGTGTGGAGTCTGTCAGGAGGGTGGCCCATCTCACTGCTCTAGTGTGACTTTTTACAACACACACCGCCACTGACACACACTTATCACGCCATCATCTCTGAGGGTGCAGCACTGTGTCTCCCATAGCGGCGCTTTGGATGATGAACGCACACGGCAACACGTAAACAGACACATACAGAAACACTCAAACTTGTTCACGCTTCATAATTATGCCACTTGTGTCTCTGATAACACAGGGACAGTCTAAATTGGATGTGGGTATGCTGTAAAATCATAATCACATAATCATGAAAGGAAAAAAATGAATTAAAAAAACAACAACAACAACGAAAAAAAAAAAACAAGCCAAGCTTTTAACGGCTAGTCATGACAACAGGTTTTAAAACCCACTCTGTGGAATCTCACTGGATGTCATCCGAATCATATTAAGTCAACACAAAATCAAAATGGACCCCATTTACTTTCTTAATGCAGGTTTTAATGAGAACGATTCATTGGTGCATGTTATTCCAAAGACAAAAATTGTTTTCATAATCTTAAATCAAAATGTAATAATTTGCTCTTCTTTTTCTGAATAATGCTCAGCCAATAGCCAAAAAGCTATTTAGGCATCATTATAGCAAACACACGGTACATTTGATCTGGCTTCATTCCTGACTATTTTTTTTTTTTTTTGAATAATCTATTTTACTTGGCAAATGAATCAGATTACAGGAGAAAAAGGTGGTTTGAAACCTAATTAAAATCTGATTTTTGATAATGCCTCTTGGTCTGAGTAAAAAAAAATCAGATTTAACTTTTCTTTTTACACCATTTTGTTGTACAGTGTGTTCAGGTTTGGACACTGCCCTTAGTATACATTAAAAAAATCCATTAAAAAATAAATGGCAAAACATCTACTGCTAAAGTCTGAACCTTCACAGGTTTGTGTTGCTACTATGACAACCATTGTGGACATATGACAGGAATAAACAAAACTACGGTCTGAACAGAAAAGGAATTTTGATCTGACCACATATAACTTGAAGAAACTTGAAAAAGTGAAATAAAATAAAATAAAAATAGAAACCTGCTCGTACTCAAACAGTTTGGTAGTACTAAGGAATGAAAGTGATTGTGGTCTGAGCACAAAAGAAATCTGATCTTAACACATTTAACTTGGAAAATAAATAAAATAAAATAAAATAAAATAAAATAAAATAAAATAAAATAAAATAAAATAAAATAAAATAAAAATCTGCTTGAGCTCAAACAATTTGGTACTACTAAGGAATGAAAGTGATTGTGGTCTGAGCACAAAAGAAATCTGATCTTAACACAGTTAACTTGGAAAAAATAAAATAAAATAAAATAAAGTAAAATAAAACAAAACAAAACAAAACAAAACAAAACAAAACAAAACAAAACAAAAAACAAAACAAAATAAAATAAAATAAAATAAAATAAAATAAAAAGGAAACCTGCTTGAACTCAAACAGTTTGGTACTACAAAGGATTGAAAGGGATTGTGGTCTGAGCACAAAAGAAATCTGATCTCAACACATTTAACTTGGAAAATAAAATAAAATTAAATTAAATTAAATAGAAACCTGCTTGAACTCGAACAGTTTGGTACTTCTAAGGAATGAAAGTGACTGCAGTCTGAGCACAAAAGAAATTTGAACTCACCACATGTAACTTGGAAAAATAAAATAAAATAAAATAAAATAAAATAAAATAATAGAAACCTGCTCAGACTCGAACAGTTACTTACTTACTTACTGGTACTTAAAAAAATAATAATAAAAATAAAAAATAAATAAAATAAAAACCTTAATGCTGTAATTTTAGTCATATCTGGATAATTTACAAACTGAGCAAAGGATGCATGTAAAGGATGCAAGGAAACAGGTCAGAAGCCTCTCGTTTGCGAGGACAATGGCTTTATGCTTCTCTCATCCCCCCTTAAGCTTAATTACCCTCAACTGCCTGTATAATTCCATCCTGATCTCATTGTAAATATGCTGATGATTTACTGTGGCTATAAACCGGCGCTCTGGCATCAAGGGCGAGCCACAGCAAACACATGACGAGCTTCAGGGTGTCACAACAAAATGCAACCTATCAGAGCTATTGATCACCTGTGTTTTAATAGATGAATACAGTATAATCAAGTGTCTGCGCTCCTGACACATCAGCTGAAACAGCAAGCCCTGTCTTTGCTGAGTCTTGCTTAGTTTAAGTGACAGGATTTCCCATGTTCCTTTCCCCGAGCAGTCATCTTTGCAGCTCCTAACATGAAATAATTATAATGTAGTCAAATAATTGCCTCGCAGGCTCATGTGTTGACAGCAGACGCAAGAAGCTGTAACGGGCAACATGGAAGTAATTTCTCTCCATTACCATGTTTGAACCGCACTGAGCAAAGTGTGGAACAAGTACGACGGCAGTAGATAAATAAGAATTTTTCATTTTATTTTTACTCTGAACACCCACATGGAATTCATGAAAAGGTCAGAGCTGGTTACTTTTTTATTACCTTTTTTTTTTTCTTTTTAAAATCATGGTATGTTCTCAAATAAGTATGCCATCTTTTTGATGTCATAATAAAAATTACATAAACTGACATGCATGTATACATGCATACACTTAAGTCAAATAAATGTTTTGAGAATAATCTTATAAGAAGATGAAAAAAGAAAAGAAAACGCAATTATTTTTAGAAAGCTTATATTTGCGACCCTGGACCACAAAACCAGTCATAAGTAGCATGGGTAAATTTGTAGCAATAGCCAACGATACATTGTATAGGTAAAAAAAAATCTATTTTTCTTTTATGCCAAAAATCATTAGGATATTAAGTAAAGATCATGCTCCATGAAGACATTTTGTAAATTTCATACCATAAATATATCAAAACTTAATTTTTGATTAGTAACATGCATTGCTAAGAACTTTATTTGGACAACTTTAAAGGCGATTTTCTCAGTATTTCTTTTTTTTTTTTTTTTGCACCCTCAGATGCCAAATATTGTCCTAACAAACCATGCATCAGTGGAAAGCATATTTATTCAGCTTTCAGATGATGTTTAAATCTCAATTTCAAAAAATTCAACCTTAGGACTGGTTTTGTGGTCCAGGGTCACATTTGTTGAGAACAGTCAAAATTACAACATTTCAACATAGCATTATGGGACTAAAAGAGTTATGAGACTAAAAGTAACATTAAAAAAGTGAAATAATAATAGTAATAAAATAATAAAAATATACATAATACATACAATTAACCTAAAAAATAATACACAATTCTAAAATGTTTTTCATGTTAAGCGTTTTAGAAGAATGTCTTATTGGTTAGTTTCCCTACAACTTTATTCCTATTATTTCATAGTGCACTTTTGCTTTATTCTCAATATATTACTATTTTATTTTTGCAATGGCTTTATTCTTAAAACTTTATGATTTTGTTCTCATAAAAGGTCTATTATTTTCACTCATGTGTATAAAAATATTATAAATAAAATTTTCACTCTAACATGGCACCAATTTGCTGTTGAAAACAGAAAAAGTTCTTGACTTACAAGTAACCTTTTCTCTTCCTCTACACAAAATTTGTGCTGCAAAACCCCAATAGAGGTGCTACGGTTGTAATTTCACTCTTTGTGAGAAGATAACTCACAGGGGAAGTTTAGTGAAATATCAAAAACACTGTTTCAACTCACCTCTAATAATGTCCTTGTCAGTATTTTGCTATTACTTCAAAAGTTTATGAGCCTGAATGTTGCTATAATGGATGTTTGTTTTCAACACTTTTAAAAATAAAGGCTCTTTATTGCCATCTATGATTCCATAAAGAACCTTTAAATGAAACATTACGACTTGCATGGCTTAATATAACGTAAATGATGTCTCTTATTGAAATTTGTAGTGGAAAACCCATGATAGATGGGAAAAAAGAATGAGAAGATGCCTGTAGACAAATAAAACTTCGTACTTCCAGTACCTTTTTTGGTCCAAAACTCTCAATTTCAACATTTTGAATAATAGGCGTCAAATAAATATCAAATGAAGGCATTAAACATTTATTTATTTTTAATCAAATGAAAATTAAACCTTTTTTTGGCAAACAAACAGAGGTTTACTGTTAATATTAATACATGGAAGAAAAATTGTGTGAATATTGCTTTAAAAAAGTTAATAATTGTATTTTTTTCTACAATTAAGTCATTAATCTGGTTGTATTTTTTTTCCATTTAATTGTTTTATTTAAATTTGACAGAAAATGTAATAAAGACTTACATTATACAGTACAATAGTAATACAAGAGTTACAAGATGTACAAGATATATTTCTGTTACATGTTCAACTGTACTTTCATTTTGACAGGTATTTTATTTTGTGTAACCTATACAGTATGAAATTATGATAGTTTTCACAAATGAAACGGTAAAATTCACATGAAGTGACTCTCACAGCAGCTCTGGAGATTAAGTTTACGTGTTCATGTCATCATATAGTAAGGCTCAGAGGCCGAAAATCATTGTGAGCGTCACATGTGCTTCAGTATTTGTGTAGTAAACAAAACCGCGTCTCTGACATTCATACATACAGAGACGAGCAGAACATGCAGGATTCATATTTAAACCGTCTTTTTGCATTTTAATATTCACAGACACTAGCATATATCACGATTCAAATTAAGTGACAGACCTACTTTTATTCACCCAAAAATTCACGAATTCCGTGGCTTTCCTCACTATAGAGTAAATTCGTTTTTTATGAATGGAGCAATCCCATCCACATTTTTGTGGAATCCATATGGCACTAGAAATGTAACCAGACTTCAAAACATTTCAGTTTGCCCTGTGTGTTGTGTTTAAACGAGTTGCAGGGGTGACATCACGTCACTCTCTCGCTCTCTCTCTCTGTAACATATGCGCCCAAATGCGTTATCAGGTACCGAAATTTAACACTGGTTGATTTAATGTGAATTGGTTCCCGGTAGTACAGACGCAATTTGGTCAGTACCCTTAAACTGTAAAAAGTTGTCACCGGTTTCAACTTAAAAAGTTGTCAACTCACTTTATTGTAGTAAGTTGAAATGACTTGTAGTTTTAAGTTGATTTAACTTAAAATTTTAAGGCAGCTGCTAAACTTGAAGTTGAAACTGGTGAAAACCTTTTACAGTGTAAGAGTATCAAGTTCGGTACCCAACCTGTAAACGGCACCTGTAAACTCTTTCAGTAGTTGTGGTCACCGTATCAGTATTTTATTTTCCGAGTTGCATTGCGGTAAAAATAGCAACAGGTAGCGACAGGAGCTCACAGAGTGAGACCATTTCATGTCATAATGGTGCTCCCCATAGTATAAAATATGCATAAAACGATGTGGATTTTTAAAGTAACGTAAATCTTTCATGGGTTTTCTACTACATATTTCACTAAAACACATCATTTACGTTATATTAAGCCATACAAGTCTTAATACCCAGGGTTCCCTTTAACATCCATAGAGGAAAAAGAGCTCCTCAGATTATTAAAATGTTCTTCACACTAAGTAAAAGTGGTTCTTTTAAGAACTGTTCTCTTTGGGGAACAGAAAATGGTTACTCCACTGTATGGAATTGCTGTAAAACTCCTCATTTGGACCATTTATTTTTAAGAGTGTGAAAGAATGGCCATTTATGAGGGAAAACAAACAAACAAACAAACAAATAAAAAACAATGTTCACAACCTCCATCCACTCTGCTCAGTTTTGTATAGGGTGCTTAAAAGCAGTTGACTCTCAGTTATCCCACATCCCAAGATGCCAACACATGTTAATCACCGTAAAATCATCAGATGTTGGTTTTGTTTCATTATTCCCTATGTACCAAGTACACTCGCACCAATCAAAAACAGCATTTTGAATAATCAAGAGCTCCCTTTATAAGTGCAATAGTTCAGTTCTGGTCCTGTGGGCTTTCGCCAGAGCACTTGGTGCCAGCGTGTCGCCCCTCTACTCCCTACACAACTGCATTAATCCAACACCCAGCAATCTGCCACAAGAGGAAGGTCCCCGGATATCATCCAACACTCCAACAGAGTGCTGTTTGCACCTGGCTGACGGTGGCAGAAGCAAAATACGATGGGTGGTGACAATGCAATCGTGACCTGGTGTGTGACCCCTGCACGGGTCTTTGTGCAGTGGGTAATGGGACCACGAGCCGGAAGAGGATTATGGGAGTAATCCAGCCACTGTAAGCTTATCAGCACTAACCATGTTTGTGTCACTATTCATCAAGCTCCTCTTTGGGAGACTTGCAGCATTAATAGCAAAGAAATAAATGAAAATACATGCTATTGAAATAAGACTGTCCTGAGGCAACCGGCACAAAACTACAAGTAAATCCAATGCAAATTCCAAACGAGGCAGGAAATTTTTCGGTTTGAAGGAGCACAGGCTTTCCGTCTGTGAATTGAAAAGTTGCTGATGGCTGTAATAATCGTTAGAATTTCATTAATCCATAACATCCCTGTGAATCAATAACAATCAATGACATACCGCATGCAAAAATAAATATGTACATAAATAAATGTAAATACATCTTTCGTCATTCTGTCGAGAAAAGGTCTGTGGCGGTTCCATCTACGTCAAGGGAAAATTTATGAATTTACAAATGCACTTCTCTCACCGTCGCAGACGTCTTAGTAGCGAGCTTCCCATTTAAGTAAAGTGCATGAATTAAGGAGAAATACTAGCGCGAGTAATTTCATTCTTCATCCTTCATTCCACTTTAATCGAAAAAGCCAGCACTAGCTGTGTTATCTATTTTCCAAAGACTGCTTTATGGCAGCCTGTTTGCCCATTCAACAGGACTCCCAGGGTGATATATTGTTTCCACAGACCCATGGAAAAACGACTGAGCTCTTTGCGACTGAAATTAAACACAATGTAGAGATAATTTGATTGAGATGAGAAAATGGCCAGTGTGGCGTAATTGGCCATGTAATGTACGGGAGAGACTCGGAGGATGTGGCGAGCAACGCCGGTGCAAGAGTTGTAAATAATCCATCATACGGGCTGAAACGCTCACTAGCTGACAGCCGTGGCCATCCACCCCGATAAAAAAGCTGACACGTCAATCAGTGCCTCCACCCCATTTCCAAGAATCATCTCCGCTCGTAACATCCCGATCAGCCGCTGCCGTGGCCCGGTGATCACGCGAGGATGAGACTGCCGGGCCTTGCGCTATAAACACAAGGCTTTGCTCACACAGCACTGGATGATTTACTGATGTGTCAGCATTATGTAAAGAAACTCTTTTTTTTCTGCTGCAACAACACAGTACTGAGTTAAATAAACAGGGACTATGATAGACATTTATTGCATCATGATGATGACGACGACGATGATGGAAATTTTAGCACTCATTGCCTGCTCTTTCAAGGCTCAGAAGATTCAAAGTTCTCAATTATGTTTCAATTAAGCTAAAGTGTGTCATTTTTCTCAATGTTAATATACTCCTAGCTTAATAAGCAGAGTCTAACATTTGTAGGCTGAATTATCCACAATGTGTAAACATTATGCTATCAAACATTGCTCTTTCTGAGCATCCCGACTAGTAAAATCAACTTTGTTGTAGATGATTCTACTACAGTTCCTGTTAAAAAGAAACAAGCCAATTGTTGATATACGTGTATAAAGCCTGTAAGTGGACAGAAATGCTCATATTAAAATTGATGGGAGATGGCACTTGAATTGCAAATGACAGGAAGAGGAACGTACTGAATTGCAATAGAGTGCTGCAGAGTCCTAATACTCAGAAACAAGTCAGTGGGGTTTTTTCAGTGGTTTTTCTCCATAGTAGACTTTAATGGGGATCAACGGGTTGAAGGTCCAAATTGCAGTATTAATGCAGCTTTAAAGGACACGATCCCAGTTGACGAATAGCAGTCTTATCTAGCGAAAAAATTGGTCGTTTTCTAAAAAAATAAAGACGGTATACACTTTTTAACCACAAAAGCTTGGCTTGCACTAGCTTCATACATAATCACGCTGGCAAGTTCATGCATGGTTAGTTCTTCGTCTGTGTACTCCGGTTCAAAAAGAAAGAGTAGGGCAAAAAACACCATCTCATTTTGTTCACCAACTTCAAAATTGTCTGACATCGTTTTACCTTTTTTTTGTAATAGGCGTTTGACTTTGCATGTTCGCTTTGTAAACACTGTGGCAGTACTTCCGCCTATGTCAGAGCTAGTGCAAAACAAGCATTTGTGGTTAAAAAAGTATATAATTTTAATTTTTACAAAATAACTGATCATTTTGCTGGATTAAGAAGACCCTTATTCCTTGGCTGGGATCGTGTAGAGCCCTTTGAAGCTGCATTGGAACTGCAATTTGGACCTTCAACCCATTTATCCCCATTGAAGTCTATACTATATGGAGAAAAATCCTGGAAAGTTTTCCTCAAGAACAAGAAAAGGTCTTGGAACCTTTAGTATTTCTTTGAATTTGAATTTCACATGCTGCTTGCTATTTCCAATTAAATTCCAGTTCAGGAACTGAATTGGAATTCAAGTCATTCTCAATTTAATTCTGCATGGCACACAATCCTAAAGAAAGAGAGAGAGAGAGAAGCAGCAGGAAACTTTAAGAAGCTTCTATTCGGTTCCCCATTCAATCTCACTGCTGTCCAAGTAAAACAACCGAGATACTAAAGAGATTTTCCTTTCCTATGGGGACTCTCATAATTATATTGTCACATATGAATTTATGGATTTAGAAAACCACGCAGTCTCACGCATTAAATCTTTGTTAATTTCTATGGCAAAAGGGCAGCTCTGCTCATTACACTTCATCACAAAGACTCTTTGTACCTGGTAAGACTCTCCTTGTCTGTCACCACGGCACAGGCACCAATGATGTTAGCCTGACTATAAAACATACAATGAATCTGAGCAGTCATCATCTCCTGTCCTCCATTTTAAATAATGCATTTGAAAAGGCCTCTCCGTTTCCTGCTGCTGTGGAAAGGATTTGTCTGAGCAGCAGAAAAGTTTCTCATACGTCAATCAGCATAAGAGCTCAGCGGAGTGCTCACATCCAAATTGTCACCTTGAACGAACACCTCAAACATAAACGCTCATGTAAATGGAAAAAAGAGAGAAGCCTGGCAACTCTATCTAAAAGAATTTTAATGACATAACTACCTCGCAAAATTCCGTTTATCATAACTTTATCATAAGCGACTCTGTTGAAGAGGAAGCAATCATCGCCTCTTGTCTGTTTAACCTTCAAAGCAGATATGAACATCACCCTTTTAGTCATGTGTTATCTTGCCACGCTTCTGTAATGTCTCGCTTTATCCTTTATTTTTCCAGTGTGGATCACACAGATGCTCCAATTTCCCATTTGCAGTGTTTACCTCTTATCCAATCAGAGCTTTTAAGGTCGCAGCGAGTGCCGACGGAGTTCACCCGCTGTGTTTGTCTGGCTTCTGTGCGCGTGACCTTGGGTGGTGGTTAGAGAGGCTTGTCTAAACACGTCTGAATGCGTGTTTGCCTGTGCCCGTGCATGCGTGTGTGTGTGTGTGTGTGTGTGTGAGGAAAAGGCCATCAGTCACCATCGTAACCTTGAGCCGGACTGGCCACAGACGTTGACGAGTTAGTGAGGCCTGTGATTCACGCATAGTCCACAGGCTGATGGGAAACAGCAGCTGCCTCGTCCTGACAGCTTTGAATGTAAATAAATGAATAAATATTTTGCTGTGGTAGCGAGAGAAAGGATTGTGGAACTAATGTGCTGATTTTTGTCAGAGCTACACGGTACAACGGGGCTTTAATATTCATTTCTAAATGCAAACTGAAAATGATCTGACAAAGCTGGTTATGCTGAAATCTTGCACACGTCAGACTAGTGTCTGTATGCAAGCTTATTTTCTGGTGGCTGATTATGACAATGTTTGCAAATGATGATGATAAAATAGTTCTTAGGTATGGCATTCACAGTAGGAAACGATCAAACACATCTTGACAAAATGTATTTTTGATTTTTGCGTAAAAAAATGAAATAAACTGGTTAAATTGGTTAAATAAACATTACTTATCTTAAAAAGAAAAAAAATATTACCGGGGTTCAATCGCTTTAAGGCATTTAACACATATAAGACATTACATATTATTTAGCAAACCTGTAACCATCATTGATGGATCATCAATGATTAAAAAAAAGCAATTTTGGCAAATCAAGGTAATTTACCATAGAAATATGATGTTTTTTTTAACATTTAGGACTGTTCTAGTGGCAACTGTCGTCCGATCTCCCTAAAACATAGCATGCTTGCTTATTATCACTTGAAATCACATGTGCTCAACAGGTTTTGTGAAGTTTTGAGTTTTTATTTATGCTTTATAGGCTTTGGGGTATTTTTGGACAGGCCCCTTTTCTAAACTACCCTATTATAGCTCCCCAAAGGGTAAATTTCAACTTTTTTGATAATTATTGACCAAGAGAGTCCAGATAATTGTACTGCAGTGGTTTTTTTTGTTTGTTTTTTTTTTTTTTTCCAGATTGAACGAAAAACCTAGAACCTGTTCGTAAAAGTAGGTTTTTTACATCTTCTCATAATTTAACTAACGGTTTAATTGACAGCAGCGGTTCTAGAGGCAAAGTTGTTCAGAATGAGGAGGTCTATCATATGAAATGAATATTGTGCATATGTGTAAAAAACCGCACAATATACAATCATTTACGGCCTTAAAAACATGCTATCAACCCCATATGGCCGATTTCTTTCAAAGTTCTCAGAGACCTTTAGGGCCGTGAGGCAAGCAGGCCCACCGAGTTTAGTTCCCATCAGCCTCAGTTGACCTTGTCTAATAGGTGCTGAAAGTTCATCTGCCTATGGCAGCCATATTTTTTGAGATATGCAAATGTCCCTATAGACGCTTACGGCACTTTGGACCAAAAGCGTGCACATAGATTTTCACGTTGATAGGACATACGGTGGTTATGGCTGTTTTTATGTTTTTTCCATTATAGCGCCACCAAGTGGCCAGCAACTTTTTTCATGTGACCTCAGAATTCAGCTCTTACATACATGTTATGAGGCAAAGGTATCTCATTCTGTTAAAAAATTATAGTCATTTTAGTAAAAGCGCCTTGCCACTTTAGAACGTTTCGGTGTCCCTTTGCGATGGAAAGTTAATTTTTATTTATTTTTTTTTAGAATTATTTACATTTATTCTCCAGAGAATCTTCTTGCATTGTTGGAACCCTTGGCTCATGCCAGACAAAATGCATGCCACTGATTCATCCGTCACCTGAAATTTCAAATATTTTAAACATTTTTTTGTACTTTTGATCGCTGTAGCGCCCCCATCAGGCTGATTGGGGTGAGCCTTGGTGATGTTGGAGAAGATGTGAGTACTACCATCTCTCCAAGTTTCAAGTCTCTACGACTTACGATTTGGTCTGTTTTACGTGGAGACTGCTGATCCTTGGGCATTCTAAAAATTACAATAGGGTTTCTGCGCTACGTGCATAAACTCTGAAAAGGCCCACTGTAACTTAACCTGCTTTTTTTTTGCTCATCCAATATTTTAAGGAGACACTGCCTCTTTTGCCTCCTCTGAGGAAACGCCTCTTATTAAAAAAAAAAAAATCTCAATCTTACAGTAAAAGTTAAAGTACTAAAGTTACTTACTGAACTGACAGACAAAGCTACACAACCCATCATGTTTCCTCAAAACACTACACCTTAATTGTCTATTGGAGTGGATGGTTTCCCTCCATACTCTGACAGCTTGTCAGCGCAAGTGTGATGGACATGTGTCTCAGACTGTTCACCATACACACATCACACAGACAGGCAGCTGCTCGAGCCATGTCCTCACCTCTCGCCTCATTGACATACTCCATCATGCCTTCTGTCTGTCCACCGTGAGGCTGATCTCTTCCTGTTAAATGCCTGGCCTGGGACCCTTCACCCAAGAAAGACCATTCGTAATCTGACTTCATCACTTCAATCCTAAACTACCTCTGACAGATAGCACACATGCTACTGGATGCATTTGAGCTTGCTTTGCTGCGATGCTGGACAGGATCCCGACGAGTTTGAAGGTATAGGCAGAACTGAAATTGAATTACATTTCCAATAATCAATCAAATGTTTCCCAAATGCAAACAAAGCCTATGATGCTTTCATAAAGTGTCAAGCAGGACCCAAAATGACATGTTTAGAGATATCAATGAACATCAATCTTGACATGTGTATCTGCCATAGACAATTTAATGGGGCTCCATTGGTCGTGCACAGAATCCAGTCCACAGATTCACACGCATTAGGGTTTGTCTGAGCTCGTAAAAGACTCTGTTAAACTTCTACAAGAAGAATAGGAGAGCATCAATTATTTCAATAAATGTGACTCATCAAACTCCAGTACTGCACATTGGAGACTTAAACAATAAAGGCAGTCTTTTCTGATTTTTTGAGAAACTTCTGAAGGTTGTTTCAAACAAACCACATGTGGTGAAGCACAGTCCTGCAACCAATGCGATTCTTTATTTTGCCATTATTAAATACCAGCCTTAGTAAAATATGTTCACAATTGTCCATAAAACACCTGAGAAGCAGCTGCATGCTGAAACATGACTTCTAATAGGAGCAATTTGTCTCTAACTATACACAGAATGTCTCTTGAACAATGAACTGGCCTTTAAATCAGCTTTATAGTGCAGACAAAAGCCTTAGATAAGCCAGATACGCTGCTTTTATGTGACAGTTCCTGAACAAACCAGAACACTGCAGCTTTAGTTCCAAGATCTGGTAATGAACGCTCACAACAGATGTTTAATAGTCTTCCCTGCTGTGGTGCTGGAAAACCTGAACACACTCACTGCATGCAATCAAAGCCCAGGAATAAGGCTACAAATGTCTACTGAATCTCTCTTCTTCTTTTTTTTTTTTTTTTAACACATACACACTACTACGATGACGTTTTAGTGCCACGTAAAAAAAACAAACAAAGATTATGAGATTACAGTCGTAATATTTCAAGAATAAAGTCGAAATTACAAGAATAAAGTTGAAATATTACGAGAATAAAGTCGAAATGCTATGAGAATGAAGTCAAAATACTATGAGATTAAAGTCGAAATATTTCAAGAATAATGTTGAAATGTTACAAGAATTTAAATTGTGAAAATTAAAGTTATAGTATTTAATTAATTAATATATCTTTTGTAGCTCTGCCCCTTTTCAGTGCAGCACTCATTGTCTTCCGTTTGTATTTCCACTGCGTCAAGTTAAGTTTGTACGAATTTATGAATGAATCGCTCACTTTAACACCTTCTGACATTTCTTATGACGTCTGCTTTGAACAGTACAATGCACATGATAACGTTTGTTAACGCTACAATAAGTAAATCCACTTCACCAGATAATTACTCTTCAACAGTGATTCTACAGAGACACACTCTGACGCATAAGGTCTATCCTTGGGATTAGTAATATTTTTTATGAAAAAAATAACTGTTACTCAGCAAGACTGCATTAATTTGATCAAATTTGACAGGGAAGACTTTTACACTGTTCCAAAAAAAAAAAAAAATTAAATTACAAATACATTTTATTGCATCTTGCAAAAATATCAAGAAGCACAACCATGGTTAAAATTGATAATAATAATAAATGTTTCCTAAACATCAAATCAGCATAACGGACATTTCTGACGGATCATATGACACTGAAAAATGAAGTAATGATTTAAAAATTCAGATTTGCCATCATCCTCACAGTCACACATAGCATAGTACAATAACATTATGTCGGGTGAACGTAAAGACTAAACAAGAAAATATCATACCTTATCTTCTTTTTAAAGAATGTCAGAAGTTGTGCTCTTCTGTGAGAACAATGACTAAAACTTGCGCAAGCTCCGATGGAGCTCATTAATACTGAGTTATGATTGGCCAGTCGCCATTATTTAGTGCGTAATGTATTATACGTAGAGAATATTAATATTTCATTTGCACAGGTTTTACATAATACACAGAATTATTCATCTGAAAGGGGATGGTGGTTTTATAGAGGGGTTGCTTTTTGTCAGTTTTTTAATTCAAGCTATGATCCTTAGTAAGCTCTGTCGGTGTCATGAAGGACTCTAAAAACAGCTTACTTACCAATTATCAATTCAGGTTTAGATTCCAATATGATATTGGTGTTATGTCTGAGTGGTCTCCTTTCAAAACACAAGCCTGAGCAACACATGGTTCCCAATATATTCCCCCAAAATAATTTGTCCCCAAAAGGTAGCCAAGCACACTGCGAGAATAGCATTTTCCCAGTCAAATCCAATAACAAAAACAATAAGCTGCTTTAAATTTTCTGCGACGATTCCCCGGCTGAAGTGCGTATCTTTTAAGACTCTGAGCTCCCCCTGATCAACTTATCATCCCCACACCCAAGAGTCATTACAGCTGCCTGCAGTTTCAACCACTACTGATGGTTCCTGTCCTATTCCACGTTCAACCAAAATTGGATTTTGATTGCTTTTCACAGGATATTTTTAATTAAAGGCGAATGAGAATAGCATGTGAGATTAAGCAATACTTCATGGTTTAATTCCCAGAGAGAGTTATCAGAGAGAGCGCGAAGCCATTTAATGGCTTCCTTACAAATATTGCCAATTAAAACAAGTGACATTTTTCAATCAGAATGAATTACTATGACCCATAGGAAGAAAGGGACTCAGGCCAAAATGGAAAACGCTAAAGCTTTGCATTATAGTAAAAAAGTGAACATGTCAGAGTGAACGCATTGACACATACTGTATTTAATCTGCCATAAGAGCGCTGAAAATATTCAATTTACCATGACATCATATTCTGCCTGGAGCTGTGAGCCTCACAGATCAACATAATGTGAACTAGTTAAATGCCGGTTGGACTGACAGATTGAAGGCCTTGCGTTAAACGCCCGCTGGCTGGATTTGAGGGCCACTACTTGCATCTGTGCAGTGCAAAGAAATCTATTAGTGTAACGGCAGCCATTTGTATGAAATGTAAGTGTGAACATTTATGACGCTGGTGTGCGATATCTATTCATACATCCTCATGTGTAAATGTACCTCGGTAATGAAGGCCTTGGCGGTGGCGGGGCTCATGAACAGCACAGCACGCCTCAGTGTGTCCCTGTAGCGATGCAGCTCTTCCACCCTCATGGTGCGGAACATTCCAGTGATCATCATGTTAATATTGGATTCCACCTTCTGGAGAGACACATCCATCCCCTGCTGAGACGTCTGGTCCAGGAAGTTCTCTATGCCCCGGATATCTGAACAACAACAGACAAAATAATTCAAACTACATTCATTTATATGACCTGTCGCAGTCTGAGACACACATACATGTTTTCTTAAAGGCGCAGTCATTTTTTTTTTTGCAATTGCCATTTTCTTTACTGAAGCCACTGTAGAAATGTATTATTAAAGGGTTAGTTCAGCCAAAAATGAAAATTCTGCCATTGATTACTCACCCTCATGTTGTCCCAAACCCATAAGACCTTCGTTTATCTTCAAAACACAAATTAAAACATTTTTGATGAAATCCGATATAGACAGCAATGCAACTGACACATTCAAGGCCCAGAAAGGTAACAAGGACATCATTAAAATAGTCCAGAAATCTCTCGGATTTCATCAAAAATATCTTCATTTGTGTTCCGAAGATCAGTGAAGGTCTTACAGGTTTGAAACGACATGAGGGTGAGTAATTAATGACAGAATTTTCTTTTTTGGGTGAACTATCCCTTTAAGATTAAAGGAGAAGAGAACAAAAAATTTATAGATAATTTACCCAACCCTTTATCATCCAAGATGTTCATGTCTTTCTTTTTTCAGTCATAAAGAAATTATGTTTTTTGAGGAAAAAAATCAGGAATGTTCTCCATATAGTGGACTTCTATGGTGCCCGCGACTTCCAAAATGCAGTTTAAACGCAGCTTCTGATGATCTTGAAGTTGAAGGAGAAAATGAGATGGGAGTTTTTCTACAAAACCTAACTGTCTTATACCGGAATACACAAAGTTCATGGAGCGCTAGACAAGATGAGCATTTGAGGTTAAAAAGTATATAAATTGTCTTTTTTTTTTTTTTTTTAGAAAATAACCAATCGTTTCTATAGATAAGACCCTTCTTTCTTTGACTGCATTTAAATTGCATTTTGGAAGTTCAAACTCACAGGCACCATATAAGGAATAAAAACCTGAAATGTTTGCCTCAAAAAACATAATTTCTTTATGACTGAAGAAATAAAGACATGAACATCTTGGATGACAAGGGTGTGAGTAAATTATCTATACATTTTTGTTCTGGAAGTGAACTTCTTTAAATAATCTGCAGGTTACTGATCAGCTGGTCATGTGATCTCAACATGGCTGCTCAATGTGAAATGAAACGACTCCTATTAGGTTATTGATTTTGCTGAAGTCTTCATGTCATGATTTTAAACACACTACAGTTCACAAGTTTGGGAGTCAGTAAGATTTTTACTTTTATTCAGCTAGGACACATTCAATTAATCAACTGTTTTCAACACTGGTGATAGTAATAAGAAGAAGAAGCAGAAAATGTTTCTTAAGAACTAATTCAACATGATTTCTGAAGAATCACACTGAAGACTGGAGTAATGGCTACTGAAAATAAATTCATTTTTAAATAAATTAGTTATTTTAACCGGCAAAATTAATTCACAATATTACTGTTTTTATTACTGTACTTTGCCATCAAACAAATTAAGCCTTGGTGAGCATAAGATGCCTCTTTCAAAAAAACAAAAAAAGTTTTATATAAGGACATGAATGAAAAAAAACCCCACTTGTTTAAAAGTTTTTTGCTTACTTGGTGCACATTTTAAATGCAATGGGACCATAAATGTGTCCCTTATATTTAAAATAGTAGTTTATTAAAATGTAAAACAAAAAAGCACAAATCAATAAAAAGTGATTCAGTATTTCTTTAGCATGAAAATGAATGCAAATTAATGCATAACACAACCTTTGAAGCAAACAAACCTTAGTCATATAAGATTGGAACTGTGTCTCCTGCTCAACTGAAGCTGAGCAGAAATGCTGAAAGGACACAAGCAGTTACAGAGCATTCAATCACAGCACTCATTCAAACAGACAGTGGTGTTTGCCAGAGGTCATGACAGAGAGATTACAGAGAGTTATTTCACACTAAACAATGATCAAGCTTAACGTGACATTTATTAAGTTGAGCTGCGACACATTTGTTTACATACAGACATACATTCATTTAAATTAAAAGCTGTTTAAAGATGGATCGTGTTCTTTAATTGTTGTTAACATGAGCCTATTAAAAGCCTAAAAGTTTAAACATAATATGAAATGACTATATTTACTCATTTTATCTTTAGAAATCACAAACTGATTTTATTTATTAAGGAATATCTGTATTGACGTCAATATCAGGGACAGCACTCGGTATCAGACCGAATATAAACTCTCTTACGCCTGGCATCATCAGCCATTTTGTTTTCACCTTCACCATTAACTGTGACGACCGTGTATCACAGGAATGCATTAGCATGTGTGCTAACAGCGCTCAGGAGTGGGCGGCAGCAGAAACCTGTGTAGAACATTTATCACTGCGGTGTGGCGAGGCAGAAGTGCTGTCTCAGGGCTGCGCTAAATAAAAGATGTATTTCACAGAGGAAGAGTTGCTGCACACTCATCCCTCTGCGCAG
Source organism: Cirrhinus mrigala (assembly GCA_036247105.1). Taxonomy (NCBI): domain Eukaryota; kingdom Metazoa; phylum Chordata; class Actinopteri; order Cypriniformes; family Cyprinidae; genus Cirrhinus; species Cirrhinus mrigala. Next base: position 4,510,360 of record CM070014.1, read on the forward strand.
GCGGCCTTTCCCCACATCAAACCGTTTCCACCGGAGCGGGGAGGCGTTGAGAACGCAGGATCAAAGCATCCCTGAAAGATGGGACTGGGGTGAGGGAACCGAGGGATTTAACGTGGGGGGTGTTGAAGGTGAGAATGACTGTGTGACGGAGATGTGAGCAAAAAAAAAGAGACTTTCAGGAAAAGCATCACATGAAAGCGTCTTTACTGTAGGTAGCCCTTCAGTCATGAGCCGCTAAAGAAGACTTAATATTATGTTTTCAATGCATAATTGAAACAGAAAAACAACATGAAATGATTGGAAAGTCCATCTACAGCTAATAGAATTAGCTAGTCTAGCCTAGTCATTAGCCACAGTAGATGCAAAAACAAATACCAGATGGTCAATATGGTTGTTATTTGGAACATGGTCTAAGATCAATGACCAGCTTGGATCAGCTAACGAGCCAGAACACAACTAAACACGCCTGTTATATTAAACTGCACGTATACGAGAGCATGGCGTTTCCAGCGCTCTGATGAGTAAGCTCCGATGAGAATATGCTAGTCTCGCGAGAGCCAAGTTTTGTTTACAGCAAAGGAAAACCTCCTCTTGGCTTATATCAAAATCCTCCTTTTCTTTACAAATCCTTGTTTTGTACCTCTACTTTGTGACTGGTGTTTTGTTTGGCTTTCTCCTTCGTCACTTCTTGCTGGAGCTTACGCTACGACTACTTCCTACATCATCATCTGGAACACTAATCTCTCATGAACACACGTATGAAAGTTTGCAGAAGCTAGAGATTACAGTTTATAAAGTTTTAAATATGGATATTTTTACAACACAAACGCATTGATTCACTTTCAAATTCAGAAGGCCTTTATTACCCCTCCACAGCTGTGTGGAGTACTTTTATGATGGATGGACACACTTTTTTGGGCTTCACAATCTCAACACCCTTTCACTGCCATTATATAGCTTGGAATAGCCATGCAGGACATTTTTTTTTAATATAACTCTGATTGTATTCGTCTGAAAGAAGAAAGTCATATACACCTAGGATGGCTTGAGAGTAAATACATTTTCATTTTTGGGTGAACTGTCTCTTTAAAATAATGCGTTTTAACTTTTTCTAAACTTAAAATAATATGTTTTTGTACAAAGTTTCCCAAACTGTACATGAATTTATGTAAAACTTGTGTTTATGCATTTTAAGTTATTATATTTCCTTAATATATACATGTGTGTATTTATATATACATAATAAATATACACAGTACACACGCATCATCATGTAAACATACTTTTATTTTGAATGCGATTAATCGCGATTAATCGCAATTAATCGATCGACAGCCCTAATATAATTTAAATCAGAAACATATTTTGATCAGGGGATTTGAATGAATGAATAATGCCAATCAGAATGAAACCTGAACAGAAAAATGTAAACTAAAAAAAAACAAAAAAAAACATACTACATTGTATAGGGACTGTTATGTTTTTTTTTCCTCATGTCAGACATTAAAACCGGCAATGTACAGTTCTTCATCGGTAATTGTTGGATAAAGCACCTTGTTACTGGAAATGTACACTATTAAGAAAATACTGTTGAAAAATGTAGTCAAGTTAGTAGTGTCACTACTTGAAGTTAATTACCTCCCAACACTGCTGTAAAATTCTCTTTTGAAGTACCATTTAACTGAAACCTATTGTTTTTAACTTCTAGGACACAAGAAAACTAGAATCAGAGTGGTTTAGCTCTTGGCTTAATTAGCAGGGTCATCGCTGCCTGCACCTTCACTGAAACCCTGTCACTCGATGCAGCTAAAAAGGGAAGACGAGGACAACATCCACCGCACGCCGGAGGAGGGTCAAAAGCACCGGTGCCTCCATCTGTGCACTGGATCCAATTTAAAGCAAATCTACGGCTGCAGTTCTGCTGGAAATCTCTTATTGGGTTCCCCTGCTAGTGCGGAGGGCAGGGCTCCAGCAGACAGCAGCTTGTGTTTATAGTGGAGGACACATAGGGGGACCCGATACAGTCCCTGTGCTGGAGTGGCAGCTGGGTAGGAGCTGTTTACGGCAACGTTACACAGCTACGATATTGCAGGATGGGGTTGCGGAAGGCAACGGTGTGTTAATGTACATCGCTTTTTATTTCTCAGTTACGACTCTATGAATTCGGGACATTACAGAGCTCCCGTTTAAAGATGAGGAGCCTGCATGGCTTTATTACTTCTGTCTTAACAGGAGAGGTTATAGGGAGGGAGATTAATACAAACAGACACATAGCACAGTGGTAACACACCAATGAGGCCCTTTTCATCTGTCAAAAAATACACATGTAATTATAATCAGCATTAGCGTCTCCATTATTATTACAGACTCTGCCCTCACTTTCCCTGTCAGAGAATCTCAGTTTGAACTCTAAGCATTACCAGCATATGCTGCTGTGTTCAACTTTAAAATAATAACCTTCACACAAAACACTCTGATTAATAGCTCTGCATCATCTTGTGGAAAATTATGATTAAACTAATCTTACATTTTTTCATTTGGCAGATGCTTTGACTCAACTTACAATACATTCGAGGTATATGTTTTAACGGTTACCTGTGAACTGGACCTTTGCTCACTATTTCCAATTGAAAAGTTGCTCTGTGCTTTGTTCTGTCTTATGAAGACTGGCTGAAAACCAGTTGAGAACACTGTTTTTAGCAGTAAAAATTAAAACGAATGTGTAAACCTGCACACGCCATTCCGTTTAAAAACCTGAGGTCTGTAAGATTTTTAAAAAGTCTCACCAAAACTGTTTATTTGATAAAAAATACAATAAAAACAGTAATATTGTGAAATATTATTACAATTTTAAATTAATTTTTTCTACTTTAATTTATTTTAAAATCAAATTTATTCCTGTGATGACAAAGATGAATTTTCAGCAGCTACCTCTCTATTTCTTTTGTCACTTGATCCTTTAGAAATACTTTAAAAAGATCCTTTCTAATATGCTGCTTTAGTGTTCAAATATGCTAATTGCTAAACATTTCTTTTTATTAACAGTGTTGAAAACAGTTGTGCTGCTTCACATTATTGTGGAAAACACAATACATTTTTGTCTTTTGTAACAGTCTTTACTGTCCCTTGTGATCAGTAAAGCACCTCTGCTGAATAAAAGTTTTAATTTGTGTACGAAAAATGCTATTTGATAAGCTTTTCCCATGACTAAAATGAGATGATGACAAGATGACAGTAAAGTCAGTAAATGATAACTGTGGCTATATCAACATGCAATATCATTGACAATAAAATGAATTTTAAAAAATGAAAACGAAATAAAAATCTATATATTTTTTATCGAAAACATAAGATGACATAATAATATTGCAGATTGCTGTACACGCCTCTCATGTGTGCGGTTGCCAGATTCAAGAGTTTAAATCCCCAAATCAGAGCTTCCCTGTTAATCCACCTTTTTCTGAACATGGAAGCCTGGCCGGACTGGAGCAGTGCTTTACATTTCCAGTCACTGGTGTTTCTAGTCAAATTAATATATATTCTGAGCCAATAATATAACCATAAACCTGCGCAAATTTTTATACTTAGTTATACTGAAAAAAATTCAATTCAATCAATCTATTTTTACCCCGTTTTAACATGGATTTCTATGGAGACCGGAACATGAAAGCACCCAAACGGAAGCTGCTCATCAGTTACTCTGAAAAAAGGTGGATAGGATACATTTTCTGCCCAGTGTTTTGCTTAATCTTTCCAATCTGGCAACCATGTATGCACACTTGCTCTTCTTTGCAGAAGGGCTGATGATGATCTGAAAACACAGACAAACAAGCAAGCTGGAGTTTTGCGATCTCCATGTGAGATGTTCAGCTTAAATGAAAGTGTCATTCAGGCTGTCTGTGTTCTGTCATGAGATCTCGACTATGTTTGAATAAATGCACTTACAGTTCCCAACAGCTGTTGTTTTAATAGAAAAAACATTATTGCAATTTAGAATTATTAAAATTACTATTAAAAAGTTTCACTGTTATAATAGGAATTTTTTTCGTTTGTTTAAATAGGTTTCATAATGTATACAGAGAGAGTGCATAAGTCTTTGATATTAATTTATATATTAATTAGCCTATAATAAATCAGTGCACTAGATGAGGTAAAATAAACCATGTGTATGAATTTGCATTCTATTGATCTGTGCTTGTTAGTGAAAGTGTGATACCTGAAATGTAAAAATACATTTCTCAAATGACCAGAGTCATTGCGATTATAAATTAGCAAAAATCATTTTTTATCAGTTTAACCATTATACAGCATGATAAAAATGTGACTAAAACTAGACTTAAATCCTCAAGGTGCGTTCACACCAGACGCGAATGAAATGTTAAGCGCGAGTGATTTACATGTTAAGTCAATGCAAGGACGCGAATAGACGTCCTGTGGCGCGAATTGAGCATTTCGGGCGTTTGACGCGAATAACGCGTGATTCGCGCAATTCACGCAAGTTGAAAAATTTGAACTTTGCCGAATATTATTTCTATGTTAAGACTAGAACACTTATGGCAAACATACATTCATTCTAATTATATCCTATTGCAAATACACTCAAAATAGTATAGTAAAAAACAGTTATTTGTGATTGGACCAGTGTTGTGGTATAGTGTAATGAGAATGCAGCAACGACACAGGGATTCCTTTTGAAGGCTGGCTCCATTTATCATTTGAAAACAAGAAAACTATAACAATCTAAACTTGAACAAAAAAATGATTGAAAAATTATTAAAGATTTACAAGAGTTAAGGATGAAAAAACATATTTACAATATTTACAAGAGAGGTTGAAAAGATGTGATTATTTACAATATATAAAGGGTGTTAATCAAAAGAAAAGACAAAAGGATGGGAATATTTACAAAAGCTAAACATAAAGGACATAAACAGCACAGGATATAATAAACAAAAACTATTCAGTCGGTTGCCACGGGACTGCTCCCTCAGCTGAAAAGTAAGCCATGAAGCTGTCCCTGACCCAGATGGCCTCTCTGGCAGAATTACAGGTGGAATACAGTGCCTGTAGTTGGTGTCCTGGAGGGAAATCCTCCCACCGACATGGGACAACAGGTCATCAAACTGGGACCGGCTCTCTCGGAAGTACCGCTGAAAGCGGCCGTCATCCAGGCGCAGCTCCTGGAGGAGTTGGTGAAACTCACCAAGCTGGGTGCGCCTCTGAAGGATCTGATGGACCCAGACACGGCGCCCAATGAGTCTACGCCGTTTTTCGGCCTTCCATATTACATAAAGCGCAGCTACCCTTGCAACAAAATCAATGTCAGCCATTTCGCAATGAGACTGGAACCGCCTGGCAGAAGCCCCTCCCATGACGCGAAATCGCGCCTGTTGTGAAGCGAATTTCACACGTGAATGAAGCGAATTTCAAGCACGAATGAAGCGAGTAAACACAAAATGTTCAAGCGTCCAACTACGTGTGAATAACGCGATTTATTCGCGCAAGTCGCATCTGGTGTGAACGCACAGTCAGACATTTAGGCCTGGGGCCGTTGCATAAAAGGTTTAGGCTAGTCTTAAAAAGTTAATTTTCAGATATTTTTTTCTTTAAGATATAATTTTTTTTATTTCAGTTATAGAAAAATGTAGATTAGTCTAAGTTGAATCCTAAAAATAAGACTGATTACCCTTTGGTTAACTGCTAGTTGGTCAAACTAGTACTTAAGACAGTCTTAACGTAAAGGCTAAGTTTATGCAATTGGCCCCTGGTTTCACAGACAGGGTTTAGACTAAGCCATTGTTCATTAGGAAATTGAAATAATTTTTATAAACGTTCCTTAGAAAAAGCATTACTAGTGTGCATCTAAATACAGGGGTTGGACAATGAAACTGAAACACTCGCCAATATAGTATTGGAGGTTTCATGGCTATATTTGCGCTGTCTGGTGCCCAATCTTCACTTATTGTACATTACACCAGTTAGAGCAGAGTGTAAAGTTTCATTATGTGCACCCAATGGTTCAAACATTGTACCTTGAAGGTAGTGCTCTGTATCAGGATAATAATGCACCAATACACACAGCAAGACTGGTGACAGACTGGTTTAATGAACATGAAAATTAAGTTGAACATCTCCCATGGCCTGCATAGTCACCAGATCTGAATATTATTGAGCCACTTTGGGGTGTTTTGGAGGAGCGAGTCAGGAAACGTTTTCCCACATCAGCATCACATAGTGACCTGGCCACTGTTCTGCAAGAGGAAAATGGCTCAAAATCCCTCTGGCTGCTTTGCAGGACTTGTATTTGTCACTCCCATGATGAAATGATGTTGTATTAGCTGCAAAAGGAGGCCCAATATCATACTAATTGTGATCTAAAACCAGGTGTTTCAGTTTCATTGTCCAACCCCTGTACATAACAGAGGCACTGATATATGTTACAATCAGTCAGTGCAAGTTTCCTTCAGTTGAAACAGCTCAGACTTTCTTTTTAGTCTACGACTAGGCTTAAGCCTTGTAAGTACTTACTTGCAATATGCAAGGTTCAATAGCACACAAGCATGTTGCAAGTGAATTAAAATAGTGTTACACATTGGTTCTATCTTCTAGTTCTTTTCATGTAGGAGTACAGAAAAAAATTCCAAATAATATTTTTAATCTTTTGGCTTTGATATGACAAACACAAACAACCCAAAAGCCAGTTAATTAATTTAGCACACATGTTGTCTTTATAGTGTAACCCTTAATAATTATCACACACACAATATAAATGTTTGCTTAATTCATAAAATACGCAGCTTCTCGCAAGGAGATCAACATATTTGGAAGTCCTTAGCATCAAAAAGTTTGAAAGCCCCTCCTAATTGGAAATGGGAAAAAGGGGTAAGAAAAATCCCAAAATACTCCTTTGAAGTCTTTAGTTTACTTCTACCTCCATTTATCTAACAGAGAAATCAATTGGTGCTGAGCTTGATTAGCGTACGTCCACCCCTGCCTGAGACTTAAGTCACTCAAAAGCTTGACATGAGTCAATACATGCCAGTTTCCGGTTCGCTCTACTGATTACTGATTAGAGGGAACTGGCGCTATTTTTGTCTGATGGGAGTTCTTTAAATCAAATTCCAGAGCTAGATAGATGCTCTGAGTGACACAGTCATATGTGGCCTGGTAGGAACTGTGAGCAGAATCCAAAGGACCGGATCTGAGGCCCGCAGCTGAGCGCTGATTGAGTGAGCTCTCACGCTGTGAATCTCCCACTAGCTGCATCCTCTCTACTGTGTTTAATGTTTCCACTAGGCTTTACGACACTAGCGAGCGACAGTGGGGGCTAAAAACAAATCTTCATGTCACAGTTCATCTTGCTGAGAGAAAAACAGGCAGACAGAGACAGAGAGATAGAGGAAGCCCCTGATGAAAAGGCCAGCTTAGACCAGCATGAATTCCTACGCCGCTCCAGGGCGGCTGGATATTTTGAAAAGTATATTAAGGAAAATGTGTCGTCAATAAAGAAAAGAGGAAATGTACAATTAAATATATTCTTACTTCTGACCCATCTTACAATACAGAGGGCGACTGGTTATCACGAGAGGATAATAGGGTCGCTGGCCTAGATCATTATTAATTATCTCCTCAAAAGAGGGATTCAATTTCTTTTATCTTTTTCATCCACTTGTCTGTTAACCATGAAATCATCTCATTTGGACTTACTGCACATTAAATTAACCTTATCCTGGTCTGGCAAAGTGCTGGACAGGTTATTCTAATATTATAAGTGCTACACCAGAGCTATTCAAACTGAATTTATGGATGGTGGTAATTGTATTAGAGGTCACTGACTTTACCTTAAGCAGTGAGACAACACATGTCTCCATTAACTACCAGCATAATCTACATTCACAACAGAAATTCAAATTAGAACTTGACAGTACATGTCAAGAAAATATAAACATCAGGGCTCTACAGTGCGACCATTTCAGTCGCATTTGCGATTTAAAACTACTGTGTGAGAATATGAAAAAATATTTAGGAGCACCAGTGCGACTGACCCGATCAGCATATTTGTGTTTGCGCTGAGGGGAGCTTCAAAGGTTTCTACAAGTATTTGCAATGTTGAGTAATGTATCACAGACATATCTCACAAATCCTTTCATAAACAAAGTGTAGAGAGAGTGTAAGAGATTCATTGTGCAGTGTAGAAAGCTTCGCTAACTATAATGGAACTTTGTGAGATTGTGATAAAGATGAGTGACAGCTTTGAATGATTTTTAAGGGAGTTTGTAAATGAGATATTGATTTAATACAGCAGTTAAATAAACAAGAAGTTAATGTTAAGTGACATTGTCTGACTATATCACTATCGCCTGATTTAGCTCTATTTCGTTGTCAAATATAGTTTGTCACAACTGAGCCGCTGCTCATCTCCATTCAAACACAGCGTTGTTTCATTTATGAATGAACGTGTATTTTTAAACGAATCTAGTGAGTCAATAATTCAATTTCCCATTCATAAAGATTGATATTCCTGAATAAATTAGCCGTTCGAATGAATCAAATGAATGAATGATTCTGTAATTAAATCAGTGACTTGCCGCCACCTACCTTACTTTTAGTTGCATCTTTTCAGTTATTTAAATCATTTAATAATTCTATATTCAAAATCTTATATTTAAAACATTAATCTCAACATGAATTTATGAATTTAATTGCACTCATGCCACCTCTGAGCCTCATTAAACATGAAAATACACCTATAAGCCACTTTTGTGTTCTTCTGTGCCACCTCTGTAGTACAAATTAATTTTGTTAATACTGATTTCATTTGATTGTTAACTTATTCTAATTCTACTTGTTCTTATTCTGTTGTTTTAAATTTTAAAAAGCTTCTAACATAAACTTTAAAAAAAAAAATTGACATGAAAGACGACATATTTTTAATAAAGTTAGAAAATTGCCATTACAAAGGTACAAAAAGTACAAAAAAATTCCCTGTAAATCACTGTAAGGAGTCAAATATCACCTTGTAATGGGAAGGCTAATTTTTGATCAGGTTTTTTGATTATTGATTAGAAGGTGCTTCTGAAATTTTGGCTGTGCTCCTAAATTTTTTAAGTAAAAATAAGTGTACAGTAAGTAATGGTTAGGGAGTCGGGCTTGTAACCGAAAGGTTGCGGGTTCAAGTCCCAGGTCCGGCAGGGATTGAAGGTGGGGGGAGTGAATCCGATCCCCTAACTGCTCCCCGGGCGCCGCAGCAATAGCAATATGGACAAAGCAGAGCACAAATTCCGAGTACACTGTAAAAAACAATTTGTTGAGTCAACTTAAAATAATTTGTAACCTGGCTGCCTTAAAATTTTAAGTTCAGTCAACTCAAAAAAAGTTTATTTAACTTGAAATGTGACAACTTAAATATTTGAGTTGAATCAACTTAAAATTTTAAGGCAGCTGGGTTACTTACTTAACACAAATATCTAAGTTGTTACTTAGTACAACTTAACATTTCAAGTTGACTAAACTTATTTTAGTTGACTGACTTAAAATTGTAAGGCAGCAGGGTAACAAATTATTTTAAGCTGACTCAACAAATGGTGTTTTTTATTTTTTACAGTGTATGGGTCACCATACTTGGCCACATGTCACGTCCTTTCCTTTCCTTCCTTTCCTTTATATTAGGGAATAACAATGGGTTCTATTTTCTCTCACACTGCACTGTAAAAAAAATATATATTTTTTTAAGTTGGTGATAGTTAAAAATAATCCATTTGATTCATTTAATGCATTCTTTCTGAATAAAAGTATACATTTCTTTCTTTAAAAATCTGTGACCCCAGACTCTTAAACGGTAATATATTACATGCACATATTCGGCGAGAAAAAAAGACTTTCTAAATTAATTGTTAACGATGCACAAAAATGTTTGTGAAGTTGCAGTTAAAATCCACTTAGCTTCAATTTATTTTAAAATCACTTCAATTTATGAAGTCACCTAGAACAACTTCAGTTATGGCAGAGGGTACTTAACATAAAAAGGGAAACCTTAGATTGCAAATTGATTTTTTTTCCCCCTTCTTCTTCTGCCAGCACCACAAGCCCTGAAAACAGGAGACACCAAGGAGGCACAATCAGTTTACCAATGAACTCTCTATTGTCCAAGTCATCCTAAAAAGCCAAAGTAATTTAGGAACGCTTTGTTCTCTCTGAAAGATCTCTTGCTTGGAAGCCAACTAATCAAATGTCCGAGGAGTCTATCTTCGGAGTCGCTGGTCAAGCTCTCCACACACTTAAGACGGAGAGGACGGGAGAGGATCTCTAAGGCTTCATTACACAGCTGCCCAGGGCGCATGGTCCTCTGGACATGGCTGAAATCATATCCGTTTGTCTTCGGGGACAGGTACTTATTCATCCGCACCTTAACCTGCTGCAGCGGAGCGTGCCCTCCAGAGGGACCATCAACCATAGAGTTCTTTTCACACACAACTACACTCTATTCTTCCATCTTATATCGCACGCTCTTTCTCTCTTTAACCCACTCACAAACACAAAAGCTCTGTTCCGACATCTAGTGAACTACCTACACAGGCAGGATTTTAAGGAATCATATGTGTTCCAGAAGGCAGACATTTTAATTATGTGACCTGCTAAGATACTTCAGTTTAACAATGCATGGCTGCATCCAAAATCAAATTACTTATTCTTTTGAATAAGTAATAACTTTGCAACTGTTAAAAAAAACATCTTCTAGTATGAATGTATACGAATGTAATCTGGACGTACTACATTTGTCTTATTGTCACTGTCAGTGACCTATCAGTATAATTTTTGCCGCTTCACTGCCATTCACAAATTCTCTCCCTTGGCTTCATGGGATGGTAAAGTGTCCATCTGGGGTGCGTTTCCCATACAATGATGTAACTCACAGACTAACCTCCATAGTACATTGCATTGTTGTGAAAACGAACTAGCTAGTCACAACTGTTTCCCGAACTTGGTCGCATCTCCGTTTGATCCACAGTAGTTCAACTTTATAGGACCATTGTTAATGACATCACACGCATGTGGTGGAGTAATTACTTCTGCTATTTAACTGATTAGATATCTCTAAGATGCTGCTGTATTGAACATGGCACCTGATGACTAATTTACAATTTTTTGCTCCCAGTCATTTTGCTTTATTAGATATTTGATTCATCACAGGTTCCCCTTTACGTCATACTCCAGGGTTCCCTTAGGCTTTTATGCACATGCACACTTTTCAAAAATGGCGCTTATAAAGGACGCGCAAAAATACATAGATTAAAATGCATTTATATTTAGATAGAATGGAAGATATAGATTGTACTACAGGTTAGCTTGCTGATTGTGCACAAAATCATAATTTATAGAGCCCATATATCTTACTAACAAGAAACTATGCTTCTAACCACAGGTCTAGAGCTGTAGTTCCAACCACGTAAGTTTGCAACGCCATTTGCGAATGTTCGTTTGAACTATGGTTTCAGGAAACACTGTGCGAGCAAATTGGCTAACAATACTTTTGGGAAACGCACCCCAGATGCACACTTCAGAATGTACTGTTTTATGATTTTGGACACACTACTCTGTTTACATATTGTCTAACGAAAATGAGACTCTCTACCCACGAAAAAGTTTCCTTGCCAGTGCAGGATTTATTTTTTTTTTTTGGATTCCGTAAAAAATTACGTGTTTGTCAACCCAGTTTACAGTAAGGGGCGAGCAAGCATACATTCTTTTTGTTTGCTTTTGTACAGTCACAGCAGGCATACAACGTCCTAAGACGTTGATATCTGGTTACATGTCAGGTGCAACGTCGAGTGATCAAAGTCTAATGTCAACATTAATTTGATGTCCAATACTGAGGTCAGCTGACGCTGATATTTTGTTGTTTTTAGGTTGTGTAACCAAAATCAACACAATTTTCATTCTCAACCAAAATGCAACGTCTGTCTGACGTCTGGTCCAGCAGCAACCTCACATTATTATTGACATCCGGTGCCTGCTGGGGTTAGTTACAAACTCTTTATAGATGAATTGGTATGAAAGCATTTTTCTTTTCTAACTTACTAAAGATAATCACAATAAAATAATTATCATGAATTCTCTTGGCCGCAATAATCATTTAGTAAAATATCTAAAACTGTGACATGCTAAAGGGTTAATTCCCCCGAAAATGAAAATTCTGTCATTAATTACTCACCCTCATGTCATTTCAAACCCCTAAGACCTTCGTTCTTCTTCAGAACACAAATTAAGATATCTATGAAATCTAAGAGCTTTCTGACCCTGCACAGACAGCAGCGCAACTGACACATTCAAGGCCCAGAAAGGTAGTAAGGACATTGTTAAAATAGTCCATGTGACGTGTGGTTCATGTCTGTGGTTCAACCTTAATTTTATGAAACTACAAACTTTTGGTGTGCAAAGAATGGATTATGTTTATGATGACTTTACTGCCTTTCTGGGCCTTGAATGTGCATTGCTATGAAGGATAAAAAAGCTCTCGGATTTCATCAAAAATATCTTAAAATTTGTGCTGAGGGTGAGTAATTAATGACAGAAGTTTCATTTTTGGGTGAATTACCCATCAACCTCTATTTACATCAGTGAGTCAACCAAACAGAACACTACTTGCATGTCATACAGAGTTGTAGAGCATCCTAAATCAGTCGTGAATTTTTATTATCATCTTTTACATAGTGCCCACTGTGCTCTTTTCATTCAGTTAGTGTTTTATGACTAAACAAGCTTTGTTTTACCTCTCATCAATCTTATTCTAGCTGACGTGGGTAATTAGCTTTATGATTGTGGAAAACATAGGGCCCCTCGATCAATAAGAATGGCTTTAATCTGCTAGCTGGGTAACTGCCTGACTAACTGCACCCGCAGGCAAATCCTCACCCTCATCTACTATGCTCCCGTCAAAACTTGCCATATCAAGAAACATGTTCAAGAAACTTCACCCAGTTTGCTCGGTCAGTGAAATGCATCGCAAGGCCGACAGAAACGCCATGAAATGCACTGGGTAGAAGCTCAAGGGAAGATGTCTGCTCAAAAAATAAATAAATAAATAACTGCTTGAGGCCTCTTGGACTAAAAGGCCTGTGAGCAATAACCCAGTCGGGTCTGTGGTTAATCCGTGACTGCCCAGAATCTCACAGTCTGTGCTCTTTTCTCTCAAACGCACACAGAAAAATTGCCTTAAACACATAATGAGCAATGGAGGTAATAATGCTGTATAATTTCCTCTCTGTGGTGGTAATAAGGGGGTGTTAATGTGGGGTCACTGATTGGACACACTGTGAGAGAGCTCCTTACGGCCATTTACTACCGCCATCACTAAATTGAAACTACTCACCATAGTCAGTGTCATAGAAGATAATGAACTTCTGCCAGGTATACTCCATCACTACTTGGAAGATGACATCATTTAGGTAGACGGGAGGCCGGACGAAGAGAGTGTAGTCGTCTGGTTGGGCACGACTGGTGGGCGGGCAGCTAGAGCGAGGAGTGCCTGTGGGTGCCCTCTGGATGAAGAGGTGCGGGATGTGCATTGCGTCAGCTAAAGACTGCAGCGAGCCCGCGGACATGCAGCCGATAGAGCTGACCAAGGCTAGGATACCTCTGTTCATCAACTCGCAGGCTGTGGGCGAAAGAGAGAGAGAGAGAGGAAATAAGAGTTATAATGACTAACTTAATTTACATTCATCTGATTTAGCTTTTCAGAACTTCACAAAATGATAAATAATAGGTGACACTCTAAGTAATAAAATCATATGACAGGATACATATTTGTTTTAATAGTCTCTGACAAATATAAATAAGTGGAGTAAGATTAGGCATGTGAGAAACATAATATTTATTTATTTTTTATATTGGTTTTGAGGCCCATTCATACCAAGAGCGATAATTATAAAGATAACGTTATTAGTGTCCACAGCAAGGGATGATAATGTTCTGTTAATTGTAATTGCATGCTGCGGTTGTCATCTATCGCATTAAATGTTCAAGCTCTTTGAAGTCAAGTGGATTCCGATTAGTTGTTAGTGTTTTTATTGTTCATCAGCTGGACAAAAGCATTCTAAAAGCGATTCCAACAATATTGTTTTTCTGTGTTGTTGTGGTGTGGACGCCCCTATTCTTATACTATTACAATAATTATTAAAACTCAAAAACAACTATTAGAAAAGGTTCAAACATTCACTGATGCTCCAGATGGAAACATGATGCATTAATAGCTGGGGGGTGAAAACTTTTGAACATCGTGTTTCCTTCTAGAGCATCAGTGAATGTTTAAACCTTTTTTAATAGTTGTGTTTGTGTCCCTCAGTTGTCCTCAGTGTGACAAGATGGATCTCAAAACCATACAGTCACTGCTGGAAAGGGTTCAAATATGCAAAAGATGCTGGAAAACTGAAGAATCTGCAGGACCTGGAGGATTTTTCTGAAGAACAGTGCTCTGTTCAGAACAAACAAGGGACTCATGAACAACCATCACAAAACAAAAAAAGAAAAAAAAAAAAAAAACAGTTGTAGATTATCCGGGTAACCACACATAGTATTAAGAACCAAGGGTTCCCAAACTGAAGAAGGTTATTTTAATTATTGCAGCTATTTTTTGGTCTTGTGGACTATATGTAAATACCTTTTATGTAAAACCTTACTCAGGACAGTATAAATAAAAAATGACATGCATTTTATAAGATCTTTCTTATTTTGTTAAAATTATTCACATTTTTACAGATTCTGTAAGGGGTTCCCAAACTTTTGCATAAAACTGTAGTTAATCACCCTTCATATGAGCATCAGGTTAGTTTGTTGGTTAGTTAACAGTTGGTCATGCTGAGAGACCAGCTGCCCACCTAGCTAAACCAGGTAAACACCAACTAGACCAGGTTAAAAGGACAGTTTGCCCAAAAACTACCCTGGTGAAACAAACAGCATATGCTGGTAGGTATGTTTTGATGCTGGGAAGCTGGTTAGGTATGTTTTGATGCTGGTTTAAGCTGGTCCTTTACTGGTTTATGCTGGTCATGTTGCTGGTCAAGGACCAGCATAAACTAGCAAAAGACCATCTTAAACCAGCACCAAAACATACCTAACCAGCATCCCAGCATCAAAACATGCCTACCAGCATATGCTAGTTTTTTCACCAGGGTAAAATCCTGTTATCATTTTGAGAAATGTCTCTTTATCCTTACGAAAATTAACCATGGTTCTACCAAGAATAAAACCAACCAAAAAAACATGGTTACTAGGGTTAAACCATGGTAATCACAAATTAATTGGTTTTGCTACACATAGGTTAACCATAATTCAACCATGGAACTGGTAGTAAAACTGTGGTTATACAAATGTAATCAATATGCCAAAAAACATGGTTACTAGTTTTACTGCAATAAAACGATGGTTATTTTTCATAAGGGCAAGTATAGCTTGACAAAGCTGAGAGACTACATTAAAAAAAGCAAAGCTGCTTAGTTTACATTGGTTTCCACAGCAGGTGAAGCAGATTAAATAAAAGATACAACTTTCTGAGACAGCTGAATCATTCAAACTGTTAAAACACAGCACACCGTTAGCATGCTAATTAAGCCTCCAGCATTAAATAGAGAAAAAATGAAGATAAACACAAATGTACATAAGCTGTAGATAGGCTAATTTACTACTGTGACCCACCCTTACATAAGGAAAGAACATAGCTCTCTAGTTCTTCAAATAGATGGAATTTCTATGACAACAATCAAGTTCTCTTTTGTTCAGTGAAGTAACCATGTGGCTTGACATCTTGGAGTAATATATATTTTATGGCTCAATTCCTAAGTGTAATCACAGGCTGGCAGCCAAAGGTGGTGGTGATCAATATGTCTTTACCAATGGCTTTAATTACAACTGTGCAAATATGATTATTTCCCCTCCACTTAGAGCTTCATTAACAATTCAGCACTTTTAGAGTCTCTCCCATCTGAATACCGTCAGACAAAAAACATTTTGGAGTCTATCACACGGGCTAGGGTGTTTATGGAAAAACATACAGGGAAACCAGCGTTCTTCAGTATAAATACACAGTTTTGAAAATTTAATTTGATAAGCATTCCATTCATAAGCACTCGCTCGCTTTGCATAAACAGAAGCTCATCAGCGCTGATGCAGCTTTAAGAGTGCTGATTGGTTACTTCATTTTTTTCCCCCTGCATAAATGCTTTAGTGCTTGACTATTATTATTGAGTTGCTGCAAATGATTTATATAATTACACTCCACAACCTACTGCATAACTCTATTTTATAATGAAGCACAAGTCTATTTCCAAAGGAATGAAAGTCTCTCCTACGAATAACCTCACCCTTTTTGCCCTTGTTCCGTTTGTGGCTCCCGGATGTGCAGTAAAGCTGATGTCAGACATGGACATTCATCTCACTTGACTCATTTTATTTAGCGAAACTGAAGTTGGGGAAGGTAAAATGCAGTATGTCAAAGTAGGCCGTGGAGCAGTGTAATTTTGCCAACCCCGGCAAAAAAAAAAAAAAAAAATTAAAGTGTCAACCAGGGGCAGAACGAAAGGAAGGGACGACGCAAACAATAGTGCTGAAAAAGCAACTGCGAGATGAAATGCACAATCAAGGCTCACTGGAAAAACACGCCTCTACCTACATTTTTTTTTTCACAACTCCAAAAATGTACTTGTACATACAATAAACATACAACGAAAACTAACGTCACACGAACAACTTTAATACATTTTCACACAAATATGCTTGATTATTGATTAATAAAGACTTATTTTTGCACAGTTCCTTGCAAAACATTATGCTATGACCTCAAAACACTTTTACCATACTGGGTGATTTGTAAACCAATACATTCTAATGCTTGCGTCAAATAGATGGCTACATACTGTATGTGTAGCTTTTCTGACATCGTAAACTTGCTTGAAAGCTCACCTGGTACAGCACTACACTTGCAAGGCAGAGCACTTTCACGAATCCCATGATGGGTTATGACACTCAACAGAGTTCAAAGATGTAAAAGACAAGCTAAAATCAAATGCCTTTTATTTCACATTTGCTTTGGTTAATACTGTCGGTTAGGTTTAGGGTAGGTGGTACATTGTTTTCAAACACAATAACATTTTACAGCCAGTCATCTGACATTTAATTTACGGACTGCTGCAATACGCATCACAAACCAACTAGGCGTCTGCGATATATATTGTCTGCAATAATATTGTAATTGTTAAACGATATTCGATTTGACATTATTGAGTATAACGCAAAACAAAAACACACACACAGTGTGCACACATACATTATGAGATGGAGGTTACACTACTGCACTTACATATTAAGAGTTCATGCTTTCACTGTGTGATTTAGTCAATTAAAATACATTTAGAATTCTCCAAAAATTCAAGATAACGGGGTTAATATTTTCTTATAAGTCTTTTATATTTATATCATTTGATATAGTTAATCACACAAAGAGTGGGTTTTTATTCCCAAATATCAGCACGATTGCAAATGTGATCTTAATTTGATGAACAGTCCAAAAAACAAGAAGTTAATATTAATTGATTTACATTTTAGACACAACAGTTCCTGTTTTTGCTCTACTTTGTCAACAAAAAAAAAGTTTAAAAGAAAGCCGCGGCAGAACTGTTTTGCGTCTCTGAGCAAAACACAACCATGTTTCGTTACAGAATGAATCAGCTGTTTGAATGAATCGGTTGAATGAATGACTCACTCATGAAGTGATATGCCAACACCCACTGGGTGTTTTAGGTTTATATTTAAAGTATATTTTCCCTTTTTTCCCCCAAATCATTTTAAATATCTGTATTTAACTTCTGAACATCAAAACTAACTTAAACTGCAGGTTAAATGCATTCATGTCCTGCATTAAACATTTTGTGTAAATGCATCTAAATACTAGATGCAGATTCTGTGCCACCTCCTCATTGCAAAAACAAATTTTGTTGATACTGATTTCATTTGATTGGTAACAGCCCTATAGTGTCTTACTATTTGAATTTAATTAAGTTTATCTGTTTCCAACAAAAATGAATGCGTCTTTACTGTCACTCACTGGACATTTCACTTTGAACCTGTCATGAAACATGAGCAGCAAATGTGATCTTGCAGGAATATCATTAGCATGTCTTTTCAGTGAGCCTGGTTTGAAGAAGGAGGCTATATGCAAACTAGGCCATTTTATGTCATCTCATATTGAAATTATATTATGACTGAACTTTGTAAACCCATCCAGGGGATTTTGTTTTCCGATCTAAATCTGGGACTTGTTCAGCACTGACAAGTTGAAGAGGTTTTTGAAGCTTTGATGATGGGCATATTTGGTATCAAAGCAATGTTCGTGTAAATGTTGAATTATTTAAAATTATTTTTATATTTGAAAGCTTTTGCTCTGAAAAAAAAGGGATAGTCCACCCAAAAATGCAAATCATTTGGTATCATTTACTCCCCCTCATGTCATTCCAAACCTGAATATTTCAGCAGAAAGTTTCAGTTCCAATTAAATTCCACTATAAGTTTTGTCCATAAACCAGAAGTCACTGGGAACAGAAACTGTTTAGTTACCAACATTCTTTAAAATATCTTCTTTTCCACAGTATAAAGAAATTCACGTTTGAATTCACAACACAAGGGCTACTATAGCATTGCAAAGTTTCTGGGTGGACTATACCTGGGTGGCCTCAACAAAAATAGAAAGAAAGAAAGAAAGAAAGAAAGAAAGAAAGAAAGAAAGAAAGAAAGAAAAAGTTTTAATGAGTCAAATGAAAACATGCTTCTTTTAAAACAGCTTATTTTTAACTGCAAAACAAAAGCAACTGCCAATCATTCTAAAAATACACCATAATGAAACCTTGACATTTGATCCCATAAAATGTGTGGAATTATAATGATTAACCTAACGCATGCAACTTAATTGATTAAATGCAGAAGTTTTAAGCTGAATAAGCCGAGCTCCAGTTAACAAGATCTTGTTTAATGAGGTAGAGCGTTTTGCACTGCCCCCCGTTATGGATTGGACTGACTGAAAATGGAAAGGCAGGCTAATCCTTACTTATTAAAGCACTTCTGTGAATTAGAGCTATGATCTGTCAGTGATCCACATTCCTCTTACTGTAGGTCTTGCTAACTATGTTAGCAAAAGGCAGCGTTGATCAATCATTACAAATGAAGTCTTATAATTTAGCCATTTGTTTGATTACATATGATCAAGTCTTGACATGGCCCGTTAAGTCTTGAATATTAAACCTTCAACTGAAGTTAAAAACACACGCATTCATATTTGCACTAATTCACACCAGGGATTGGATTAATCCCCGACACTTAAAAAACACTGTGCAATAATGCTGCATTACAAATTAAAATAATTACTTACATTTCTTTGAAAGTAAACAGTGATATTCCATTTAAGGGCAATGACTTTATTCTCTCACTCGCAGCATTAGGAAGCCTGATTCATTTCAGAGAGAATTGCTTATCTATAGTATGCTGGATTAGTTGAAAAAAGAATGTACTTTAAAAGTGCTTTTTATCGTTGTGTTTTTGAAGTTGACTCAATTAGGACGTTTACTGTTAATTAGTGTAATTTAGCATAAGTAATTCATGTTCAGTATGTTTCTTCCCAACCTAATTGTGATTGTGTTTATTATAAATAAGTGACGCACGGTTCATTTCCATTTCATTAAAAATACAAAGCAGACAAATAGTGTTTAAGTCTCTGACATATCTCCCACATTAGTACCTCAAGTACCCTGCACATACAACTAATGCACAAACATTAAAGTTTCCATGAAAAATCAAATTTGCCTTGATCTTTTGTCATATAAGAGGTCTTTGTACTTTTAAAACATCCTGTTTCATATCTTAAAACATCCTCCCCATTATAAACAAAGCATTTATTAATCAAGGTCCAAAAACAACCTGTTTGGATCTGAGCTGCCAGATGACATCAGAGGGGTGCAAACAATTGCATAAGCACTGCCTCCAAAACAAGACATCGACGAATAGTCATCTTCTCATCATAGGCCCTGCCCACTGGCGTTCAGCTGCTTAACAGCTGACATTTGGAAAGCAAATAGAACTTACAATCACGGCCGCTATTCACTTTCAGACACAGTCCACACATTTAAGTCTGTTGTAAATAGGACAAATGGAGTAAAAGAATGTTCGTTTTGACACGTTTGGTTTAAACAGCTCATTTGCGCCTTTGTATAGATATCAGAAGGATCCAAGTGTAAGAAATAAGTGGACACTTATTTTAATGCCAACTCGTATCATGTCAGAGGATTGTTTGGAGCATTTTGTTTTGTAAACGAGGCACAGTGTCATGGAGGGTTCACAGATATTTGTTCAAAGATGAAGCGGAACTAGATCTGACTGCAGCTGCATCACAAACTGTAAGTAAATGATTTCATAATACTTTGTCTGGAAACGACTGTTTTATTTTGATTATGTTGTCAAAATACTCACGTGTAATAGCAAGGGGGCCAATCATAACAGATTACTGACAAGCCTTAAAGGGACACACCTCTTAAAAACAGGTCATTTTAAATAGTACTTACCAACCCCAAACTTTTGAAAAGTAGTTGAACAGTTCATGAATTATCATTTTATTTATAAGCAAGCAAATTAAAGTTAAAAGATTAGCTCACTTCCAGAATGAAAACCGTATCACCCAAGATCACATGGGGGTGAGATCATCCATGTCTTTCTTTCTTCAGTCGAAAAGAAATGAAGGTTTTTGAGGAAAACATTCCAGGATTTTTCTCCATATAATGGACTTCAATGGGGATCAATGGCTTGAAGGTCTAGATTGCAGTTTCAATGCAGCTTTAAAGGGCTCTACACGATCCCAGCCAAGGAATAAGGGTCCTATCTAGACAAATGATCTATCATTTGCTAAAAAAAAATGTATATACTTCTCTAACCACAAACACTCGTCTTGCACTAATTCAACTAGGGCGAAAAACTCCATTTCATTTTCTCCTCCAACTTCAAAATTGTCTGACGTTGTTTTACTTTTTTTGTAAAGGCCGTTTGACTTTCTTTGCACGTTCGCTTTGTAAACACTGTCTTCTGCCAACATCACCTGTGATTTTTCCAACATAATTACGTAATGTGTGAAGTCGAGCTAGTGCAAGATGAGCATTTGTGGTTAAAAACTATATACATTTTTTATTTATTTATTTATTATCGTTTAGCTATATAAGACCCTTATTCCTCAGCTGGGATCAAGTAGAGCCCTTTAAAGCTGCATTGAAACCACAATTTTCAAGGACCTTCAACCTGCTGACCCCCATTGAAGTCCACTACATCAAGAAAAATCCTGGAATGTTTTCCTCAGAAACCTTAATTTCTTTTTGACTGAAGAAAGAAAGATATAAACATCTTGGATGACATGGAAATGAGTGAATTGTCAAGAAATTTTTATTCTGGAAGTGAACTCAATCGATTCATTAAAAAGCCATTTAGTATGATTCATATGTGCATTAGACATCACTGCATCAAAATCTCTTTCTGAGCCTCGCATGTACTTCTGGGTTTCCAATAACGTGCAAGTCTTAGCAAGTCCAGAGTGCAACACACAAATCCCATCTGAGAGACATTGCCGCCAGTACAGGGTGTTTCTGCAGAAAGAACCCACTGACTCCTGATAGATCAACATGAGCACAACCTAATGTAAATCTCAGCTGCTGCTGTCATGTTCGCACTCCTTTTTTCTCCCAACATGCTCACCTCCTCCCCTGCTCATACCTGTGGGTGTATTTGCTCACTTCTAGTTTGAATAAATATACCTGTTCGGATTTATAAATACATGCAAAAGCTGAAGACAAAGAAACACGGGGAAAAAAATCAACACACAAATGTTGAGAGATCTGGTTTAGCATGTAGCTTGTGGCCTCTCACACCGGTCTATTTCAGGAGTCCTTAACGTTTCTCGTCACCACTTAGACGCACACACAAACACACAGAGACCCTTCTCTCCCCTGAAAATCTAACACTGTTGAGCACTCCAGATAAATTTGTCCCAGGAGAGCACTGGCTTTTCTTTTTATAGTGGAGGCTTTTGCTGCTGTCATTTTTATGAGGAAGATCCGCAACTCATCCTTCCTTACTCCCTCCCTTGCTCTATCTTAGCCTTGCCACTGAAAGGTGTTTCATTCTTATCGTCGGAAGGAATTGGGCACAGTGCTGGCTTAGAGCAAACAGATATTAGATATCTTTAGGTTTGTCTTCAGCTTATACTGTAATGTTTTCAATTGCTTCTTTGGGAATTAGATACTTATCAGTTGTTTAATTAGAGATAGAAGTGCTGGACATTGTTCTCTAATTACCCACAGAGCGTGAAACCATTCTGGAGAGGACAGAGCATTTGTTAGTGATATCTCCCTCGTGGTGTAATAGTGCTATTTAAAAAAATTTCAGCCATTCACACACTTAAAGTGAACATGAAATCAATATAGACATTTTCTAGGGTTGTTGTGAGCAACTATTTTGTGCAAGTTACTTCTAAATGAAAAGTTTAAAGGGATAGTTCAACCAAAAATGAAAATGTAACTGACACGTTCAAGGCCCAGAAAGGTAGTAAGGACATTGTTAAAATAGTCCATGTGACATCTGTGGTTCAACTATAACTTTAAGTTACAAGAGCTACTTTTTGTGCACAAAGAAAACAAAAATAATGACTTTATTCAACAATTTCTTTCTTCCGCGTCAGTTTTCAGTGCACATTCACGAAAGTACCAAGATGATTTACAGATAATTTACTCACACCCTTGTCATCCAAGATGTTCACGTCTTTCTTTCTTCAGTCGTAAAGAAAATATGTTTTTTTTATAGTGAGGAAAACATTTCAGAATATCTGTCTATATAATGGACTTCCATGGTGCCCACAAATTTTGAACTTCCAAAGTGCAGTTTAAATGCAGCTTCAAAGGGCTCAAAATGATCCAAGCCAAGGAAGAAGGGTCTTATCTAGCAAAACGACAAAATCTAGTTTTTTTTTTGTTTTTTTTTTAAAGCATTACAATTTATATACTTTTTTAAACCTCAAATGCTCGTCTTTTTGAGCTCTGCATGTACTCTGTGTATTCCGGTTCAAGCTACGGTATGTCGAAAAACTTCCATCTCATTTTCTTCTCTAACTTCAAATCATCCTACATCGCTGTTTTACCTTTTTTTGTAAATGGCATTTGATCTTCTTTGCACATTCACTTTGCAAACACTGGGTCGGTACTTCTGCAGTGATATAGGGCAATTTTGAAGTTGGAGGAGAAAATGAGATGGGTTTTTCCACCTACCCTAACTGTCTTGAACCGGAATACACAAAGTACACGGAGAGCTAGACAAGACAAGCATTTAAGGTTAAAAAGTATATAAATCGTCATTTTTTTTTTTTCAGAAAATAACCAATCGTTTCACTAGATAAGACCCTTTGAAGCTGCATTTAAAGTGCATTTTGGAATTTCAAGCTCGCGGACACCATATAAGTCCACTATATGGAGAGAAATCCTGAAATGTTTTCCTAAAAAAACTTAATTAGAAAGACATGAACATCTTGGATAACAAGGGGGTGAGTAAATTATCTGTACGTTTTTGTTCTGGAAGTGAACTTCTCCTTTAAGTCGCAAAAATAGTAGCATCAGATCTTTCTGTATTGTGACCACAGACAGACGTCAGTAAAACACCTGGCAATAAACGAGAGTCCTGTCACCCGACATTACTTGCTTGTTAGTTAGCAAGTTATTAGCAAATCGCTAAAATTATAAATATATTTAAGCAATATCACACCAAAAAAAGAGTGATTTTACAAATATCTGTGATACCGCAGGTGATCACAGCAGATTTGACATTCGGAAAAACAGCACAAGTGTGAGTCTGATAATGCTTTTATACAACAATTCAGTAAACAATAACTTTAAGTCTATTTTAGACTCCATTTTTTAGACTCCAGTTTTAGCTCCACTAACGAAAATAATTCTAAACAAAGCCATCATCAAGTGTCTCAAGCAACATGCCAAGGCTTTTTTGTTCCTGAATGAATCAGTATTTTGAATGATTCAATGATTCAGTCATAAAGACAGCCACTTGTTTCTTCCCTGAATGAATCAGTTTAATGAATGATTCACTGACTCACTCAGAAAAACGTGAATCAGTGCTTATGAACAAATCGGTTGAGCACATTATTTGATGATGGATCAGATATTATTTTAAGAGAGGTGATTCTGAAATGTATAACTTATGTACACTTTGCATCCCAGATAAATCTGTGTTACTATATTTTAAGTCAGATATTGGTAGATTTAGCAAGTAAATTGTTTTTTTTCTTTTTAACAGGTTGCATCACGTTTTCAACCGTATTTTTCCACCCAATGAAATCAGAACCGAATGCCAATAACAGTTTCTGCTAGAACCTCAGCACACTTCCTGCACGGCAGATGTTTGCCAGCGCGCTCCGCAGGAGCTGTTTAGAAATGTGCTATGCAGTAAGGGAAAACGAGTCAAACAGTCCCAGGTGGGAGAGTTTCCAAATGTCAGGATGTAAGTGTTTGATGAAGGGACGGTCTCGCGGCATTGACGGGATCTGTTTCGGTGTGCCTGTTTGTGTAATGAAGACGCGTGCGCAGGTTAGCGCGCCAGCTGGCTGCATACGAGAGGATCAAATCAATGTGGTGCTGCAGGCACACCTGGTGCTGCGCACTTAAAAGATAGGTATAAGAGCTACCACAGCCAAAGAAAAAGTCAAGGAGGGATGGAGTGAAAAAAGAGCTGAGGGAAACTACTCTGAACTCCCAAATCCCTGCGGTTAAACCGAGTGGGTTCCTATTTTGAAAGGGTGTTCTTGTGTGTGCGCCCTACAGAAAATAACAGCCTGAGCTGGTGCAGCTGGTTTACCAAGCTGACAATTGGCAAAAACCAGACCAGCAAATGAGATTTGGCTGGTTTAGATGGTTTCTTATTCATTCTTTGTGAGCATGTACCTGTGTGTTCTCCAATATAACTGACCAGATGTGCAAAGTTTCGCCCCTAATTGAAGCATTGAAAGAGTCATTCATCACAAGTGATTCTCTACATGCTAACACGGATGGAATCAACCTGTGACTCATTAGAAATCTCCTCGGCATCCATCCTCCCTCTCCTCCTTCTCTTTCATCTAACTCCATTCATCTTCTTTAGCTCTAGCTCTCTCTCTTTCCCCTGCAAGTCTCCGTACTTACCTGCCTCCTCTTATCTCCTCTAAGGGCTGGTCTCTGAACAAAGCCCCTCTTCTGTGATTGAAGGAGAGATATAAAACAAAGAAAGGGAAGAAATCTGGGATTTCTAAATTAAAGCAAAGCACCAGATGCCACAGATCTGGTCCCTGACATCTTTATGTGAACAAAATATGCAAATCCTTCCTCCTTTGGGATTCATCACAAAGGCAGTTGACATGATGCAATTTTACTGTATATTCAAAGAAAAAGCTCATCACCTTCTCATAGGTTTTTTATCATTAGTTTGGACAGATGAGAAATTTTGTGCATAAAAAAATATATTTTCCAGTTTCACAGGTCTTAACTGATAGATAGATAGATAGATAGATAGATAGATAGATAGATAGATAGATAGACAGATAGATAGATAGATAGATAGATAGATAGATAGATAGATAGATAGATAGATAGTTAGACTGTAAAAACAACTTAAAGTTGTTTCAACTTAAAAAAGTGTTTGTGTTGCCTTAAAATTTTGAGTTTACTCAACTGAAATATCCACGTTTTCATATATTACAACTTAACATCTCATGTTGACTAAACTTAAAAAGGCAGCACAAACACTTATTTCAAGTTTAAACAACTTTGTGCACTGTAAAAAAAACAACAACTTAAAGTTGTTTTAACTTAAAAAAGTAAGTGTTCGTGTTGCCTTAAAATTTTAAGTTTACTCAACTCAAATATCCACATTTTCATGTAGTACAACTTAACTTAAAATTTTAAGGCAGCACGAACAGTTACTTTTTTAAGTTGAAACAACTTTTTTTTACAGTGTAGATAGATAGATAGATAGATAGATAGATAGACAGACAGACAGACAGACAGACAGACAGACAGACAGACAGATAGATAGTAAAAAAAAAACATAAAAAAGTTGTTTCAACTTAAAAAGTAAGTGTTCGTGTTGCCTTAAAATTTTAAGTTTACTCAACAATTGCTTAACAATTACTATATTTATTGCTTAAAATGAACCCCAAATATGTTGGAAATTAACATTTATTGATAAGCTCAATAAATTAACATTATTAATAAGTTAAATAAATTGAAGTTTAAGTGAATCTTATATAACTGAAGTTAAAACTAAAAACCTCCCTCTAACATCAGACATGTAAAAAGTTCAGATGTTGTGAGTTTCCATCAAAATGTAGTACTTAAAGGAACACTGGACTTTTATGTATTTCAGCTAGGCAAATATCATAATTTTGTACAGCCAAGAAAACAGAAATAAAATAGATTAATTAACCCTATGAAATGAGACAGAAGATTAGAGTATAAAGAGAAAAAAGGGTATAGAAAAGTGTAGTAATAACTCTAACATACAGACATAAGTTTTAAGAAGAGTCCAAAGTAGTTTGTAAAATAACTGTTGCTAACGTAATTTGTTTTCATTTCATTTGTAATTAATATTTAAAAATAAAATAATTACCTAAAAAAAGTTCCGTCAGGATCACTATCGTCAAAATGATAAGCACTTAGCATACAGCTTGGTTAGGCGGTTTGGTTCTGTTCTGGGCAAAAACTCCCTGCCCATCCATGCAGCATGTCATGTATGAGCAGGGAGAGCAGCAATAATAACCCCCCAGGGTAAACAGAACAAAACAAAGCAGATATCATTAATGTACTTAATGATATTTAAGTGTAACACATTATTCAGATAAAAGGAGTCTGATTCAATGAGGAATATCACAAGCCAAGTCCTGACTGTGGCGAAAGGTGGAGTTGAGGTTGGAGGAGGGTGTTTTGCTCCTGAGCAAGCAAAAGGCTGCTAAATAATACTGAATAGTGCTTATACAGGAATGCCGTGATAGGTGTCGTATTCCTATAGGTAGATGTAATCAGCTGAGAGTCAGCTGATGCGAGCTTGACTCACGTGACCTGCCAGAACTAACGCTGTATGCTTAATTCATGTGGCCTGAATTCCTAAACTCAGAATTATAATTAAAATTGGAATGTTTAAGAGGAACTGCTTGCTGTACATTTTCTGTAATGTGACATAATAGAAAAAGTGATTTTCAGCAATATTAAGCATAATATATAGTTTAGAGATGTAATCATTTTGTGGATGAAGCATATGGCAGGCTGCTGTTGTCAACAATGAGGCAAAATCATTTAATAGCTTGAAACATCCCACACATGCTGTATTCCATCTAAAATATATTAGAATACATTTTCTATTTATTTGTAATTGTAATGCATGCATTTCTTATAACCTCATATTAATTGAGGGCACTGCAGATTAATTTAAATGGAAAAGTAAAGGCAAACAGATGACTAAAACAGGAAAATAAACTAAAATACATAAATAAAAAAATGTGACTTGCTGTATATCGAGTGATGAGATATAATTAGGGTTATCATGCGTCCTCTTTTTCCTGTACATGTTGTGGCTGAAATTTTTGAATTGCCTAAAATATGAGTTTTGGCTTTGGTTTCCTATTGTTTTCATGCTTGCTGAAAGGAGAACTCCACTTCCAGAACAACAATTCACAAATAATTTACTCACCCCCTTGCCATCCAAGATGTTCATGTCTTTCTGTCTTCAGTTGTGAAGAAATTATGGTTTTTGAGGAAAGCATTTCAGGATTTTTCTCCATATAATAGACTTCATTGGTGCCCTGATTTTGAACTTCCAAAATGTAGTTTAAATGCAGCTTCAAAGGGGTCTAAATGATCCCAGACGAGGAAAAAGGGTCTTATCTAGTGAAACGATCAGTCATTTTTTTGGAAAATAAAGATTTGTATACTTTTTAAGCACAAAAGATTGTGTAGCACAGGCTCTGGGATGCGCGTTCAAGACACTGTGTACTATTGAATTACGTCGAAAGGTCACGCGGAACGTAGGCGTAACTGCAGACCCAGTGGTTACAAAGCGTTCCTTCCCTAACATTGTCTAACTCATCTACTGCTTACACAAACGTTGATCACACTACAAACAAGACAAAACTATAATGCTTTAAGAAACAGAAAAGATTAATTCATTGTTTACCTGGGTCTTTAGTCTATGATTAGCTCACCTCATCTCTTATCTGACAAGTTTTCGGGTTTGAGACGTTCATTCATCATATGACAGCCCCATAAGCTTAACCAATGTAGTGTGAGCCGGAAAAAGAATTGATTAGTTGATCTCTTGAGTCTTTGGGTTCGAGTCGTTCGTTCGTCACGTGATAGCCCCATAAGATGAATGAACAGGTGAACTAATTCCAGTACAGAACCTAATAGGATGTTGCGCATGCGCAACTGAACGAATCACTCCCCTAGACAACTCATTCTTCCCGAGTCACATTAAAGATTCTTTCAAACGATCCATCACTAATTCGTAGCATTGTGGACTCGCATCCCAGAGCCTGTGGTATATGAGCTTTTGTACTTAAAAAGTCTAGAAATTTTTATTTTTCGGAAAAAATTACACATCATTTCGCTAGAAAAGACCCTTCTTCCTCGGCTGGGATCGTTTAGAGCCCTTTGATGCTGCATTTAAACTGCATTTTGGAAGTACAAAATCGAGGCACCAATGAAGTCCATTATATGGAGAAAAATCCTGAACTGCTTTCCTCAAAAACCATAACTTCTTTACGACTGAAGACAGAAAAACATGAACATCTTGGATGACAAGGGGGTGAGTAAATTATTTGTAAATTGTTGTTCTGGAAGTGGAGTTCTCCTTTAAGGTAATGACTAAAAAGGTACTCTGGTACCAATAGCATGCAGGGATTGTACATAATCAACCGACACAAGTCCTGATATTGCTGAGTTAGACGTGTTCCTAGGTCAACATATTTTGGAACAACATTTTAATCCAAAAATGTAGTCTTGACCATATCCCTACACATAAACCCAAACTTACCCATCAGTAATCCTTAAAATCAGAGGAAATGATAGATGAATGATGCACAAGCACTAAACATTGATTGTAAGCCTAAACTTCACAAAAACTATAAACTGGTTCTTCAAATCTGATTGGTTAATCACATTTTGTTCCAGGGTCAGTAAAGATTTTGATCCAGGAACATGTTGCACTTGGTAAAATCAGGATGTCCTATGAGGGACTGCAGAAAGGAATATAAAGTATATTTGGATTTAAAAGCTGCTCCTTTCCTGAAATTCTTTTTCTTTTTTCATCAGATCTTTTCAAATAATCTCTTGATTCACATAACCAGTCAAAATCAAAATGATCTGACCTTGATTGTACCACATTTATGAAATATGTTTATGATGCTCTTGTGTACTTTTTGTACACAGCTCCTACTATCTCTAAGTAAAAGGGAAAATAAAACAATTAAATACAAAAACAAATAAATAAATGCAAACATAAATAACCTTTTTTATGGTAGAAACAAGTCGACTTCTCATTCAGTCCGATGTTGTTGACATACTTAGCCTTTCTGAACGAGATAACAAAGGTCAAGCAATGTTTTATTATACTTTGCTTATAGGTATTCAATTCCAGCAGCACGTATGGAAAAGTCAGTGTGGGAAGATAATTTATGGGGCCAAAACACTTTGACTTAACCAGAATGAGGTTATTAGAAGTGCACCTTTGCTGAAGAAGAGAGAAAAGAGATGCTTTGAACAGATTTGGCTGAGGGCTAAATTCATACAAGAAAAAGAAAGCTCTCTTCAAACAGCGCACTGGTTTCAAGGGACATATTTGCTCACTGATTTTAAACATTGAAAGGGCAGAGCATTGTGTGTGTCTGTGCGTGTTTGTGTGTGTGTGTGTGTGTGTGTGTTTAATCAAAATCGCAGGTGTGCGTGTGTGTGTGTAAGGACATCTTTTTCATAAATATGGATGTGGAGTTGTGTCTTCTCTCTGGCAGCATGCCATCCTGCAGCTCAGTGCTGATTCGTCTGAAACCTCTACAGCATGTCCATCCCCGACACAAAACAGGAGGTGACATCACCACTCTGTCCACCACAGCACTCATCAAAGCGCCATCTGATCTAAGTCTATTAGTCCATTACCCTCACACATGGGTCTCAACCCCGCAAGGTGAGAGCTACTCACAGCAAGCTGCTCTGAAGCTCTCGCTCTGCACTTTTTATCCCTTATAAAAGAGAGAATGTTATATATAGGACACTAAAAGATAGAAATTGCATTTATATATATTTAATTGTATGATGTGCCGAATAATTAATCTAATTAATTGCAAAATAAATTTGACTGTAAAAAAATACCCACAAAAGATGATGACAGAATTGAAATTTTTGCGGAGAACTATCCTTTTAATGTTTTTATTATTATTATAATTAAATGAAATGTCTTTATGCGTCATTCACTCATTCAATTCGATTCAAATGGCTGGTTCATTCAGGAATGAAGTATTTGGCTCTCTTTATGAATGGGCATTTGAATCATTGATTCACACGATTCGTTCAAAACCCATTCATTCAGAAACTAAACAACGCTGTGTTGCTCGGAGACGCAACAATTCTGCTATGGCTTCAAAGGTAATATGTTCTCTGCAAAACACATAATATTGTGTTCAAAATATAACTCACCATCAGCTTGCTGCCTGTGTGATATCGTGTGATATGTGATATATATAAATATGAGACAAAACACATACAGGGGCATTTTTTAAATTTTAGGGCATAACTGATTTATGAAGTTGTTGCCCTGCATCAAATTTGTCAACAGTCAATTCATGGCATACAGTTAAGATGACGTACAGGTCTGGGGCCGGGTCCAGCATGTTAACTGCATTAAAATATTTTAATTGTGTTATTTTTTTTCATAACTAATTAAGTTTAACACATTAAACTGACAGCCCTAATATATATATATATATATAGAGAGAGAGAGAGAGAGAGAGAGAGAGAGAGAGAGAGTGGGAGTATTCATTTTTGCTACTATATAGGCCTTGAACAGTTAAATACACACATTTGTACGTGTCAAAATGCCTGTTTTTGCAAGTATTCATGTAAAGACAGTAACTTAGGTCTTAAGTGAAAGCAAACAGCTGAGAAAGAAAAACACATTTGTAACAGTATATTGGATCCAGGAAGCTCTTAAAGTGACAGGAGTCTAATATTCCTGTTGCCTGCCATTCATGTTCATCAAACTACAAAAGAGAGAAAATCTCTCACTGCTCATGACTAAATCACTTTTGTAATTTTAATAAGAAGAAATATATTTTTAATTTACACAGTGAAGAATATTCACTGTTTTTATTCACTTGATTACTGTATACGATGTATGTAGCATTTCTTATTTATTTGTTCTACTTTATTTCCTTCTTTTTTTTTTTTTGTATTGCTTATTAGTAATTAGCTTCTTTTTTTTAATCATTCACTGTTTACTTGTCTTCAGTCACCTTGAGTTTTTTTTTTTTTTTTTTTTTATTTAGGCTGGTATTTTTGACACTGGTGAAAAGAATTATTAAATGTCTATGGTATCAAACATTTCGACCTTATTAGAGAGACCTTATTAAAAGCAAAAATAATAAGTCACTCTTTGAGTCATTCACAGATAAGTCTTTATGAGTAAGTCACTGAATAATTCACTCAAACGAGTCATTCATTAATTTGTTCATAAACAAAAGTCCAATTATGTGTGTGGCTTTGAAATGCAACAAAGAAAAAAACAGACAAAGAAAGTGGCAATATAATGTCTAAAATGTAGGTTTCTTCTCAATATTAACTTCTTGTTTATTAAGCTGATATTGTATAAAAGCAGTATCTTCATAGTGTATGAATAGCAACAATACAGACCCTTTTTCTGTTAGTAAACATTGTGACGTTTTTCTGTGGGCGGAGCTTAGCTGGAGGCAGAAAGATTCCACTGACCGCTCTCTACTGCTAGCTATTAAGTTTTGTTAGGTTGTTCTATAACAATAACTGGAGAAAATCCAATTTTACCTGCATATGTACTGTAAGGCCACTCACTGTCCAGGACCGCGATTGTTACTGAAAAATGTTAACTTCAACAGACGAAACCAGATTGGCTGACCCGTACACGCTTACTCAAATGATGGATGATCTGACAGGATTACCTCCATTTAAGTGATTCACATCTATAGAGAAACCTAACGTGCATAGTAAAGAGAAACTCACTTGTGTCTATGCAGTTGTGTCTGCATTCTGAACAGTTTTGAGATATTGAGCTTTAAAGTATTTGTGTTCCAGTTTACAGAAGAAACATCACATAATGTAAATAAGTTGTTGCAAAATAAGAATATGTGAATAGCTTCATTTTGTTAAAAATATTAGATAGACCCTTATAATTCCAAGGCAGCAACATGCACCAGGCATTATTTCATCCACAACACAGTCACGAGAAGCATAAGATTTCTATAGATGCTTAATACAAACCATACTCCGTAACAAGAAAAGACAATGCTTTATTTAACTTTTTCTGATAAGAAGTGTGCACTGCAAACGCAAACATTTTTGATGATCTGTTCATTTTAGCGCGTTTAACCACAGCTGTCATCGTTTTTTTGTCTGGCAGTGGCAGTAGGTATGCGATAAAATTTCAAATTAGAGCCTGTACTACATCGATTCTGGCACCCAACATCACAACAAGATGATATTTTAAGCTCCTTATGTAGCCAAATCTGTGCTGGTTTGAATTGGCCACCTCCAGTTTTCCTTTTGTTTTGCCTCCAGCTAGCGTCGTGACGTCGGCACTAAAAGGGTCTATAGCACTATGTGATACTATATTGTGCGATATAGCATATTATAGTAGGTTATGTTAATATTTACTATCATGATAGTATGCTAGCAAAGTGTTGTTTGGTGAGCTATTTGGTTTTTTGAGGAGAGACAGAAAACGATGGGGCGAAGAGTCTCGGTTTGGAAAATGTCACAAGCCGTATTCGTACCACAGGTCATCTGTATAAAAACACCAATCCATGCTGCACCCTCCAGGCCACTTCTCGGAAATCTAAATAGCATTTTTCATAGTTTTGTCTGCTTCCACCAGGCTACCGGGCTGCAAATAGCCATGCTGTGTGGTCGGTGCTATTTACACCCAGTGCAAATAATCACTCCGTATTTTCCCCGTTTCCTGGCCGAGAGCTTATTTGACATAACAAAGGTGCATGTGAGCTGAGAGTGCAGCTCCGCAGCCAGACTCAGTTGGAAAGATGTGAATGTGTGTGTGGAAAAAAGCAAGAGAGTCTTTGTGTGCATGTGTGTGAAGGACAAATACAGAAAGCAGAATGCTTGAAAGGAGGATGTGACACAAAAAAGAGAAGGATTCAGACAAGGAGCGGAGAAAGGTGAAGAAAGAAATGCTGATAGGGAGTCAAAAAAGAGCGATTGCACCGTGGTGTGTCCGCGACAGATGGTCGGCCACTGAGGAGTGAAAGAAAAGGAAACGGTTGGGAATGATGTGTCCCTCTCTTCGTTTCAAGCTGAAAGAAACTATCAAAACTCTGTTTCATCTTCAGGAGAAAGCAACCGTTGTCCTGTTTACTCTCTAATAAACACAGCAGAGCTGTGATCATGCACTATCAAACCACGTTTCCATTACCTCCACTGTAGACTACTATGATCACGGAACAGGGTAACTGTGAGGCCGGGTTGTTGTGAGGACGGCGGCGCTCTCATTTTCTGCTTTGGCTCTCTCTCTCTCTCTCTCTCTCTATTTCTCAGAATGCGATGTTCTCTGGAGGAGAATGAGTTCCAGCTTATTCTGCACCTCAATGCCGCTGAGCATTCAGCCCACTCCTCCAACACATCGGAGTGTTCTTGAGACTCACAAGGAGCGTGTGTGCAGATGTGACTCTGTTGAGGGTTGAGTGTGTGTGTCGGACCAAAAGAAAGAGAATCCTGAGTGCCTGGATCGAAGGAAAGAGAGACAGTCTGAGACATCGTCCAAGATTTCCAAGGAGGTCAATGGGTTATAGTGGGATGAATAAAAACTCAAACATCCCACCAAATACATAGAACCTTGACCCATCGGTTTTCTACTGTTATCAGCTATTCTCTACTGTTCTAGCAGCTGTCTGTTTTTCCCTTCATAACCTCTTAATGTCACATGATCCTCTTCGCTCACAAACATTTGGCAGTTTTACTGTTTTTGTACACTGTTTTCTTTTGTTTAGGCTCTTCTAGCCTGAACCGCAGCCTACAGATCGCCCACAAATCGGTGGTTCCATTCTGATTGGCAGGTGCTATGCTTACAGAAGTCTAGGAAACCTTTAAAGGGGTCATCGGATGCAAAATTCACTTTTACATGATGTTTGCATATAAATGTGTCTTAGGAGTGTGTGGTCACAACCACCCTACAATGATAAAAATCCATTCACTGCTTTTATTTTTTAATCCTCAGAAAAAGTCTCAATTATCAAGCCGTTTTGATTTTCTGAGCAGTATGACATCCCGCCCATGACTGCTGACTAACTGTCCTGTATTAGCATATCTGCCAGTTGTACACGGTCAGCCATTTTCTCCACACTCAAGCAGCTGTAGTAACAACGTCTCGTAAGCAATGCAGGTGTTTTGTAGTTGGATGTAAAAGTGAATATAGGGGTCTTCATTTTCTCCCGACATCAGAGTCACTGAGAACACAGTGGATTAGTTTAGTTTTTAATGGTAACATGCCACTGAATAAACAAACAAAAAACAGAAGACAGGGGTGGAGTGAGCAGAAGCTCATTAGCATTTAAAGAGACATGCACTGCTGTTTTTGACAAGCATGACTCTATGCTTACTTTTCTTTTTAGGAGCACAGTCAAAATTGTAGGAGCACCTTCTAATCAATAATCCAAAAAATCGATTAAAAAAATTTGCTTTCCCATTATGAGGTGATATCTGACTCCTTAAAGTGATTTACAGGGGGATTTTGTTTTTACCTTTGCAATGGCATTTTTCTAACTTTATTAAAAGTATGTCATTTAAAAAAAAAAAAAAAAAAAAAAAAAAAAAAAAAAAATATATATATATATATATATATATATATATATATATATATATATATATATATATATATATATATATATATATATATATATATATATATTATAAGCTTTTTTAAAAATTATAATTAAAACAACAGAATAAAAACAAGTACAATAAGAATAAGTTACCAATAAAATGAAATCAATATTAACAACATTAATTTGTACTACAGAGGTGGCACAGAAAAACACAAAAGTGGCTTGTAGGTGTATTTTATGAGGCTTAGAGGTGTCAATCAAATTCATAAATTCATGTTGAGATTAATGTTATACATATAAAATTCTGAACATAGAAATATTAAATGATCTAAATAACTGAAAAGATACTTTAAAAATGAAACTAAAACTTCACTGTCAAAGTCACTGATTTTATCACTGAATCATTCATTCATTTGATTTGTTCACGGGCAGATTCATTCATAAATAAGGCAAATTACTGTCTTCATAAATGGGAAATTGAATCATTGACTCACTAGATTCGTTTAAAAACACACGTTCATTCATAAACGAAACACCATTTTGTTTGAATGGAGATGTGCAGTGGCTCAGTTGTGACTTGTCTCAAACTATTTTTGATGATGAGAGCAAAACCAGGCAATAGTGTTATAGTCAGACCTTTTACAAGGTAAAAAGGTGACCACTGAGTAATTTTAACCAAACTATGTTGCAGACATTTCATGAAGACCATAACAATCATACCAACTTGTGCAAAATGTGCATTTGATGTCCCCTGTAATGTAGTTTTGATAGTTTATATATACTTTAGATTATATATATATATGAAGAATTCAGATGCAAAACCAGCTAAAAGCCATCTCAGTCAAGAATGAGGAGTGAATGCTCTCGACACATATTATACATCCATCAAATACTTTTCTTCAAACTCGCTAAAATACGAGCCTCAGCCCAATCAGAAGTACCGGTACTTACATAGAAACCTATACATCTGAGCCTGAAAAAAATGCATTTTTTAAGGAAAGACGTCAGATGGATTTAGTTGGTTTTGAATCTGAACTCTTCATATATATATATATATATATATATATATATATATATATATATATATATATATATATATAGATAGATAGATAGATAGATATAGATAAATGTATTATCTAAAGTAATTGACTGTTTAGTCACATGTCACAATCTTCTCCTGTCTCAGCCAGAATAAGCTGCAGCACTGTAATAGATTGCACTTGTTGCAATGTTGTTAGAAAGTCTGGCTATCAAGACTAAGGCTCTCCTAACTCCAGAAATCACACACAGGTATTCATGAGCGAACAAAGGCTTATAAAAAGTTACTTGGAGAGAATGAGATGATCTTATGACTCTGTGACTCTACTCAAATGCTGTTGGGAATCATACACACAGTAGAAAGTGTACTCAAGGCCATGTGTTAAGCAAAGTAATACACAAATCTCTTCCTTGCTCAGGCACTCAAGCACGTGTACACACACAAACACACACGCTTCAACACATGCTCATGCATGCACGGAAAAAATGGCCCTTGGGAAGGCAATGGCATCGCTAGCCACTGAGGTTGAGAGCAAATGCAAGCACAATGTGAAAAATTAGGATTTGAAAAGCAAGGACAATAGGATCAAAATTGACAGGCAGTGTTCATCATGCTTTTTCATTCCAAGGGCTTTGATTCTCAAAGGAGTTTCAAGCAACAATTAAGGGCAGTGTTGGGGGTTACATATTACAAGTAACACGAGTTACATAATCAGATTACTTTTTTCAAGTAACTAGTAAAGTTAATCAATTAAACCATACTAATATAGAAAAATGACTTTCTTTCTTTCTTTCTTTTTCTTTTAAAAATAGAACGTTTTATATTAACAAGCAATATAACATATATTTTATATTACAAGCACGCCCAGCCAAGATGAGAAAATGTAGTGCAATAGTAATGCAAAAGTAACCTAACACATTACTTTACATATAAAGTTACTAAGTAACATAATTAGTTACTTTTTAGGGAGTAACGCAATTACTGTAATATTGTAATGCATTACTTTTAAAAGTAACTTTCCCTAACACTGAACAAGGGTATATAATGTCAAAGAAAAAACAGATAATAAAATATAACGTCATAACTGTGTGATAGAAAGTCTCATAGTAAAACATACAATTTTACACAAAATGCATAGTTTTGAAATATAAAGGGAAATTGTCCTCCCTGTATTAAGATGCATTTTCACAATCACAACTAGTCAGTCAAGATGCACCATTTCCACCTGGTACACTCTAAAAAATGCTGGGTTAAAAACAACCCAGCGCTGAGTGAAATATGGACAAATGTTTAACCCAGCCTTCTGGGTAGTTTTAGCTTTACTATTGCTTAGAAATACTGTATATCTTGCTTAAAATGAACCCAAAACAGTTTGGAAATGAACATTTATTAACAAGTTATATAAATAATAATGAAATAATACACTTTTTAAAATTGCTTATTAATAAATATTCACCTTTTGATTATTGCTGATCCCTCTTGTAATTATGTGCCTTATTTTTAATTTACAACCTATTTTGGGTTCATTTTAAGCAACCCATATAGTTATTTTTAAACAATATTTGAGTTAAATAAAACTACCCAGAAGGTTGGGTTAAACATTTAACCCAACTGCTGGGTCAAAACAACCCAATCGCAGGGTTTGTCTATATATTTGTTTTTAACCCAGCATTTTTTAAAGTGTATTAGAGAATATTTGATAAAAATCGTAATATCATTGCGCCTCCTGCACCCATGGTAAGGCAGCAAAGTTCCTTGATTATTACGCCGAAATGAAAGTATAGCTCCTAGCCATATTGACCTAGAAAGTCGCAACTTTTCATTTTTCGTCCGTCTTTGTACACAGTGTAACTACAGAAGAGTCAAGTTTTAAATATCGAAACTCTTTGGTCATTTTTGAGCGAGATGCTATCAGTCTAATCGGATTGAATGATCTATGCTAAGCTATGCTAAAAGTGCTACCGCCAGACCCGCAGATCGGCTGAATGGATTCGAAAACGGTGAAACTCAATTGTTTAAATCGAGGGGAGTTGGACAATGAACCTATTTTCAAAAAAAGTGGAGTGTTCCTTTAAGTAAAATTAAATAAAAATTAAATAAAAATGTGATATAGTCTCTGTAAAATAAAGTAAATCCTGAGATATAAAGTTGCATTGTGTAATCCAGTATTCAGTTTACTATATATGGTAAAAAAACTGTTTTGGACATTGCATGTAATTTTACGGTGCCATACCGTTTTTTGAAAGTGAAAAAGAATGTATAATTTACAGTGAATAAAATAACATTACCAGAATTCCCTGCTTTACATTTCAAATTTGATGTATTTTTTTTTTTGTTTTTCTTGAAATAACTGTAACTGAAATAACTGTTTCTTTTTTGTTTTGTACATTAGAGTTGTATGTTACATCTAATGTTGTTAAATGTATGTTTATTGCATAGTTCAGTTTCATGTGGGTTACTATGATGTGTTTACTGTTTGTGTGGATGACACTGTGCACCTTCTATATATATATTAATATTTAAAAGCTGCTTGTGATGGGCTTTGGTTCATCATGTAACTTTCTCTTCACCACTTGCTTTTGGTGGTTATCAGTGTATTACAAAGGTACAAAACAGATTTCAGTACTTAAATAGGTTGGTATATTTAACATTCTAACTCTGAGGCAAAAACCTTTGTGCAACTTTTTATTTATTTACTTGAAGCTACATTTAAAATTACCTATAGCACAAGAATATAAACGTACCTCCTATGACATTCTGACTAACTGCACCTGTTCCAGCATTGATTTGCACTCTAGGTTCATGCTACAGATCTTTTACCCTTATTCCACCAGAATGTCAAAGATGCATCAATACTTCAGCTTTAACATCTCAATTCAGCGTTTATTCCAAGAAACACCTGTGTGTGGAAAACACTGTCTACACTGAAACTGTATTTTTCCTTCCGTTCCACCACTTTAAAGTTGTTAAAGGTAGGTTTGGCACATCTCCTGTAGTCGGATCGATGCGTTAGATTGCTTTGTCTTCTTTTTTACAAAACGCAAAGCGTTCAGGGCACTGATTCAGGTACAGCGAGCAGAGACTGCTTCCTATTGGCATTGATTGCTACTCATTAATTGTCTAAGCCATAGGTAATTAACTAGAGAAAACACCACTGCATCCCAGACAATTCTTTCCATTATGAAGGAGAACTCAACCCAGAATCCTCTACTCTCAGTGGTCTTTTTCTACACATTTCTTTTACAGTCCTAGTTTTAATGATCTTTTCTGCCTCTCCCGTGAGCTATTCGATCGCAGCTTGTGATCACGAAGTGACTAAGGACGCCGCAGACAGGGCTAACTCCCAGTGGAGGATGGAAAGGGTTATCCAGCTCCAGACTGACAACTAATCTGAGCCTCAGAAAAAGACTCTGAAACCTCTAGCGACACCGTAGACTGTAATCATAACACACACACACACCCAGCACTGTCTCAAACTGCTAAATCCATGTGAAGAGTGAACAAAAGATGCAATGTGTGAGTGATGCTGTCAGAATAAAAAAACAGGCCTCTATTTGGATACTTGGATTTCAACAGCTAAACAAGTTTTACCACAATAAACAAACAGAAAACTTCGTCATGCACAGATAGTAGCTCTCTGAACAGCTGAATATTTGCACAAGCCGCCTTCGTGTACAACCTTGTTCAAACACTCAATATCAGCTAAACAGCAAAAAGACTAACAAGTCAGAGTGAAGTCTCTCTTAACAAAAAATAGGCCACTCTAAAGCGGGACAAAATGGTCCCTTCGAACAAAAATGGTCCCTTAACCATGCTCTGAGTTAACGTGACATCAAAATTGGCCCTATTAGACGTACCTGGTCAGGTATAAATGGCCGTCGTTGGAGAAAAATGCTCCAGAAGCCAAACCAGAGGTTCTTTCTTCTTCTTCTTTCACAAAATACAATTTCAAAACCCGTTGCACAAAAAAAATTAAGCCCTACAGTTTTGAAACTACATGAGAATGAGTAAATGAAGACAGAATTTTCATTTGTGGGTGAATTATCCCTTTAATTTAATTTCAGACATCTACATTTTACATTTTAAACCTTCTTTATAGGACATGACTGGATGATATTTGGTAAGACTGGATATTAGAAGCTTAATGCCTCTATTACCTTCAGTAAAGGCCATGGATGGCCTTCCAGGCACTATAAAAGTCCTACATGGTATAATAGAAGATAAAGGTTCACATTGTTTAATCTCTATCCCATATTACTCCTCACGACCACCATGTCATCCCCCTAATGCTCCTCTAATCTACCGCTGGGACTGATCAGGGACAAGTCTTTACCCCACAACATATCTTAACCTATCAAGTGCACATGAAAGATGTTCTTAATGATTATGTAAGACAGAAATAATCAGTTTTTGTGAGGGTGGGATGTATCTGGCTGGTTTTAGACTATGAGTCATATTGATGGATTCCAGCGGATTCCTACACTGCTGTTATGTGCTGTTGATTGCATTATTATCTAAGGCTATTTTTATCATTATATTTGGATGTAGAGAAGAAAGAATAATGAAACACGGGCGGTATGATGTAATAAGACAATGCATCCGGCGTAGGCTGTGATATTACGGTTAATTTTGTATAATAAGCTATGTATCTTTATACAACAGTTCTTTCTGGTGCTCAATTCTGATTGGCGGAGAGGTGTGTGATATTCTAGTGATATCAGAACTCCAACCATTTCACTGATTGTATCACTCCGTTTGTGGTATTTCTCACAGCAAGTGTCCAGTTTATTTTATGAATAATGCTGTTTTTGCGTCACAGAATGTAGTTTTTTTTAGGTGAGAATCCACTTGTTTAGACTTCAAATATGCAGTTTGTTAATGGAGATAACTTCTATTTAAAAATTTGCTTTTATGTTTTCATAGATGTTAGCTCCGGGGCGTCAGCAGCCGTTTAGCACTCGTGAACCTGCCAAGAGCAGCCTTACCTCGGCCAGATTTTCTGGAATTTGCTGCTGACTCTGATGTTTCTATAGTGGTTAAATATGTTGTATAATTCATTTTGGGTGAATTTAACATTACATTATTACTACGTTTGACAAATTACTAGGAGGCTTGGGCTCAGCTGTTAAAGGGGTCATCGGATGCAAAA
Source organism: Cirrhinus mrigala (assembly GCA_036247105.1). NCBI lineage: Eukaryota > Metazoa > Chordata > Actinopteri > Cypriniformes > Cyprinidae > Cirrhinus > Cirrhinus mrigala. Next base: position 4,551,721 of record CM070014.1, read on the forward strand.
TTCACTTTTACATGTTGTTTGAACATAAATGTGTGTTGGCAGTGTGTGTAGACATCCACGCTATAATGATAAAAATCCATCCAGTGTTTTTTATTTAATACCTAAAAATAATATCCCCATTTTCAAATCATGCCATTCTCAGCTTCTTGTCTCTGTGACATCACACACACCCAGGCCGCTCCCATGATAGCTGATTGACACGGCTGTCTTACCTTAGACCCACCCTGATGAGCTGTAACAATCTGACAGAGGTGTTCTGATGTATTAATGAATATAGCAGTCATCATTTACTCACGACATCTGAGCCGCTGAAGATGCAGATGATTACATCTGTTTTTGACATCTGTTTGGAACGCGCCTCTTGATCTCCCTAAATGTGTCTACGTTCGTGCGAATCATTTGTGATCCAGCTTCACCGACAGCAGAAGTGAGTATAAGGGTTTTTTATGCTTCTTTGCTAATCGCCTTTCCTAATAATGTGCTAGTTAGCAAGTTTTGTGGTAAAAGTAAACAGCAATTTTTTTGTCATTTAGACAAAAAAAAGGTTTTCTATGGCAGGGGTGGGCAATTAATTTTCTCAAGGGGCCTCATGATAAACTTTGGCGGTTGCAGAGGGCCGGACCAATACACTTAACTCAGTTCTGCCCAATATATTTTATATCTCTTTATAAAAAATGAATAAATAAATAAATAAACATTACAATCAAACAATGAAAATGTGGAGCACATATTTATATTACTATTTAATGAACATTCACAAAAACAGTTAAAAAAATATTGTAGTGTTTCAAAAACTACCATCACAACTTTGTACAAAAAAGCAAGTATTTCAAAGATTAGCATGACGCAGTTTCAGCGCTATGAATGTGACATTTGCAGTCAAAACCTGAAACATAAATTCTCATAGAATGTATTCATTACCAATAACTTGTACAATCTATTTATATTTTTCTAAAACCCTGAGAAAAGTATCAGTATAAAAGCAACAATATCTGCAGGTTGGAGAAAAGTTGGCATTCACAAAACATAGGCTATATGCCTTTTTTGTTTTCTTCAATAAATTTGTTTTTTGTTTCTGAGGAAAAAAATCAATGTTACGGACGTGACAGTTCTGAAAGCGCAATTCAACTTTCTATAGATATATTTCTCATGTATGTGAGACAGTCATACGATGAGTTTCGGTTCTTTTTTTGTGACGTGCTTCAGAGACAGATGGGAGAAAGCGCGTCCTGTCTGTTCTCATTACTTTACAAAAGCAACGTTTGTTGTTATTATGAGTTTACAGAAAATTAATTTCATTATCAGGAAAAATACAAGTGATCGCATGGACGCTTCTCTGTCATGCATTAGGTGAATTCCACACTCCGCATAAACAGGTTTATTAAAATAAATCTTGACCAGTCTACATCCGAGACAGATGCAGTTACAACTTATAAATTGAAGGCTATTTGACGTTTTAAAATGATCTAACGGACTGATGCCGCTTGTTGATCAATATTAGCTGTTGTCCATCAAGATGTTGCTTTTAAAAAAATAAAATCAGTTTTAATTACTAATTTATGAATTAAATAATTAAGATAATTAAGGTACAAAATAGGTTAAGTAAAATATGCTGAACATATAATATTTTACAAAAATGCTAGCCTATGTGAATAAGACTGCAGTTTCACATTTTGCATCTGCATTACAAAGTATGTTATTTTTAACATGCAATGATATGAAATAAGACCAAACAAGACGTGTAATGAAGAAAAATATTTAGACAAAAAAAAGAAAAAAAAGATGAATCTCTTACGGGAAACTCAAACTTCTTGAAAGCTATATGATCACGAACACTCTTGAGATTCAAATTTTCAAACAGACGTTATCTTTATTAACAAACTGCATATTTGAACTATAAACAAGCATATTTTCACCTGAAAACCTCTTAAAACTACATTCCGTGACACAGAAACAGCAATATTTTTAAAATTATAGTGGATTTGGGCATCTGCCATGACACTCCCTGTAAGAAGTACCGCAAGCAAAGTGATAAAATTACAACTGGTGAAACGGCTGTCGAAGTTCTGTTGGACTCTAATATCACACTCTTATTAGCCAATCAGATTTGAGAACCAGAAAGAGCTGTTGTATAAAACACAGTTTATGAAAAACTGTTATATTTTAGGACATCATTTTTGCACAACTTCGAAAGCCGCTGATCTACAGTAGGTTATAATGATAGTAATTGTGACCAGCTGTTATATAATGTAAGAAATTAAAGTCTTGACTTGGGCTTCATTCATAAAACACAAGCAGAACAAATTTGTATGTAAATCATCTGCGAAAGCATTCTTTTGTAAATCGGCACACTGAATTGAATGAGACAATTTACGTAAGAATGGTTTCTAGATTTGCAAACCAATTCCGTTCTGCTCATGTAGCATGAATGAAGTGAATCGGCCTCTTAATTCTTCAAACCTGCAGACATGTTTAGTATTGCTCTGGTGGTCTGAGCCAGGTACCCTGACATTTGCATAGAACTTGCTGAGGCGGACATGCATGAACGCAACAAAGAAAAAGAAACACGCCACTTAGCCCTTTCTCACTCTTCATACTTCGGGGACAATCCTCTCAACGTCCACTACGCCCCATCTTGAACCTGGACAGATGCTACGTTTAATGCCTTAATTCTGCTCGCTGTCAGCAATCCAATCTCTCTGATACTTCAACACCGATTCCAATTTAAAAAGAGCCTGTGATCCAATTTGGCGACTGGCAGCGTCCCAGTGCCAATGCTTGGAGAGCCGTTTGTACGAGCTAGGCTTCCGCTAAGGGCTCCCGGGCATACTAGTGCTAGTATTTAATTAAGTAGCAATTAGGATGAAAAAGAGACCACAGCGCTCCGATTTACGTTTGCGACAGAACAGTACGACTCAAGAACAAAAACACAGATATCTATACGTAATATAAAATAATAAACACACAAGTCTCTGGAGTTAATGTTTTCTCTTCATTATTCGGCCCTGGTTGCCTTCCTCCCCCGAGCTCCCTAAAGATGTCCATGTCAGCCAAGCCAGCGTGCAGCCAATCGAGAATAGAAAGAAAAACACTTAAGGCAAAAATTACACATCTGTGTTAACTGCGAGGGTATTTCTTGGACGGCGAAGCAAGAACCATTATCGTGGTACGATTTAAGCATTTAGGAACATAAAACGCACACTTTCTCCCGACCTGAACCGGCTTTCTAGTAGCAAACTACACAAATTTCACTGAGAAAAACAAGAGACGACGTGATTTTAATGGGAAAGGACTGAATTATTGATGAGGAAATGGGTGTCCCACTGTTACCAAAATGGAATCTCTACCATGACAAACAGCAGAACAACAACACAATCAAAGCAGACAGCAAAACAAAGCCTGGACACATTTATGTGGATTTATGTGCGCAGCCTCGTGCATTATGTTAAACTGACACGGAATGAGACTACAGTAGCTTCGGTGATGGGTTGTAATCAAGAATGAAAAAAACAGTCAGCGTTGCTCGTTCTGACGCCGTCAGGCAGAATTTCAGCCAGTATAATCGTCCGTATCTGTCCCAGCTTCTCCACGTCAGCTGGGGCGGTTTGGGCAGCTCTGAGAGGCGCTTACATTATTGCTAAAATGAAGAGCAGATCGTTCCCTCACGATATTCTGATGAAACTCTCAGCTAGAGCCGATTTACATGCTTGTCTGAAAGAGCGAGATGGAAGGGAGAGAGTGAGACCTTTTTTCTTTTAGAAATAATTTAACTCAACAGCAATGCTAAAAGGATCCCAGCCGAGAAAATAGACATCAGATCAGATTGCCACATACATTTGGCTATTGTGCAGCAGCCACGGCTTATACTCGGCATGCGGATTTATGAAAAAACATGATATAATAAATAATTTTGCGGTATAGGGAAGCAGATGTTGTTTTTGCCTTTTGCTCTTATCAATAATGAAACGTCCAGGACTGTATGACAGGACCTCAGGGCAGCGCTGGAGACATTGTGGTCACGGGGAATGTGTCTTTTTCCACATCATAAAGAATGTCACCCTCTGCTCTCAGCGGTGACAAATGGCAACCCGATTCCGTACTAGCAATCGCCGTTCGCCCTCATTCTCTTTCTCAGCCACCGCTCGTCCTCTTAGAATGCTAAACCATCAAAACCGACTTTGTAGAACAAAAAGAGCGTCTAAACAAACAGGAGAGAGGAAAATTTGAAGAATTTAAGCTGGGGAGAGAAAGGATGGGAGCATGAGGGAGTGGGGGGAGAGAGAGACTGCTGTGGTTGCCATGGAAATGCTAATTCAATTCCAAGGCTAGAGGTTGGGAAAAAAGACAACTCCTTATCACTTTGACTTCTCTGTTTCTCACAGGCACGAAAAACAAATGGCTTGCTTGCTTGATGCTGTTGTGCTGATGGCACTCACGTCTAAGCGTTTCTTACTCTGACGGGTCCTCCCTTTACTTGTGCTCGTTAATTTAAACATCCGCCGTGATATTTGCTCGTGGAAGAACATAAAAATTCCTCGCTGCCGAAACAGGAATCATTTTGAGGTGCCCTCAATGGTTCATTAAATAGGCTGATAAAAAGTTTTTAGGAGAAGAAAATACATGCAGTATTCAAATTACTAAATAATTCTTAACATTATTGTTTTGGGAGAGAGCAAGCAGGGTGCAAATTACTAAATGACCTTTGGGAGGTCATTTTCATTCTCTGTTATTCTTTTTAAAAGATATGCTTTAATAAACAGTACATTTTAGCAGACAGCTTGGATTATTTTTTTCGGTTCAACAGCACTCAGTTCAAGAGGGTAAACTTCAGCATTCAATTATGCAACGCATGTATTCGACGGAGAGCTTATGACTTTTTCTAAATTATGAAAATTGGGAAAAAATATGTCATGTCCATGTTGATTTACTCTTCGTGATAAAAAGCTACATAAAAAGTATTTAAAATCATTTAAAAAAGTGATTTAAATTATATATATATATATATATATATATATTTAAATTTTAGATGTTTATTCTATTATCTATTGAATTCCACAATAATATTTAAAATATTAGTAAGCTTAATATATGTATATAACCCTTTATATATTTATATGGGTCAAAAATGTTAAGATGTCCACATCAAAAGAAATTTACAAAAGTGATTTTATGTCCAAAGCACATTAAATGTAAGTAAAGTGTATACTTTTAAGGTTTCAAATAAGCTTTTGGAAAATATTTTTGCATATTAAAATATATAAAATAATAAGAGAGTATATTAAATTTTATTGTGTTTTAAATTAGTAATAAATTCTGACTGACAAATAGGCAAAATCTAGGATAGTGGCAAATTTAAAAAATGTAGAATTAAAATTAATTAGTATTTGGGGTAAAAGTAATTTGTCTTTTAATGTGTCTTAAATTGATTTTTGTTGTAAATATGCCTGACAAGATTGTTATACTGAACGACATTTTAGTGGGTGTCTTCTGTAAATTAGGAAAAATGTATGATGTATGGTATTTTCTGAAAAACTAAAATGCAATTAAATTAAACCGATTTTTTATTTTATTTTTTATTTGGAAAAATTACAATTTTAAGCAGCATAACACTTTTTTTGTCTTTGACCCATGATCTGGCTATATATATATATATATATATATATATATATATATATATATGTATATATATATATATATATATATATGTGTGTGTGTGTGTGTGTGTCTTTTATGTTTTAGTCTATTGGCCGAGACTAAAACCATAAATTTATGATCAGGAAATATTCCTGTATGCCCCAATCTCATAGTTACAAGGTGTAAGTTGGTCTTATTATTTTGAGGTAAATGTGCTCGAAAGTCTGTTCAAAAGATGAACACTTTTTCTGCAGTTAAGCACACGTTTTTGGGTGTTATTCCATAACATTTAGTTTTTTATATGAATACCACTGTTCAGAACTATGCTAGTTAACCATGTGCTGATTAGCATCTTTAAGCTAGCTTCAAAAATATAAAAAATTGTCACTACCAAAACATTTGGTGGAGTTTCGGTACCAAATTGTGGAATTTTGGACCAATTCTGTACAACGGCCCATACACACATACACACACTGCACTACTGTGGCCACAAAAAAGTACCTTAAATCATTTTAAAAGTGAGAATTCTTATTGTTCAAAAGTGTCACATGATCCATTAGAAATCAATCTCATATGCATTTAATGTTGACAACAGTTGTGCAACATATTTTTGTGGAAACCATGATTATTTGATGAATGGAAAACGACAGTATTTCTTTCAAATAGATTCTAATTTCAATGTTTTAGCTAAGAAAATCACATGGCTGAATGCTTAATTTTAAGCATCTGTTAGTATTAGTGTAGCTGAGCGAGCCAAACCTGTTCATTTAAAAAGTGCCCACATACATTTGGCCAAGTAGTGTGTATTTCAGGACTTAATATGATGGCCACTACCTCAGGCATAACCATGATATCTTCCAAAAGGTACAGGTGAAACTCAGATCTTTCATTCTAATTTTCCTATTCTCTCTTATTCTTCACTGTTATTCATTCTCTACATTTTCTCTGTCGGATCTTCGCATCAAGCCGGTAGAAAAACGAGGAATGAGTATCTCCTGTCTTTTCATCTGGAACAAAAAACCATCTGTTCTCAGTGGAGGCAAATATTAAGACAAGGAAAATGAGAAATAATAGAGGCAGAGGCAGAGGCAGAGAGAAGAGAAAGACAGGAGTAAATGGGATGTAATGAGTGAAGCAGAGAGTTGCTGAGAGACCTGTGGAGAAAAAGAGAGGCAGAGAAAGAGTTTCATGGTGACACTACTTTCTATTTTTCTATTCTCCTGCTTAGAATGTGAAGGTTTTGTATTGCCTTTGAAGAGACTAGACTGTTGATTGGACCTGTGCTACTAGGACAGGCCCTTGGGCTGTTATAACTTAATCTAGCACAACATAAAAGTTAATGTCACATACATAAATGATTCACAGATACATGTGATAGTGCTTTTACATAAAAAAATTGTTTTCAATAAAAAAGTTAATACTGAATAACCTATATTCCAAATGAATCACTATACTGAATGATTAAAAGAATCACTCATAAAGACTCATAAAGTCGTTTGTTCCGTTCATGAATGAACTAGTGCTTTTTAACCAGTTGGTTGAATGAATGATTCAATGACTCGCTCATAAGGACAATCATTAAATTGGTTTCTGAATGAATCAATGTGTTCGAACTGCATTGGTGTTCTGAACAAACCAGTTAAAAGAACGATTTAAAGATTTACTCATAAAAACAGTAATTTGTTTTATTCATAAATGAACAGCAATGAAAAACCATCACTTTGAATGAATCATTTAATGAAAATTGCTGAATTCAGAACATAATGCTTTTTCTATTTATTCCATATTAAAATACGGCAAAATTAATAAGAGTTGTAGGCTAGTATTTAGGGCTGGGAAAAAAAAAAAAATCCAATAAATCATGATAAGCTTTATTCTTTGTTACTTTTAATATGAAAGAAAGTCTTAAATTTCAAATTCTGTTCATTTTATTACAATAATCAAACAATAAATGTTGTCAGGTCAAGAGAAGCACTAACCAGTTTTACGATGTAAACATGAATAAACATCCAAAGGTATCTTAAAAGAAAGAGTACAACCTACCAAAATTCATTTTTGTCTCATGTAATCGCTCAGTCAGTGTTTCAACCGCACAAAGACGTCAATATAACAGCTTGTAAAAAATGTCAAGTAACGTCACATTTATCTCAGAAAAACATATTCGGTGACCATAAACTTTTAGTCAGCTAGAAAAATAAACTCTAAAGAGGAGCATTTTGAAAATATATGCACCATATAACATATTCATTAGAATTTTTACTAGGGCTGTCCTTGACTAACAATTTTTCTGGTCAACTAGTGGTCGTTAATTTTAAGCATTAGTCCACTATTAGTTGTACATTTATTAATAAACCATATAATTCATAATAATGAGCCTTTAATTGCATACATAGCCTAATAAGAGCTTAAGCAAAAAAAAAAAAAAATAGCTTGCCACAGCACACTGGCAGATATAATAGTTATGAATGTGTCAGAGAAACTCAGCATTTAAAGAGAGAAACTCAAATTTAATCATTTATTGATAAACTAGTGGTTTCTTTGTTTTTGGCTCATGAGATGAAGTCGGTGACTCTGACTCGTCATCTCCACAGTGGTGATGCATGTTTCGTACAGATTACATGATCTGAGAATATTTGTTTTCCATTTGAATTTGTTCATTTGAAAGTAGACATTTCAGTCTCCATAGATAGCCTATATTTTTCATGTCTGTAAGGCAAGTATACAAGGAGTATAGAAGTTCTGCGCTCAAATTACAGAGACCGAGGTGGCAGAAAGTGCATCCTGTTTGCTTTCATTATTTTACAAAAGCACAACATCTCGTTGTTACGTCCCATTCACACAAGGCGTCAGCGCTAACGCTTCTCATTTACTTTGAATGGAGTGACGTCAAGTGTTGCCGAACTGACTTATGGGTCCGTTGCATTACGCCGCGTCACTGGCGTTGCTTGCAACAAAAGTTAAAAAATGTTCAATGTTTCAAGCGCCAACACAGGTGTCAGCCAATCAGATTTGCCTTATGCAAATATACTAGTGCAGACGCTGGCCAAACAGCATGAAGCTTCAGACACGCCCTCTGTGAAGTGTTAACGCTGACGCCCCGTGTGAATGTGGCGTTATTGTGAGTGCACACAAATAAATGTAGAGTCTTTACAGATTCAAAAGATATATTACTTTTATCTTAATGACTAAAAATGACGGAGTATTTTAAGAGCAAGTGTGCGCACCGGCGCCTCCATCTGTCATGCAGTAGTTGTGCTGTTCAGCTTCCACACTCCAGTTCGACACTTGAATAGCGCACTACTATAATAGTTGCTACTACAATCATCTTTCAGCATATTTGAGGTTGATGAATGATAGGTAAGTGTTTGGATGTCCTGCCTGATGTACTATATCACCACATAGACCAGCTGTTAACAATCTGTCCGTCACGGACTGCGTGAATTCGACACTTCCTGTGAATTTTTTTTTCTGTGACTAATAAAATTTTGATCAACCAAGCCTCTTCGTATCAACTAACGGTTAGTCGACTATTAGGGGACGACCCTAATTTTTACTGTTCAATGTTTAATTTACGTTTGAATAAATGCGTAAAGTTTTTATGACAGCCACCATTTAAATGTTTATATTTCAAAAAACAAATTCCAGTAGAAATATAACTGTGTAATTGTAATTTTATTATTATAAAAGCTTAATTGAGTGCAATTTAACTGTGAAATTTGTGTCAAAACCCAGCCCTACAAGTATTTGGTTCCAAACTCACTTGTTTTATTTGTTAATTAAATCAGTGTTTTGAATGAATTATTTAATAACTCACTCATAAAAACAACTACTCTTTCTATTCATGCCATTTGAATGAAATGTTTTGAATGAACTGGTTGAACCTGCAGAAAGATTCCCTGAAAAATCCATAATAGAATCTAATAATATAAATCACTAATACACAAACACAGACAAGTGAAATGAAACAAACACTGAAATGTCCCAGTGATGCTGGATTGTATATCAGTGTTCTTGGAACTCTGCTCGACCAATTAGATTAGATGAGAACATAATGATCAACTGATGAATGAGCAGGAAGGACCATTTCCCCGTCTAATCATTAATCTCAAGATCAGACTGATCCCACCTTCCACCGGCCATTTCTAACAGCAAAGCAGAACATAAATTGGCCTAGCAAAATTACTTCTCCCAGCCGAACACATGCTGCCATCAACAGATGCCCTCCAGGCTGTTTAGCGAGGTGTGCTGAAATTCGCTATTACAATGAAACATTGACCTTGATCCTTTTATTCAACTGGATGAAAATCAAAGTCGGCTCCCAACGGCTGAAGAACAGAAGAGAGCCAGGCTGGTGTGGGCGAACGTATCGGATTAGGCGGGAGCTTCAGAAAGGGTGCCGGCTTTCTATTAGCCATTGCTGTTTGTGTGTGTGCATTTGTTTTATTTTCAACCTGTACTCGCGTTCTAAAGTACTAATGAAAGCAAATGAGTAATGATGACTGTAGACATCTAGGGAAAGTCGTATGACGTGCTACAGGCAGGCCGCTAACCCAAGTTGCACCGGGGCGGGTTTTAATCCAAGACTAATTACAGTCCTAAAAGGTTTCAGATCGATAGTGGGTTCGTGAAGGAAGCAAAGGCTTGGGAATGTTTCTTGTTGTGGGAAAGAGCTAATTTGTCAAATGAAATCACACAGCTTTCTCAACCTGTTAAACCGGATCTACTGCCAAAATCCTCCTCTGCTGGTTTAGCAGCTCTCTTTTCCATATCATGTCCAATTTGTGTGATCCATGTAAATTCCCCGCAAACTACATTTGACACTTGCTTTTCAAGCGAGAAGTCGGTGAAAAAGGGCAAAAGGAGAACATTATGTAAGTAGTTTTTATTTATTTATTTATTTATTTTATGTACATACAGTACATGCTCGTGCGAGCGTCGATATCTCGTACCGCAGCTGTGTGCCGTCACCTCGGCTAACCTGTGGCAGAGCGATTTACAAATGGCGCTTTCTCCGCCCGCCGGAGGGAAATATTTATTTTTTCTCATTTCTATCTGCAAGATGATCGATCAAAGCTGCTTGTTTGAAGATAAGGCTAGTGATGGCAAATCCGCTTGAGTAATTGTGCAGTTAAAGATTGCCACAGCGCAACCTCTCCATCACTCTCCACAATCAAGCTGATAAATCCTTCCACCCCCCCTTCCCTCCTCATCCGCCGGCATCTGACTGCGCACCTATCCTTCATTTCGGCTGTGGGGATGCGGTGTGGAAAACTCCGGAACCAAACGCAGACTACACAGGGAGGAAGAAGTCTCCTGCCGCACAATTTCATATGCTTCTGCTCTGTGTTTATCAAAGGACATCATGACTTTGCCACAACGAAAATGCCACGCAGAGAGAATAAAACAGGGGAAAGAAAAGAACTACGCAAGGGTTTTTTTTCCCCCTTCCTTTTCACAAGTGACCCTTTCTTGACCCTGTCATTTTCCGTCAATTATTTTTTTCTCTTTTTCTTTCAATGATTTTTTTCCTGTCAGGTTCTCACAGTGCTGCAGTGTTAAAGCAGTACATCATGGTGGGACCCTCTTAGTAATGGCCTTCAACAGGTCTCTCTAAATACAAAAGCAAAAACTGTAATTACAGCACAAATAGCTACTGGGCATAATGAGAGTCTATTTTGCATCCTGAGTAAATGTGAAAAACACTAACCGTACATAAAATCCAGCAGTAGTCCAGTCTGTTTTATATTACGGGTCTCTCTCATCAAATACAGTACATTTTACTGCATTAGAGCTACATAAATACCATGTTTTTTGTTGCTGTTGTTGTTTTTTGTTTTTTTAAGTCTAACTCTAAAAATGTTGGGTTAAAAACAACCCAGCGACTGGTTAAATGTTTGACCCAACCTTTTGGGTACACTCTAAAAAATGCTGGGTTATTTTTAAACCCAAATGCTGGGTTCAATTTGTTGGGTTATTTTTAATATTTTTTTTACCCAGGTGCTGGGTATTTTTCTGTAATTAAGCTTCTGGGTCATTTTTAATGCTGGGTTATTTTTTTTCTACCCAACCGCTGAGTTAAGCCTGTCTCTGATGAAACAAGCCAGCTGCTGAGTTACAACCGGTTCTTAGCACCACCGATTTGGTCCACTTCTTCAGCAAAATAAAGGTTTGTATACATTTTATTTCAGTTATAAAGACTGTGCTGTAAATGGTATTTTAGGCAACGCAACATAAGGATGAGATGTCATCTGCGTCAGCAGCGGTCACTTCTTATAATGGAAGCGCATTTTGTCTTGCATCAAATAAATGGATTTTATTCGTTATAGTACTGGGTTTAAGTTAATTTGATGTTAAAATATGTTCTCTAATGTCAGTACTGTTTGTATAGGGGCAGGTTTGGGAGTCAGTTATGGCATCTTTCAGTTACGAGTGAAACGCAGGGCCGCGGTCTGCAGTTCGTACTTCCTCCGGTGAACAGTAGCCCTTCACCGGCTCAAATTTCAGCAACACACTGGCACGAGAATTAGAGCTATTTCGGTAAAAAGCTATTACAGAGAACGGTTGAATACACTAAAATTAAAATGCTACTTTTAAATGTTAAATGAAGAATTTTGTCTAAAATGCTTGTTAAACGAGTTTAAATGTATGTAATATTGTAAACTATGCTGTATTCACCCAAATAAATTCAGTTTGTCTTGTATTTTGTCCATGTGTTCTTGCTTAATAATAAACATTCATTTTTTGATTATTGCTGTTGCCTCTAGTAATTCTGTGTGTGTTCCAGTCTATTTTAAGCCAGCAATATAATCATTTTAAACAACAGTTGACTGAGATAAAATAACCCAGCATGTTTGGTAAAAACATTTAACCCAAAAAATAACCCAGCATGTGTTTCCGTCCAATATTTACCCAGCGCTGGGTTGTCAAATAACCCAAGCTGGGTTATTTTTAACCGAACATTTTTTAGAGTGTAGTTTTATTTAACTGAACCGTACGGCTGACTTAGAATGAACCCAAAATAGGTTGGAAATTAACATTTATTAATATGTTCTAAATTGCTTAAATAAATAAATGTTCACCTTTTAATTATTGCTGATGCCTCTAGTAATTATGTGGCTGATTGTTTATTCACAGCCTGTTTTGGGTTCATTTTAAGCCAGCCATACAGTAATGTTTAAACAGGTTGAGTTAAATAAAATTACTCTTAAGGTTGGGTCAAACATTTAACCCAACGGCTGGGTCAAAAAGACCCAGTCAAAAGGTTTTTCTATATTTTACCCAGCATTTTTTAGAGTGCATGTGAGACTTATTTATCTATTATTAAAATATGATTAACTTAGCATGAAAAGCATGCAGCTGCCAGCATGAGAGGTGGGCACGCTAGCAAAAATGCTAATATATAACCATAAAAGTCAAAATTATGAGATAAAAGTCCTAATTATGACATAAAATGTTAAAATTACATAAACATATTGCTGTTTAATGATAAAATGATAAGAGATAAAAAGTCTAAATTATGACAAAAAGTCTTTTTTTCATAATTTAATTTTTTCCCTTATATTTATGACCTTAGCCCAAGCACACGTTACAAGACTAGGTCTCTCATCTTTTTTGACTGTAGCTATAATCCTGGAATATGCAAGTTCATTCTTGAAATCAAACAACACCGAGGAACGGCTTGTGGTCATTTTTAAACTGATACACACACAAAAAAAAAAAAAGACGAGCGCTTGGGGTGACATGGGAAGCATATAAATTTTTACTTCTTGACCATAAAGAATAATGTGTTGTACAGCAATGGCAGCAAGGGATGGAATGGAATCTGCCCAACAGTTCTGTGCATTCTGTTTATCAGTTAGATGTTTAATAGGTTTAGAGAAAACATTGAGCAAAAAAATCTGTTATAATTACACTGACAGTTTCACTAATGTGACTTTTTACACCTATAATTAGGTTTGTCCTTGAGTCTTGACAAAACTTTTAAGAAAATCAGCATTCGAAGCATAAAATATGAGATTTAGATGGCAGGTGTGCAGGAATTTGCTTTATTCTCGGAGGAGTGATGGACAGAGCGTGTCAGAGGCTAATGAGATCTGATGATGTACACTCGTTCTAAGTTTATCCTCATTATTGAAAATGAGAGCTTTATATATAGCTGCCTCTAGCCGTTTAGAAAATGCTATAATTAAGGCCTTTGACAGCTGTTCTATCATACTCCATTATTTTACACTGGCATTGTATACTAACAGAGGTGTACAACTAGGAATGCTGCAAAAGAAAATCTTACTCTTCATATACTGTACATACACGAGGTGTAAATCACTAAGAATGCACAGAAATTCAAGCACAAAATCTGTATGGAACCTCATCGATAAATCTGCAAATTCATTCCTCATGACCTTGAAATTTGTTAAGATAAATTGCTTAATTATTTGTATTTTTGGCACAAGAAACCCTGCCATAGCTATTCACATATTTCATAGTAACACAAATTCTGCACTTGAATGAGGATGAGATTTTCCCCTGCCTCTGCTTTTGATTTCTCCCTTCTCGTGGATACATTTTATCACCGCTTCGGGTCAGATGGGATGCATTTTTTCATTTCTAGCAGTAGATGGTGATGTAAGTTTTATGCCCGGCATATTAAAACACATTACAGATTCTTCAAATTAAGTAATCAGAGAATTATTTGTTAGAATTTTAGGTCTAATATTTATAAATAAAAGGTCAACAGCTTTACTAGTTATTTTCGTACTTGACATGACTGTTAATGAATATAATACACTACCAGTCAAAAGTTTTTGAACAGTAAGATCTTTAGGCTTTTAAAAAAGTCTCTTCTGCTCACCAAGCCTGCATTTATTTGATCCAAAGTACAGAAAAAATCAGCACAATTTTTTAATATTTTTAGTATTTAAAATAACCATTTTCTATTTGGATATATTTTAAAATGTAATTTATTCCTGTGATTTCAAAGCTGAATTTTTTGCATCATTATTTCAGTCACATGATCTTTCAGAAATTATTCTAATATTCTCCTTTGCTGCTCAAAAAAACATTTACTATTATTATTATGTTAAAAAAACAGCGGAGTAGAATTTTTTAAGGTTTCTTTGATAAATAGAATGTTCAGAAGAACAGCATTTATCTGAAATAGAAATTTTTTGTAACATTATAAATGTCTTTATCATCATTGTTAAAATCATTAATTTCTAAAAAAAAAAAAAATAATAAAATAAAATAATAATAATAATAATAATAATAATAATAATATAAAATAATTAAGAAAAAAAAATAATTATACTGACTCCAAGCTTTTGAGTGGTATAGTGTATAATGTTTCAAAAGCTTTTTATTTCAGATAAATGCTGATCTTTGGATCTTTCTATTCATCAAAGAATCCTGAAAAAATGTACTCAACTGTTTTAAATATTGCTAATAACAATAATAAAAAATATTTCTTAAACAGCAAATTAGCATACTAGAATGATTTGACACTGAAGACTATAGTAATGATGCTAAAAATGTAGCTTTGATCACAGGAATAAACTACATTATATTTAAATACGAAGTAGTTATTTTTGATATATCAAATATTTCACAATATTACTGCTTTTGCTGTATTTTGGATCAAATAAATGCAGGCTTGGTGAGCAGAAAAGAAATCTTTAAAAACACTAAAAATCTTACAGTTCAAAAATATTTGACTGGTAGTGTATGTGTATATAAATGTATATTAAACAATAAATAAATGAATGTATTTAAAGGGATAGTTCACCCAAAAATGAAAATTATCCTATGATTTTACCCTACCGTATTTACCCTCAAGCCATCCTAGGTGTATATAACTTTCATCTTTCAGATGAAGACAATCTTTATAGTGGCAGTGAATGGGTGTTGAGATTTTGAAGTCCAATAAAAGTGTATCCATCCATCATAAAAGTACTCCACACGGCTTTAGGAGGTTCATAAGTTCCTTCTGAAGTGAATCAAAGCATTTGTGAAATAATTTTTCTTTTTTTAATTATTAGCTTATGACGTAGGATGTAGCCGTAGCATAAGCTCCAGTGAGAAGTAACGAACACGGAAGTGCAGAGGAGAGAGCAAAACAAAACACCGGTCACAAATTAAAAACACAAAACGAGGATTTGTAAACACAAATGTTGGAGGATTTTAATATAAGCCAAAATAAGACTGGATTTCCATTGCTGTAAACAAAAACTTGGTTCTTGCGAGACTAGCATATTCTCGCTGGAGCTTACGCCACGCCTTCGTCCTACGTCATTCGCTGGAACGCAACTCTCTCGTAAACAAATGTACGACAGTTAATGGAAACTACAGATTACACATTCACACATTTCCTACAAAAACGCATCGATTCACTTCAGAAGGCCTTTATTAATTCCCCAGAACTGTGTGGAGTACTTTTTATGATAGATAGATGCACTTTATTGGACTTCAAAATCTCAACACCCATTCACTGCCATTATAAAGCTTGGAAGAGCCGGAACATGTTTTAACATAACTCCTATTGTGTTTGACTGAAAGAAGAAAGTCATATACTGTACACCTAGGATGGCTCGACAGTGAGTATATCATCAGGTATTTTTCATTTTCAGGTGTACTATCTCTTTAAAATGTATTTGATTTAGTTAATTCAGTTTTAAAAACATTATAGAAACCGTATAAATGGTACATAATACATATAGCTTTCTTTATACTTTAAAAGGGTATGATGAACCTTCACATTTGGGCGACCATGACATCTAAATGTTTAAAAAGCCAAGGCATAGGCCTGTTTATGTTGATCAAGCGTTCTCTGTTTTTGAGAATGGCATACTTGACTTGGCCTTGCACAGATATCGAGAGCACAGGGACACGTTTGCACAGAGTGACAAATGGCTGTACAGGAGCAGTTGAGTGGAAAGTCCTTGCATGCATATGGTTTGGGCGTGTATTTTCGTACTTAACTACCTGCGGGCATATGCGCCCTCATTTAGAATAATACGGATTTATCAACATTAGAATGAGGGTGGAAATTTTGTGTGAGAACCTTTTCTCTGCGCATAAATATACAACTTGTACATAATTATTAATTAATGAGACCAAATCTATGATGCTTTTAGTATCTGAGCAATATGTGAGTCCTGTCAAATGGCTTTGGAATAGCACTATCCCCTCATCTCCCATGCCGCTTGGGTGCAGGGAGGTGAATTAGACTTTGAAACCCATCCTAGAGAACTTTTCCTAGCAGTCAGAGCCTGACACATTCATGTCCCCTCTCTCAAAATACCTTTGTTTGACTTCAATGTCACACTCAGATCAGATCTGCAGACCTTGACTTTAGCTTCTCTCCTCTTCTTTATATAGAGAGATTTTTTTTCTAGCCAGAACAAAGTTTGCCTTTCTCCTGTCAGACAAAAGCAGGGTGCAATACTTCACTACTGTTAAAAAAAAAATGTAATTCACCAGGGTCTTCATCACTGCCTTGTTGGATACGGCCTACAGGAATTTGTCCTTTTTCTGCAAAGAGGACACATGTTGAGGCTCTGTACATGCTTGACATGCCTCTGAAATACCACCTTTCACATTTTCTACGTTTTCAAGATGTTCTCGTGGCTTAACAGCAAGCCGCGCAGTCCTTCAAAAGGGTAATTGAGAGATTTTCAACATACAACTAGACGAAACAGCCATGATTCACTGCATAAATCTAGTCATCACAAAAATGAGGACTGTCAGATTACTTAAAGGAGTAGTTCACTTTCAGAAAAAAATTTTACAGATAATGTACTCACCCCCTTGTCATCCAAGATGTTCATGTCTTTCTTTCTTCAGTGGTAAAGAAATAATGTTTTTTGAGGAAAACATTTCAGGATTTCTCTCCATATAGTGGACTTCTACGGTGCCTGCGAGTTTGAACTACCAAAATGCAGTTTAAATGCAGCTTCAAAGGGCTCTAAATGATCCCAGCCAATAACAATTGGTTATTTTCTAAAAAAATTGACAATTTATACACTTTTTAACCACAAATGCTCATCTCATCTAGCTCTGCAATGCATATGCGTACTCGGTGCAGTCCGTTTCAAGACAAAAAACTCCCATCTCACTTTTTCCTCCAACTTCAAAATTATCCTACATTGCTGTTTTACCTTTTTTTTTTTGTAAAGGGCGTTTGACCTTCTTTGCACATTTACTTTGTAAACACTGGGTCGGTACTGCAGCAATGTAGGATGATTTTGAAGTTGGACGAGAAAATGAGATGCGAGTTTTTCAGCATACCCTAACTGTATTGAAACGGAGCGCACAGAGTATGCAGACAAGATGAGCATTTGAGTTAAAAAGTATATCAGTAAAAAGACCCTTCTTTCTCGGCTGGGATCATTTAGATCCGTTTGAAGCTGCATTTAAACTGCATTTTGGAAGTTCAAACTCACAGGCACCATAGAAGTCCACTATATGGAAAAAAATCTGAAATGGTTTCCTCAAAAAACATAATTTCTTTACGACTGAAGAAAGACATGAAGGGGGTGAGTAAATTATCTGTAAATTTTTGTTCTGGAAGTGAACTAATCTTTTAACACTGGGTTAACCAGATCATCCAACTTTTGAATTTTTATGGGAATTTTATTCTACATAAAAATAATAATAATAATAATAATAATAATAATAATAATAATAATAATAATAATAATAATAATAATTTGCCATTTCTGCTTTTTATAAGTTTTGCAACTGTAATGAACACATTTCTTTGTGGAAATTATTAAAGTACATTCTTACCTAATCTTATGTAAACTACTCTTTTTTAATTAATTATTTTTTGTTATTATTATTTAAAATCAGAATCAGTAAATAATAATTAAAAAAAATTCTTTCTGAAGGATCACATGACAATGAAGACTGGAATAATTCAGAAAATGCAATTTTGCAATCACAGGAATAAATTACATTTTAAAATATATTAAAACAGTTATTTTTAATTGCAATAATATTTTACAATATCACTGTTTTTACTGAATTTTTGATTAAATTAATGCAGCCTTTGTGAGTCTTTTTTTATAATGGGAACTTTTAAATATCTTATATCATGATAATTTCACAGTAACTATATATATATATATATATATATATATATATATATATATATATATATATAAAATACTGTAGTTATTTTTGCTGTAAATAATGTCTTTATGATATCAAAATTGTTGATGCCATAGAAATTTCATCATTCTTGTCACCAGTGTCAATATCACAAAAAATACCAGCCTTAAAAAAAAAAAAAAAAACTCAAGCTCACTGAAGACAAGTAAACAGTTAAATAAAAATAATAACAAACTAATTACAAGCAATACGGAAAGAAAGAAAAAAAACACTACAGCAGGACAAATAAATAAGCAATGCTTCACACATTGTATAAAGTAACCAAATGTATAAAAACACTCCATAATCTACACTATGCAAATTATATATATATATATATATATATATATATATATATATATTTCTTTTTATTAAAGTTACAAAAGTGATTTAGTCAAGAGCAGTAATTGTTTGATTGACAGGAATATTAGACTGCTGTCACTTTAAAAGCTGCCCAGATCCAAAATACTGTTACACATTTTTTTTTTTTTTTTCTTTTTTGCAGCTGTTTGCTTTCACTTCAGACCTAAATTACTGTGTTTACGAGGATACTTGCAAACATGGGCATTTTGACATGTTCAAATATGTGTGTTTAACCATTCAAGGCCTATAAAGCAGCAAAAATAACTCCGCTCTGTGAACACCGACTTCAGGTGCACGTGCCTCTCAGACAGCACGTACATATATCATTTCAAAGGCCTAAAATCACTTGTTTTTAAACTGCAATGCTTAAAAAACGTGCGCAAATGATACGTTTAAGCACAGCAACATTACATGAGCCTGTAAACGCGATAGAGACCATAGTCCAAAATCTCTACCGTCATCCACCCCTAATGGGAACATTACTAAATTCGACCCTTTACAACAAATTAATACATGACATATTGTGTCTACAATTATAACATCCCTCTCAGACTTATGGATGGATAACTAAACAACATAAACAATACAATCTGCTCACTTTACATGTCATTCAGACGGGTCTTTCTGGGTGGTTCTTAAATATCCGCAGCACGGACTAGTCAAAGGTCCAGCTACTTTGATGCTCTACAGGGACTGCTTTGTACTTCAAGTAGCCTGAGATTTTGTACTCGATCGATTAAAGCACAGCTGCACATGGTAATACCTGGCTAGCCTTCAATAACCGCAAACTAGGCGTACACATACAAAAAGTAAAGAAATGGACCCTCCCATGCTGGGCCTATTCACTTTAAATGTATTTAACAGTTCCAACAAGACAGGAGTCGATTCTCCACTCAATATAATCTCCAACCATACCCGTTCAAACTGAATTTGAAGCTGTTTTAAGGCTGTTTCCTTTCAACAGCACACAATGGCTGAAAATGGCTGGCGGGGGGCGGTACACAGATGGGTCTAATGCCATTAGAAAGATGCTGAAAGTTGGCAGAAATGGTTATGGAATGAGATGCAGCGAACGGACGGTGGAATGAATCCACTAAACTCTTCATCTCCGTCCGTCTCTGTTCCTCAGTGATTTATATTCATCCCTCAGATCATCTGCAACCGCTGCCACGCTCAACGCGCCCACAGAAGGAATAATGTGAGATTTTTAATGGACTTCCAAGACGAATGCGAGAGTGATGGTACGGATACAACAGAAGCGTTGCTGTTTTTTTTCCATGAATGTTTTATGGTTATTTAAACAAGTCAATTTCATGCAAATGTGACCACTGCTTGCTATGGCAGAATTTACAAACAGCAGGCAGAGGAAGGGCCAGACGAATACAGTGGAGCGCTTTAGTGCTGCTTGATTATTACAGTTGCAAATGCCTCTGCGGTACGAGCTGCGTCGCACTTGCATGCGACACGTTAACCCACAATCTGGCTGCACTACAGAGTGTTTCTTTTTCCAAGAGCAACATTTTACACTTCTCAATCAATTCTGTACTCTCTTTCTCTCAGAATGCTCCTCTCTTAACAAAATGGCTGTTGTTCTTAGCCGCCCTCAAAGCAATCTGGAGTGCGCTTTGTCCCCACACACAGAAACGCTATTTTTCTCTCTCTTTTGCCATCTTTCTCTTTTGTGTGTATTGAAATGTTGTGGTGCGAAGGTGGTCAGAGCAGGAGCCAGAAAAGACAGAGTCATTAAACGATTATCATTTTCACATAAACAAGATTAATGGCATAATTAACCCTTTAATGGGCCTCTCGACCATTTGGTAGAGCACATTTTGTCGTGATATCTTTTTTTTTTTCATTGCAACCTCGTTGAAGCACATCTACAGTACCACTTGGGTGCTGTACGTTAAGCACAAAAAAACAAACAAATAAATACTATTTCTGTGCTTCACCCACAAGTATGTTCTAATGTAATAGTTTCAGAGGCTTGCTAAACAAAAACAGTGGTTGATTGCTTTTCAGTTAATTATAATAAAATATGCACTAGATAAGATTGGGGTCAGTACGTTTTAGCATATTAGATTGATTTCTGAAGTATCATGTGACACTGAAGACTGGAATAACAGCTGCTGAAAATTCAGCTTTGCTGCAGGAATAAATTATTTTTAAAATATATTAAATGCACAGTGAAGACTAACACGGAAGAGAAGAAACTGTTAAATAAAGTCCTTGTTTTTGTTTTCTTTCAGTTAAACCACTGATGTCAAATGGACTATTTTAATAATGTCCTTATTACTTTTCTGGGCCCTGAACGTGTCAGTTGCATTGCTCTCTATGCAGGGTCAGAAAACTCTTGGATTTCCTCAAAAATTTCTTAATTTGTGTTCTGAAGATGAACAAAGGTCTTACAGGTTTGGAACGACATGAGGGTAAGTAATTAAAGGAGAAAACAAAAATTTACAGATAATGTACTCACCCCTTTGTCATCCAAGATCTTCATGTCTTTCTCTCTTCAGTCGTAAAGAAATTATGTTTTTTTTTTGTTTGTTTTTTTGAGGAAAACATTTCAGGATTTTTTTCAGAATTTAGAAAATGTAGTTTAAATGCAGCTTCAAAGAGCTCTAAACAATCCCAGCTGAGGAAAAAGAGTCTTATCTAGCGAAACTATCGGGTATTTTCTTTAAAAAATTACAGTTTATATACTTTTTAACCTCAAAGGTCATCTTGTCTCGTCTCGAACTCGTTTTTTTCCAATTCATGACAGTTAGGGTGTGTTGAAAAACTCCCATCTCATTTTCTCCTCAAACTTCAAAATCGCCCATCATGGCTGTTTCACCTTTTTTTGTATAGGGTGTTTGACCTTCTTTGCATGTTCACTTTGTAAACACTGGGTCAGTACTTCTGCAGGAGGAGAAAATAAGATGGAAATTTGTCGACATACCCTAACTGTTATGAACGGGAAAAAACAGAGTTTAGACAGATGAGACAAGACAAGCGTTTGTGGTTAAAAAGTATAGAAATTGTCTTTTTTTTTTTTTTGGTTTGGCTAGACACAACCCTTCTTCCTCAGTTGGGATCATTTAGATGCCTTTGAAGCTGCATTAGAAGTGCATTTTGGATGTTCAAAATCAGTCACACCATTGAAGTCCACTATATTAGGAAAAATCCTGAAATGTTTTTCTTCAAAAAACATAATTTCTTTACGACTGAAGAAAGAAAAACATTAAACATCTTGGATGACAAGGGGGTGAGTAGATTATCTGTAAATTGGTGTTCTGGAAGTGAACTTCTCCTTTAATGAGAGAGTATATTACTATAAAAGAGAAAACTGTTCATATTTGTCTCGAATGATTTTGAAGTAGCACTTATGATGGAAGTCAACATTTACATTTGCTTTTCCACTGCAGTCACTAGCTTTCTCAGTGAAGTCTCAGTTAAACCTCAACTACATTTATTTTGCCCTTATCATTGTTTTTTATTATTCTACAAAAATCAAATGGAGGATTTCAGTGTGTCATAATCAGCCAAGCACATTCTATGGCCTATTTAATGTGCAGTAGAAAGACTGTTGAGATCGGTCACATTTTTATGAGGCCAGAGGTGAAAGATTACAGGTCTAAGGCCTCCGCAATCCGATTTCCTGAACCATTAAATAGCAGTGTACCAGTCAGGACTCCGAGACAGAAGAACAGGAAGATGAGAATAGGAAGCGATATAAAGATATTGAAGGATGAAATGAAAAAAGGATGGAGGTGCCAGAGGTGGTGAAATGAGTTCAAGCCTCCACTGACAACTGCACGACAATATAAATTTGCATGAACGATGGGCAAACTATTGCCCGTTTGATTCCTCTGACTCAGGTCATGTGTTCACGTCAGTTTTTTCATGACAGATTTTTTTAACATCTTTCAAACATATGGTTAAATACAATCATACAAGATCAAGGAAAACAAACAAACAAAACTATTCTTAGATATTAAAGCTACTTTACTGGCAAGTAAATTATAATAATTTGTTAAGTCAACCGTACTGACGTAAGTAGAATTCCCACCCTACAATTAGTACTGTTTCGCCTTCTAGCAATTTCTAATGATTCAGTTCAGAGCTAAGATATTACATTCCCCATCATTTATCTTGACTGGATCTACAGCGTCTGTAGAAAGCAGGAACAGAGAGAAAGACCTGTAAAATCAAAGTTAAAGGGATTTTTTTTCTATGAAATATCACTCAGAAAACCTCCCTGACATATTTCACAGATATAGGTGACTTTGTGATAACCCTAGGCTGTGTAAACAGCAAAAAACAATCTGCGGCTAAATCTGGCAGAAGCTAGCAAAATATTGCTTACAGCACATTTAATATCCCTAATATCACAGCACACTTTAGATGTCATAAAAATGAAAAATTGTTATATTACTTGATAAGTTGATCCAGTTCCTTGAGGGAACTCATGTTATATTCCTGATGCTTAACATG